>CM008281.1:53879952-54364199 GCA_002319775.1 Fagopyrum tataricum | reverse complement strand
GGCTCCAAGGCTCCAGGAACACCGGACGGCGCAGGGGCAGCTCTTTCCGCGCGGGTGCGGCTGGAAGCGCCGCTAGGGGCGGCTCCTGGTTCCGCAGGGGCGGCCTCTGCTCCGCCGGGGCGCCAGCTTGACTCCGCGGCTGCGTTTCTTCGACAGTAGGTTCCTCCTCTCCCTTCCCCTTCGTTCATTCCTTAGTTTTGTTGTTGAACCATGTTAGTAGCATGCTTAAGATGGATCTAGAGTAGCTTGAAATACCATTTACTGGTTGTGAACCTAGGAGCCCCTAAGGCTCGATGTAATTGTTAGATATGAGCATGTGAGCATGATGGATCTTCTAGGATAGCTTGTGCCTCTTGGGTTGAGGACTAACATCTTTGAGGTTATGAACTGTTGGGTGTTACTTTCATGTGTGGAGAGTGTGATGAGCATGATAGACCTAGTAGGCTTTCACTCGTTCTTGGGTTTTGAGTATGATCATATGAAAGTTTGTAAGTTGGTGAGATATCTCCTCATGCGTTGAGTGAGATGTGAGTATGAGAGATTTTAGGATGTGGTCCTAGAATGAGAGTCAAATGATCTTGCGTAGATCATTTGTGTGGAAGTCCTAGACTTCTTGAGTTGAGCGGGTTTTGAAGGTTATCTTGTTGTGAGTAGGTTGTGTGCTTCTTCCCAAGGGAAGCGAGAGCGTCACCTCGGAACATCTTCTCCCTGATCCTGGATATAGTGGGGAAGTTGTCCTGTTTTTGTCGGATCTCATCCAGCAGATCTGGCACAATCTCCAAAGCACCAAAGTTCCAGTAAGTGTCCGAAAACTAGATCTCTACCTCTAGCCGCACTAGATCCCTTTGTAACTCTGGCTTAGTAGTCAACCGGGCTATAGCCTTCTCTTGAGGCGTCTTCCTACTCAATACATTTACGACTACATTCGCCTTCCCGGGTGATACAAAAATTCTAGGTCGAAGTCCTTGATCAACTCAAGTCATCCCCTATGTCGGTTATTCAACTCCCGTTGAATGAATAAGTACATTAGACTCTTGTGGTCTATGAAGATTTGAAAAGAAGTTTCATACAAATAGTGGCACCGAATCTTATGGGCATGCCCCAATGCAGCTAACTCAAGATCATGTGTCAGGTAGTTCTCCTCGTACGTCTTCAGTTGGCGAGATGCATAATGTAACACCCCAAATCCGTAGGACTCGGGGCGCTACTTGGCTAGGATCTCACAATGGATCCTGACCCTAGCCTGACAACAAGTTCACTGGATCTTACAACAAGGCACAAATAGATTAAAACCAAACATCAAATTGTAATATATATATATATATATATATCAAAAGTTATATGATGCGGGAGCATCTAGGAACCGAGTCTCAATACAAGAGGTGACGAGACCATCAAGGAAGAGACGTAGTACGAGAGAAGAAACGCAGGAATATGAAGTGGAAGAAGCACGCAGTTCAGAAGAGGAAGAACACAATCCAGACGGGTTTGAACCATGAAAATGGTCCAAACCAATAATCAATAATAAAAAATAATAAAAAATAAACTAAACTCCCCGGCAACGGCGCCAAATTTGACAAGCGTATTTCCTAAGGTCGTTATAATAAACTTATCAAGTTAAATCCGAACTTAATACTAACCAATGTATATCGATTAAGCAAGGGTCGAACCCAAGGGAGTTTTATCGAGTTTCTATTAGATTTAAATATTGATTTGGTAACAAATGGGGGGATTTGGATTGTAACAAAACAAGACAAAGAAAATTATAAAATTGGTGATAACAAAGTTGATTAAAGAACTACACTAGGTTGGATCTTAGCATACATACTACTTGGTTGATTCTTTTTTTATAAGTAATTCACCGATGTTCTCATCTTGATCGTAGATATGTGTTAAGCCCACCGGCATTAACACAACTTAACTAGTTATTTAATTCGTAAACCTACAAGATTAAAACACAACTTAGCATTCTAATAAAGATAAAGAGATATAAAGAAGGATAAAACAAACCGTTAAATCTTTATTTATAGTTATTTTCCCTTCCCTTAGATAATCACAACCAACTTTTATCTATGGGTTTACTACTAGATTAAGGACCCGAACCCGGAATCGATTCATCCTAGCATTTTGCATGCATTAGTACACTTAAGGTGATCAATCTAAGTGGATAAAAACATGCAAACATAAGTGAGAGATCAAGGAAAATAACACAAAGGATAATGAATTTAAACTTATATTAGAAGAACTTACAACTAAATAGTAATGTAGCTTCAATCTGCCCAATGTAGCAAAGGAGAAAAGAGGCTGTGCAAACAGCCACCATAAAGAATGGAGTAAAGAGGTTGTGCAAACAACCACAATTAAGACCATAAAGTCGACGAAAACAACCGGAGTAAAGTTCTCTGACACAAACCCGCACCCGCGGCCAAGGGCGCCGCAGGGGCGGTTTAGGCAAATGATCTTTGAACGTCTGACTCTTCAACTTCGGGACGTTTCTGGTGAAGATCCGCAAGCGGCCCAGAGTCACCACAAGGGTAGTGACATTGGATCTTCGGCTTCACAAGGCCGCTGGCACGAGCGCTGGGGCGCTGTCTTCGCTTCTTCAGGATGGGTCACCGCAGGGGCGGTGACATGTCTCTTCTTGGCCGCGGGCGAAGGCGCTGGCAGCGGCACTCGGCGTGGGTCTTCAGGGTTGTCACCGCAGGGGCTGCTAGAGGCGGCCGCGGGGGCGGTGACAAGCTTCCTTAGGCGCAGGTGAAACCGCTGGCTGCGGCACTCGGTAAGGGTGCCACCATAGGGGCGGTGTGGCACCGGAAACTTGTCTTCAACGATTTACTTCAACTCCTAAGTGTTGCTAATACATGTAACACCCCAAATCCGCGGGACTCGGGATGCTACGGGCGAGACCTCACAATGGGTCCCGACCCTTAGCCTGACAACAATTTCACCGGACCTTCCAACAAGGCACAAATAAAGGCAAAACCCGAAAACGTTTATAATGTATGCGAGACATTGAAAGGTAAGAATACAACGTGGAAACTCAGCGGAGTCCTCAAAAAAACATAACCTGATACGAAGTCTAAACGTACGACAACATCCATGAACAACAATATGAAAAATAACCCAAAAACGCCCCCGTCCTATAATGTACGGAGACCCCGGCACTCCTCCGCCTCACTCGGCGGCATCCCTAACTTGCAACTCATCTACACAAACGGTTTAAAACCGTTAGCTAATATTCTAAGCATTAGAAAAGCGGTGAAGGCACAAAC
The DNA here is from genome assembly GCA_002319775.1 of Fagopyrum tataricum. Taxonomy (NCBI): domain Eukaryota; kingdom Viridiplantae; phylum Streptophyta; class Magnoliopsida; order Caryophyllales; family Polygonaceae; genus Fagopyrum; species Fagopyrum tataricum. The sequence goes on along the minus strand of CM008281.1, from coordinate 54,360,927 downwards.
ACGTACATAGCACATAACATAAAACACACAAGTTCGGTTTATTATCTTTATATTATTAAGTCGTATCCCGTTCTAATTCAACTTCGGTTTGTGACACGAGACCACCGTGGTCTCGCCTCGGTCCCTACTTACCGTCAAAGAATGGTACGGATGCACCCGACCATCTGACCCGCCGGGCTAGTCGCCGAAAACCTCCTAGACTCACTCGGTCGTAGGCAGTGATGTCACCACCCGTTATCATACACTTGGGCCAAATATACATATAAGGTCGGTGGTCCTAATTACCGGTTTAATTGTTATAACATAACATAAACACACACCACCAAACACACATCAATGCTAATACATAAAATATGAGCTAAGTAAGTCCGGAGACTTACCTCGTCACCAAAACCAAGTCACCACACTCTTGTTTCCCTTAAGGAGGAAGCCCACAACCTGCTCACAAGAGATATGCATATCAATACATACTCACTCTCAAGAAGTCTTAGACTTCATTCTTAGTCATCTATGCAAGATCACCTAACCCTCAAACTAGGAATGCATCCTAGGTCCCAAGTACTCACCACACATGAAATAGCCCACAACAGTTCATAATTCCACAACTAATTCATCCTCAACCAAGGAGGCACAAGCTAGCCTAGAAGATCCATCATGCTCACATGCCCATATCCAACAATTCCATGGAGCCTTAAGGGCTCCTAGGTTCACAACCACTAAGTGGCATTCTCAAACTACTCTAGGCTATCCTAAGCATGATACTACATGATTCAACACAAATCTAAGGAAGGAACGAAGAGTGAAGGAGAGGAGAAGCCTAATGTAGCAGAAACCGCAGCCGCGGAGTCAAGCTGGCGCCCCCTACGGCCGTGCCGAGCTGCACCCGCGGCCGTGCCGGACCGCACCTGCGGACGTGCTGAGCCGCCCCTGCGGCTGGCCGCTGCCTTGGAGTCATGGTCTGGTGCCGCCCCTGCGGCTGGGCCAAGCCGCACCCGCGGCCGTGCCGGGCCGCACCCGCGGCGGTGTTGTGCTGCCCCTGCGGCTGGCCGCCGCCTTGGAGTCGTGGTCTGGCGCCGCCCCTGCGGCCGTGCCGAGCCGCACCCGCGGCCGTGCCGGGCCGCACCCACGGCGGTGTTGTGCCACCCCAGCGGCTGGCCGCTCCAGCGGCTGTGCTGAGCCGCCCCTGCGTGTTCTGTGCAGAGCGTCGTCTTCGATCGTGGATCCTTGGCTCCAAAGTCCTTCTCCTCTTGCTGGATCTTCTCCAAACACCCACCACTGGTCTTAGGCACCTCTCCTCGACCTAATCGAGCTAAGAATACAAGCATGCAAAGGACTTGAGTGAAAACCTCTCAAAGCTTCATCCATTGCCATTGATGAAGGAGGGAAGAAGAAAGTGGGAAAACAACAAGAAGAGAGGGGAGGGAGAGGAAGGAGCTTACCACAACAGATCTGGAACCTCTCCAAGCTGTCCACAGTCCAAGAGTTGCAAGAGATTCAACACAATGGAGAAAGAGCAAAGAGAAGAGAAGAGAAGGAGAGTGGAAGAAAGAATGACGTGAAAGGAGGGAGTGGTGAGAGAGGGATGGAAGACAAGGCTGAAAAGGGGTGTAAGGATCAAGGGGTCAGTTGACCTCTTGTCCCTCACCACGGACCGAGGAATCAGAAATGACCCCTTGGCATTTTTAACCCGGAACGAAGGGTCGGAACGCGAAAAAAGAGGAAAAACGACGAGTCGGCTCGGGATTTTTCTTAGGAATAAATCCCGGCTCTCGGCATCTCGGGATTACGGGATAACTACAAGGTGCTCCAAGTCCGGAATTAAATTAATAAAATTCCGGGCTTTACAACTAACCTCCCTAAAAACAAGTTTCGTCCCGAAACTTGTTAAACCCAACACTCTCCAACCAACCCGTCTCGTAACCCCATGGAACTCATAAAACGTACACTATCGGCTCTAATCCAAGTCTACTGATCGCATCACATCAAGACCTCGCAAGGTACTCATAACTCAAACAAAATCACATAAACACACAGAACAAGCAAGGAAGATCTCGGGGCTACCTCGACGGTCCTATCGATGTCGCCAAAACTGCGTAAAACTCAGGATAGTTCCTCCGGATACTATCCTCCGTCTCCAATGCAGCTTCATCGGCTTCTCGCCTCGACCACTGTACCCTCAACATCGGTATCTCCATCAATCGAAGGCGCCTCGTACTCCGTTCTAAGACCGCTATCGGTTGCTCTACAAAAGGAGGGTCTGGCTCGACCACTAATTGCTCGTGACTGATGATGTGTCTCGGGTCGTGTATGTACTCTCTCAGCTGAGAGACATGAAATACCAGATGTATACCCTCTCACCGAGGTGGCAATGCTAACCGGTATGCCACCTCACCGACTCTCTCCAAGATCTCGAATGGACCGACATATCAGGGGCTTAACTTCCCCTTAATGCCGAATCACCTGACGTCCTGCGTCAGTGATACCCTGAACCACACCTAAGCTCCTACCCTGAACTCGAGAGGTCTACACCTCCTATCCACATACGACCTCTGACGGCTCTGCTCGGTCAATATCCTCTCTCGGATCAAAGCAACTCTAGCCACGTCGTCCTATACCTGATCTGGAGCTACAACGCTAGAACTCCCCCGCTCGTCCCAACATAAGGGAGTACGGCATCTCCGTCCTTACAATGCCTCATACGGTGCCATCCCGATTGACGCGTGCCAGCACCTCGAGGTAAATTGCCCGTCCCTATCCAAGATGATGGTCCTCAGTATTCCATGTAATCTCACAATCTAAAAGTTGTGGGTATGTCCTCCCACTTCCACTGTGGCACGGGCAAAGGGTGAAGCTTTTCTCCGTCTTTGGTGCTCGATCTTGACCTGCTGGTAGTTCGCGCATCGGGCCACATATCTAGGTACATCGGGCTTGAGCCCGCCCCACCAATAAAATCTCCTAAGATCCTAGTACATCTTACTCGTGCTTGGGTGCACCGAGTAAGGTGTGGAATGTGCTTCATGCAAAATCCGCTCTCTCAACTCCTGGTCTGACGGTACACAAATACGTCTCTGGCGTCTCAATCGCCCGTCTGCTCCTGCGATAACTGCGTTGCCTCTCTTCGGGACATCCTGTCCCGGATCCTCATCAAAATGGGACATCCCTCTTGCTTCTGCTGGATCTCTCCGGACTGGTCAGGTAATACCTCTAACTCGGACAACGACAGTCCGTATCCGGGAACCGGATATCCAACTCCAACTCTATCAAATCCCTCTGCAACTGTGGCTGAACCGTAAGCCGAGCTATAGCCTCCTCTCGAGGTGTCCTCCTACTCAAAGCATCGGCGACTACGTTCGTCTTCCCCGGATGGTACAAAATCTCTAAGTCAAAATCCTTAATCAGCTCCAACCATCTCCTCTGGCGGTTATTCGACTCCCGCTGAGTGAATATATACTTCAGACTCTTATGGTCTGTGAAGATCTGGCATGTAGCCCCGTATAAGTAGTGTTGCCAGATCTTCAATGCATGAATCACTGCCGCTAGCTCCAGATCGTGGGTAGGGTAATTCTTCTCGTACTACTTCAGCTGCCGAGAAGCGTACGCAATAACCCTACCTCTCTGCATCAAAACGCACCCCAAGCCTAGCTTGGAGGTGTCACTATAAACCACAAAATCCTCTATGCCCTCAAGCTGCGCTAACACAGGAGCGGAGGTCAACCTCCTCTTCAGCTCCTCGAAGCTGCGCTGGCAAGGCTCGGACCAGACGAACCTGGTAGACTTCCTCAGCAAGGAAGTGAGAGGTTGTGCAATCACGGAGAAACCCTCAACAAAACGGCGGTAGTATCCCGCTAAGCCTAATAAACTACGCACCTCCTTGACCGTCCTAGGAGGCCGTCATGAAGAAACAGACTCTATCTTCGCCGGGTCGACCATGACACCCTCGACGGAAACTATATAGCCCCAAAATGCCACCTCGGACATCCAAAACTCGCACTTAGAGAGCTTAGCGTAAAACTCTCTATCCTGGAGGACTTGAAGTACCGTCCTCAGGTGTCCTTCATGCTCCTCTCTACTCCGGGAGTAGACTAAGATGTCGTCTATAAACACTACCACGAACTGGTCCAAGAAGTCGATGAAGATGCCGTTCATCAACTTCATGAAGACGGCGGGTGCATTCGTGAGCCCAAATGGCATCACGACAACTCATAATCGCCGTGTCTCGTCCTAAATGCCGTCTTCGACACGTCCTCCTATCTCGATTGATACACTTGAAACGCCGGGTGAACACCCTTTACTCTCGACGGCCAAGCCAGTCGGTAAAACACTTTCCCAACTTGCGCTAAGATCTCAAAAAGGTCCTATGTATCGGGAACTCAACTTCTTTCTCGGGTCTTCCTCAGTACAACATTTCCATTATGTTTCTTCTTTGCTTGTCTCTAACAAAGAAGATCGAACTTCCAATTACAGCATTGGCTTTGGTTCTTGTCAAACCAAACTTCGATGTTACTATTCCTCAATTCTTGTTGCTAGTTCTAAGCAATGAAGGAAGTACTTTGCTCCACACTGCTTCTACTAACGAGACATGTAGGCTATAACTTTTACATCGTCTCTCGATACTCAGTCAAGACCATGTCTTAAAGAATCGCTTGTACGCTTCAAACCGATCGTACCTCGAGGCAATTCCAAAACAGTTGCACCAATGAATATCCTCTTAACTCTCGACGACTCCATTGTCCATTTTTCTCCCACTGAATACTTCATCGTCATCCGGAGTAGGTAATCCATAGATGGTGTTACTTGCAAAATCTTCCCACAATCCGGTAATGATCAGCCCATCCAAGAAACTTGCAACTTCTTTCACATCCTTCGGGATTGTCATCCCGAGATAACTGGTCATACAACTTCTCTTTTCTTCGAGAGTAGACCAGAGTGTCCTATTCGGGCATTAGTAAGCACATATGGAATCACTACAACTAGTAGTGACCATGGTTTGTCCGGTATGCGAGCGAATCTCGACTTCTCAATTGGTGACAATCAACCTTACTCGATTTTAGAAGAGACCACCGACCCTTGCAACCGGTCGAGTAGATCATCTACACGTGGTAAGAGGATACTTGTTCTTCATTGTAATTTTGTTCGGCTCATTCTAGTCGATGTACAAATGGAGATAACCATCTCTCTTCCCGCATACTGGTGTTCCCCATAACAACTTCAAAACAAGAGTTTAAGATATAATCTAAGCTCTTGTTACCGTTCCTTTAGGATTCCACAGCCTGGTTACTCTCACCCACACTCATCCATAGATCACCCGCACATGCACGTTCTCGGTTGTCACCAATTAGTTGGTAAATGACCTTCTCCTACGTCAATGACTTACCATTCTCCTATGCTTCCATGTTACCATTCTCATGAAGGCTACCTTCTCGGGGTACCTTATACTCCGTTAGCTCATTCTTCATTCCACGCTTCCTTTTTCTTTCAGCGAGATAAATATACCCTTCTCAGCGTTGTTGAGTCACATGACTCGCCTTCATAGGCTTAACCGCGCTTCATGATGTCTTGTAAGCGCGTCTTCTCAGAATCTCTAACGTTAGTTAGCATCACGTGTTGCTCTCCTCTTCTTGGGATCATCAATTATACCTACTCCATCCTTTTTGGCGTTCTTCGCCTTATAGTCATAGCAGAAACCGGTCAACTCCGCGTAAATCCCCACCTTTCTTGATGTGGAGAGCTCTTGATGTGCAGAGCTCGTTCCTTCGTTTCCGTTCATGATACGAGCGTTTCTCTTCTTCCTAGATCTTCCTGACTCGTTTCAGTTGGAGGACTTCGCATTCCGTGTTGAGTATCCTGCAAGATGGGAACAACAAGCTCTTGGCTTGGGTTTAGTAGAAAGGGCCCAATGGCCAATTTATCTTTCGTTTGTTTTGTTGTGGTCATCTTGCAAATCCACTTTCAAAAGCCATCTTCACATGCTTTTCCATATAATTAGCATTGTCATCATAGGAAGAATTTTCTATGGCATATCATTAATGGAACACAAAGAAGGAGTACTAATGGGTTTTTCAAGAGATGTAAATAAATGAATTCAATAACCTCATCATTAAACTCCATTGTAAGTTTTCATCAACATAGTCAATTTTTGTTCTAGCCGTTATTAGAAAAGGCCTACCTAACATGATGGTGTGCATGCTATTTTCCATATCAATGACAAAGAAATCCGCAGGGAAGATTAGCTTATCAATTTTTATAAGAACATCTTCAATTATGCCCTTAGGGTGGATATTAGATCCGTCAGCTAGTTGTACTATAGTCCGTGTTTCATGCAAAGGTCCTAAGCCTAGAGATTGATAGATGGAATAAGGTAGGACATTTATAGACGCACCCAAATCAAGCATAGCTTTGTCAAAGCGAGTATCGCCTATGACACAAGGAACACTTACCATACCCGGATCGCTACGTTTTTCCGGCATTTGGGTTTGGAAAACAGCGGACACGTGCTCCTTCTCACTTCCCTTCTGTGTTCCTTCATCTTCTGCTTCCTCTTGATGGTACAAAGTTCCTTCAAGAATCGAGCATACTTAGGCACACTTTTCACGAGTTTAAGGAGAGGAATGTTTACCTCACACTTTGAGAAGGTCTCAAAGAGTTCTTTGTCTTCTATCACTCTTCTCTCCTTGAGTGCCTCGGGGAAGGGTGCTGGCGGTTTTTCAGCATAGAGGGGCGGAAAGTTAGGACGGACGTAAGGATCTTCCCTCTAGAGCACTTTCTGCATTGCTTGCCGCAGGGGCAGAACGGCTAGGCCGCGGGGCGGTGTGACTTGAGCCGCAGGGCGGCATCCTCCTTCCGCAGGGGCGGGTTACCAACAGAAGGTTGGTTAATCGTCCCTGTTTCTTCATTCTCTTGATGATCCTTCCACTCCTTAGAGAAATGGCACATAAGCTCTCCTTGGGGTTGACGACAGTCTGGGAGGGTAGGTTTCCCGAGGATCGAGCTTCGATCCTGTAATTGCCTCCGCCATTTGCCCCACTTGCTTCTCAAGATTCTTGATGCTTGACTCCGTGGTTTGGACATGAGTAGCAAAATGCTTAGTTAAAACTTGTAACATATTTTCAGTGGATTGGGACATACCTTGGCGGGGCTGTTGTTGTTGTTGGTTTTGTTGATCCCTCCACCGGTAGTTTTGTTGATCACGCCAACCCGGGATGAAATTTTGAGCATATGGGTTGTCCCGTTGGCGTTGTTGTTGTTGTTGACCATACCCGATAGCATTCACCTCAGCAGCTTCATCTTGAACTTGTGGGCACAAGTCCGTGGGGTGGAAAGGATCGGCACATACTCCACAAGCCTTGAGTTGTTGTGGAGTTCCCATCAAGGTGAGCCTCTTCACCATCTCCTTTAGTTCCGCAATCTCTTGCACAAGTTCCGGACGGCTGGGGTTGATGGCATGGACTCCTTTTTTGGTAGAGGATCTACCAAAGTTCCTCGTTCCTTCCGCCATTTCTTGCATCTTTTCCATAGCAATCTCGGAGTGGAGTTTAGAATGTTGCCTCCACAAGCGGCGTCCACGATCCTTCTTTCATTGTCAAGAGCCCGTTGTACAAGTACAACACAAGGTCTTGGGTTGAGTACCCGTGGAAGGGACAACTTGATCTCAACTTAGCAAATCTCTCAAAGTACTCATAAAGAGTTTCATCCGCTTCTTGCTCGATGTTGCTTATTGCCTTCTTCAAGCTGTTGGCCTTCTTGGGCTGGAAAGTATTTCTCCAAGAAGGCTTTGTGGAGGTTCTCCCAAGTATCGATACTACCGGATGGAAGGTGGTAGTACCAATCATCCGCCGCATCCTTGAGAGTAAAGCCGAAGGCTCTCATCTTGATTTGCTCTTCGGTCACGTTTGCCGCTTCATGCTCATGCAAACGGTATGAAACTTCCCCAAGTGCTTGATGGGATCTTCTCCGCTCAGCCCATGAAAGGAAGGTAGCAAATGGATCAAGCCCGGCTTGAGCTCGAAGTTGACCCCTTCTCCAATTGCCGGTATGGTTACCGCAAGGGGTGTTGAGTCAAATCCGGCTGCGTGAGTTGTCGGAGTGTGGTTTCCATTTCTTCTTCGTTCCGACTTTGTCTTCTTTGCCGATGGTATGTCCTCTCGATTTCTGGATCAAAAGGGGCAAATTCTAAGTTAGTAGCACGGGTTTGAACCATGAAAATGGTCCAAACCAATAATCAATAATCAAAAATAATAAAACAAAAATTAAACTCCCCGGCAACGGCGCCAAATTTGACAAGCGTATTTCCTAAGGTCGTTATTATAAACTTATCAAGTTAAATCCGAACTTAATACTAACCAATGTATAGTGATTAAGTAAGGGTCGAACCCAAGGGAGTTTTATCGAGTTTTATTATTTTAAATATTGATTTGGTAACAAATGGGGGGGATTTGGATTGAAATAAAACAAGACAAAGACAATTATAAAGTTGGTGAAAAGTTGATTTAAAGAACTACACTAGGTTGGATCTTAGCATACATACTACTTGGTTGATTCTTTTTTATAAGTAATTCACGATGTTCTCATCTTGATCGTAGATATGTGTTAAGCCAACCGGCATTAACACAACTTAACTAGTTTATTTAATCCGTAAACCTACAAGATTAAAACACAAGTTAGCATTCTAATAAAGATAAAGAGATATAAAGAAGAATAAAACAACCCGTTAAATCTTTCTTTATAGTTATTTTCCTTTCCCTTAGATAATCGCAACCAGTTTTTACCTATGGGTTTGCTACTAGATTAAGGACCCGAACCCGGAATCAATTAATCCTAGCATTTTGCATGCATTAGTACACTTAAGGTGATCAATCTAAGTGGATAAAAACATGCAAACATAAGTTAAAGATCAAGGAAAATAACACAAAGGATAATGAACTTAAACTTATATTAGAAGAACTTACAACCAAATAGTAATGTAGCTTCAATCAACCCAATGTAGCCAAGGGAGCTTAGAAACTCATTACAAAAGACACTAGGAAATATAGAGGTTTTTGTGGAAAATGAGATGAAAATAGCTATAGCCAAGGGCTCCTATATACTACAAAATGCATTAAAAGGAGTAAAGAGGTTGTGCAAACAGCCACCATTAAGAATGGATTAAAGAGGTTGTGCAAACAGCCACGAGGTTGTGCAAACAGCCACAATTAAGGCCTTAAAGTTGTCGAAAACAGCCGAGTAAAGTCCTCTGACGCTAACCCGCACCCGCGGCCAAGGGCGCCGTAGGGGCGGTTTAGGCAAAAACGTTCCATCTTCTTCTTGGCCGCAGGGGCGGCTAGACATTCCCGCGGGGGTGGGTTCTTCAATGCTCTTTGAAACGTCTGACTCTTTAACTTCGGGCGTTTCTGGTGAAGATCCGCAGGCGCGGCACAGAGTCACCGCGGGGGCGGTGATATTGGGTCTTCGGCTTCACAGAGCCGTTGGCAAGGCCGCAGGAAAGGGCGTTGTGGCGCCGTCTTCGCTTCTTTAGGATGGGTCACCGCAGGGGCGGCCAGAGGCGTCCGCGGGGGCGGTGACAGGCTCTTCTTGGCCGCAGGCGAAGGCGCTGGCCGCGACGCTCATCATGGGACTCTAGGGTTGTCACCATAGGGGCGGCCAGAGGCGGCCGCGGGTGCGGTGACATGTTTCGTTCGGCGCGGGTGAGGCCGCTGGCTGCGGCGCTCGGCAAGGGTGTCACCGCAGGCGCGGTGACACTTCTCCGCGGGGGCAGTGAGGCACCAAAAACTTGTCTTCGTCTCTTTACTTCAACTCCTAAGTGTTGCTAATACCTTCTTTTGCTTCATTTTGACTCTTTTATCTCGATCAAGGCATTAGCAACATAATATGACTCGAAAACATAAAAACGACTCTAAAAACTACCTAAATTGATAGTGATTCCCATCACCTATCAAACGTCAAGGAAGTACGTAGCTTCCTTGGCCTAGCCGGTTATTACAGACGCTTTGTGGAGGGATTTTCTGTGATTGCCCATCCACTGACGAGTCTACTGAGGAAGACTACCAGATTTGTATGGTCTGATCTGTGTATGCAGAGTTTTGAGGAGCTGAAGAGGCGTCTGACTTCTGCTCCTATTTTGGCACAGCTAGAGGTTACAAAGGATTTTGTGGTATACAGTGATGCATCCAAGCTAGGCTTGGGATGTGTGTTGATGCAGCGGGGCAGAGTGATTGCATATGTGTCTAGACAACTGAAGACGTATGAGGAGAACTACCCGACTCATGATCTGGAGTTGGCAACGGCAGTTCATGCATTGAAGATTTGGAGACATTACCTGTATGGTACTACATGTCAGATCTTCACAAACCATAAGAGTCTGAAGTACATTTTCACGCAGCGGGAATTGAATAACCGCCAGCGTAGGTGGCTCGAGTTGATCAAGGACTTTGATTTAGAGATTCTGTATCATCCAGGGAAGGCGAACGTTGTCGCCGATGCCCTGAGCAAGAAGACGCCTCGAGAGCAGGCGATTGCGAGGCTGACAGTTCAACCTCAGTTACAGAGAGACCTGATCTGATTAGAGTTGGACATCTAGTTTCCTGATGAGGATGCCCAGCTACGTACTTTAGAGGTTCTTCCTGATCTGTTGGATGAGATCCAATAGAAGCAGGAGACCTGCGCGACACTGATGAGGATACGAGATAGGATGTCTCGAGAGGAGGCACCACAGTTCCTGCTAGGAGCAGATGGAGTATTGAGACGCCGCGATCGCGTTTGTGTACCCGCTGATGCGGATCTACGCCAGAGGATTTTACAGGAGGCTCAATGTACACCTTACTCTGTACACCCAGGTACGAGTAAGATGTACCAGGACTTGAGACGTTTATATTGGTGGGAGGGCTGAAGCCCGATGTGGCCAGATTTGTAGCGCAGTGTGCGACCTGTCAGCAGGTCAAGATAGAGCATAGCAGACCTGGAGGTGAGCTCCATCCACTTCCTGTTCCACAGAGGAAGTGGGAGGACGTCACCATGGACTTTGTGACTGGGCTGAGACTGAGCCGGAGTTTTGATGCTATCTGGGTTATAGTGGACAGATGGACGAAGACGACACGTTTCATTCCTATTAGGGAAACGTGGCCAGTGAGCAGATTAGCAGAGGAGTACACTAGGCAGATAGTGAGACTCCATGGTGTACCGAGGACGATCGTCTCAGATAGAGATGGGCGATTTACCTCGAGATTCTGGCAGCAGATTCAGACTGCCCTGGGGACGAGTTTGCACTTCACGACTGCATTTCATCCTCAGACAGATGGTCAGTCAGAGAGGACCATTCAGACACTAGAGGATATGCTGCGAGCTTGTGTGTTGGATTGGGGACAAGTGTGGACGAATCATCTCCCACTTGTTAAGTTCTCATACAACAACAGATGGCATGCATCTATTGGCATGGCCTCATATGAGGTACTATATGGACAGTTATGTCGTACTCCGTTATGTTGGGATGAGCAGAGAAGTATTAGCGGTTTGACACTTGGTCAGATTCAGGATGATGTTGCTCGAGTAGCACTGATTAAAGAGCGGATGTGACTGCCCAAAGCCGTCAGAAGTAATATGCAGATAGAAGGCGTAGACCTCTAGAGTTCAGAGTGGGAGCCCATGTATGGCTGAGAGTGTCCCCGACACGAGGTGTTAGACGTTTTGACATTAAGGAGAAGTTGAGCCCCGATATGTCGGACCGTTCGAGATTCTGGATCAGGTTGGGAGCGCAGCATACAGATTAGCCTTGTCTCTGAGATTAGAGGGTGTTCACCCTGTATTTCACGTGTCTCAGCTGAGGGAGTATATACCAGATCCGAGACATATTGTGAGTTAGGATGATTTGGTGGTCGAGCCGGACCACACTTTTGTTGAGCACCCTATTGCAGTCCTAGAACGAGGTAGGAGATGCCTGTGTTCGAAGGACATTCCTATGTTGAGGATACAGTGGTCGAGACGAGGACCTGATTAGGCTACATGGGAGACTGAGGATAGTATCCAGAGGAACTGATCATAGATTGATGTTGGAATGTGTATGTATATGTATGTATGTATGTGTGTGACTTTGGAATGAAGAAGACATGATTTGATCACGTGAAGAGCCGAAGAGGAATCGCGGGGTCACTTTCTGCACTAACGCCGCCCCCGCGCCTGGTAGCCTCCGCCCCTGCGGAAGCCGTGCCACAGCGCCTACGCCGTGCCTGCGTTGCCTGCGGCCATTGTCACCGCGCCTGCGGCTGAGCCTTGCCGTGCCTGCGGGTTGCCTTGCTCCGCCCCTGCGTCTCTCTTGTCACGTAGGTGCGTCTTGTCCCGGGTCTACCTAGAGTTGGGTAGATCCTTTCCTTTCCTAGTATGAGCGGTTTAGTAGCATGCTAGGTACGTGTATGAGGTTAGAATGATGATGAGTATGATATCGTTTATGCCGGTTATGGCTTTGAGGTTTATGAGTTAGGATATGATCCTTATGGATCCCTTGGGTTTAGGTGTGACCCCTTGATGGACATGAGTTGATATATTCTTATGCCTTGTTACTAGGCAGTGTTGTCCTCCGGATTGGAGTGGACCAGGTTGAGAGTTGATCGTAGTGAGATTACTTCTGAGTTTGAGGTAAGTCCATAGGACTTACTTAGCTTCCATCCTTATATTGGATGTATGCATGAGTGGTGTTTGTTATATGTTTTATAGCATGCGTTATGGTTTATTACCGACCTATGTTATAGTGACCGCCCATTGTAGTGGTTGTGACAACTTGCCTTTCATCCCGCTGGGAGTCTGGGAGGTTCTTTGTAGTTAGGCCAGATCTGGTATACGGGATGGACTCTTCACCACTCCCATAGGGTATACGGGTTGGGTGTCGGAACCACTCTTGCTGGCTATAGCGATCAGAGGTGAGGATTTTATATATATTCCTCGTGTCACCTATTTTCATATGCCGATATATATACTATTTGAGTGTTGGACTTTATAAAGATAATAAACCGGGTAAATGTGTGAAAGCATGATGATGTGTTATGATTCTTGATGTGTGTTTGTGCTCTTGCATCTCTATATATATGTGTATGGTTAGCTAACGGTTTTATACCGTGTTGTAGATTCTTTGCAGGTTAGGAGAGCTGCAAAGTGATCCAGAGTGAGTGATCCGCTGAGGGCTCCGTACATTGGGTCGTTATCGGGGTTTATGGGATCTTTTGTTGCACAGTTATGTTTTATTTGTACTCAGCGGTACTTATGTATTACCTTTTGATATATATATATATATATATATATATATATATATATATATATATATATATCAGTTTGATGTTTTGTATTTAATCTATTTGTGCCTTGTTGTAAGATTCAGTGAACTTGTTATCAGGCTAGGGTCAGGATCCATTGTGAGATCCTAGCCCAGTAGCACCTCGAGTCCTACGGATTTGGGGTGTTACAGAAGCGATCTGAGTAGGCTCATAATAGGGAATACTCTAACCCTGGGGACCGGGGCCTGGCCGTCCGTCGTTTGCGGTTGACGTTCCGGCAAAATTTGTCCGTCGACAGTTAAATGATCCATCTGTATAAATATCATCATCTACATCCAGAAAGCCGTATGCTTTGGAAGAAGCTTGTAGATCGCCTACCTAAACAGTAAGCCTTTTCTTGTTAGTTATTCGAATGAGGCTAGTGGAGACTAATTCCTTCCGGCAGGGACACCCTTTTCTTGCCTTTCTATCATCGGGGTCGTCGTCACCCGATGATGATCTAGGCAAGCCCACATCGACAACGGAACTCAACGAATATGTCCTTTTTTCCCTGAGCTTGCTTTTCTCCCTCCATTATCTTATTAGAATACGAATAAGATCAGAAAGGCCATCATTAGGGCAAACAATGCAATAGCTTCGGTTAGCGCAAAGCCCAAAATGGCATAACCAAATAATTGTTTCGATAATGCTGGATTTCGCGCCACGGAATGAATCAAGGAACTAAATACGTTTTCAATTCCGATAGCAGCTCCCGCTACAACAATTGTAGCAGCTCCGACACCCATTAATTTAGCACCTTGTCTAGAGGTAGCTCATAGAGGTCGCCATTCTTTAGCCCTTCATTGTTAGGCAAACAATGCATGCGGAACGGACGCAAAGAAAGTAAAATAAGTGTGAAGGAGACCGAGCTCATTCCCTGCGCTTCCTAGGCCCAAAGCAGTGTAGTCCTTCCTACTTACTGCAAGGTGAGGCTCTTCCCTTTCCATACTTCGTTCTTGTTCCCTGCAGTGGTTTAACCTGGTGAACCGGGCGTGGACCTTTCTTCTCTTATTATTTTTTGAGTTGGATGAAAACAGCGCTCCTAAAGAAAATGAGGCATCTCCTTACAATTCAAGAGTTTCGAAAGGAAAGAATCTTATTCTTTTGGAAGGAGATCTGACTTTTTAGAAGGAAATAAGCTACTTAGATCTTTGTATGTACGGGTCTCGATCGGGGAAGAGAACGGGAAAACTCATATATATATAAAGTAAATTTGGTAAATATAATATACTATTAAGTATTGTTGAATAGTTATTTTATTATTCAAAATTCAAAATTTTGTGAAAATGACACGTGACAATATTGTATAAGAGAAACATCGGAAAAGTCGCTTTATGGGTAGAATAAAATGAGTCGAACCGGGCCACACCTTATGAGTAGAGCCGGCCCGACCAACACCTTATGGGTAGGTTTTTTTAGTTAGGGTTCGACCTGAACCAGCTTTTGTACAGGTCTGTCAACGAGAAGCTAGTTCATATTAATAGATGAGCTACAGAGCTTTCGTCGTAAAATTAAAATGGCAACGCGTCGCCGGTGACCGCTGAGGACTGAGGAGAGACGACCGGAGGTGTCCACAAACGGATAGGGCTGCGCCATTGAAGCAACTTCTTCTCAAAGCTATTGCATCCAATTCCCATCTCAAGCATTCGTTGTACATTTTCTCCTACTTTACCCCGTCTTTTGGTGGCTTAGTTCCTCCCGAGTCGAAATCAATTCGTTTTTCGATTTCTTCACGAGTTTCTTCATCTCCTATTAAACTTACCTTCTTCTCTTGATTTGATTACTGATCGCAGGCGACGGTTAGGTCAGATGGAAGACCTGCAAATCGAACGGTAGTTTTCAGGTACCAAAATTTCCCAATTTGTTTCAGAAATCCTTCCAATCCTTTTATTTTTGTTTAATTTTGCTGTTGAATAATAGTTCAGTATTTGTGATTATGAAATATTTGTAGTGGTTTGCGTTTGAATAATCAGAGGGTTTGAAGCCGATGCCGATGCCGATACCGATAAGATTCAAATCAAGTAAACAAAAAACCTATATTTTTAGGCTTGTTTATCAAAATCACATCCGAAATTTAAATTACCTCGAATGATTTATAATGTAACTGATGGGGATTGAACTTCCAGTTGAAATCAAAATGTTTTCTAACATGCTTTTCTTAGGTTGATGAAAAACCGGGTTTATGATAATGGTTTCAATTGTTTCGTATGAAGATTTTAAGTAGAGTTTCGATGAGTTTAAGTTTGTTATTCTGCATAAAGACAACGATTTTGGATTTGTTTGATGAGTAAAATAAAAGATGGGATGTTTTACTGAAAACATCTCTTATCTATATAGAAATATAGTAATAATTTGTTGTTATGTACTACCTAGAGTTTATCTTTGTTGCACAAAATTTTGCAGATTGAAGATCTTAAGCATTGTCCTTTTGCTGAGGTATTAACATCAATGGTGAAAATCCAGGTTATGTTCTGTTTGTCAGACTTGAATTGATTTTTGAATTGATTTTTGAATGACCATATGTGAGACTATGGCCAAAAAGTATAACCTGAAATTATTTACACCCCTAAATAAAATTTTTACATCATCCATCTATTTTGTCATTCAGCAACTCCCATCAATATATAGAGAATGAGACTTATGAATCGTATCTTTCATTCATTGAAGAAGATGCTATAAATACACATCGGATCAGAAGATCAGATTGTGATAACAGAAGATCAGATTGTGATAACAGAAGATCTTTTTGATCTAACTGAGTCCTAGAATAACTCTAACAAAATATTAAACTGTTTAGATATATAGATATCGTTTACATTCCCCCTCGAGTGAAGCTAACATGTGAGAGTTGTAACTTGTGTAGAAGCTGTTGAAATCGACGACGAAGTAAAGGTTATGTAAGAATGTCAGTCAGTTGATCCTCAGTCGGTACAAAACTCACCCTTAGGCAACCTTTCTGGACTTGCTCCCGGACAAAGTGATATGCTAATGCTATATGCTTCATCCTTGAGTGAAAAACCGGATTTGCTGACAGGCTCATAGCCCCCAGATTATCACTGGGTATGACAGGTAGTAGAGTAGGTGATTGCTGCAACACAGACATCAGTTGTGTAACCCAGATCAATTCTGAGGTAGTATCCGCAATTCTGAGGTAGAGTAGGTTTTGTATGATGGGTTTATTGTGGTAGAGTTTGGAAGGGTTTTTTCCGGTATCTCGATCGTTCCAAGGAGGAAGTTATCCAGATCATAACCTTCCATAGTTGCAAAGATTGCTTGCTTCCAGATTATGTAGTTTGTAGGGGTAAGCTTGATTATGTTTGTGAGAATCACAATAGTGAAGGGTTTTGTTGGTTTATGTGGATTCGCAAGAGTTCATGCGTATTCAACCATGATCGGATAGTGGTTTGCTCAATTGATGGATCGAGTTACTAATACCATATAGAGAATGAGACTCATGAATCATATCTTTCATTCATTGAAGAATCCGCTATAAATACACATCTGATCAGAAGATCAGATTGTGATAACAGAAGATCTTTGTGATCTAACTAAGTCCTAGAATAACTCTAACAAAATATGAAACAGTTTAGATATATAAATATCGTTTACACAATATTGTGGCAAGCTGTCAACTCCCACATCAAAAGGCATTGGATTTTGTAGCTTGCGTGAGATTTTTTTTTTTTCAAATATTTTAAATGAAAACTGACAAGTGGCTACGGCCAACAAAAAGAATAGCGTGTAAAAAATTTTGAAACTTTTACAAGTAATTTTAAATTAATTTTTAACTAGTTTTTTATGATAAAAATAATTATTTAAAAATATCTGAAAAATTCGATTTTTTTATCAAAAAATAATATTTTAAAATTTTATTTATTCTAGTTAGGGATTAATTAAAAGATGAAATTTTAAAAAATAAAACTTTAACAAAATCTTTTACCAAAGTATGAAAATTAATCTAGGATTTTTTTTAAAAAGATTTTGATAAAAGAAAAAAAAAACAGTTTTCTTAGAAATGTTAAAAATATTTTACTTAATTTAGCTCTTTTATCATATGAAATTTTATATTTATTTCTAATAAAAATATTCACATAATACAACTAATCTTTATTTTTGGATGATATGTAAGAAATTGGTTGTCACATCAACGTTGGAGTTATGATTTTTGCCGGAATAACAAATTGTATTATTTTATGTAAATATGTCAACGTTGATAGTAAATTATTTTGAGTTATTTTTCCTTTTTTCAGATCCCAAAGTTAAATGAAATATAACAAGGTGAATGTAACAAGTTTATTTAATTTTATTTAATGATTATTTGAACAATAATAATATAACAAGTTTAAACGAAATAAACTAATGTAACAAGTTAAGTTAATAATTAGTTGAACAATAATAAACAAATCTAACAATATAAGACGAGTATGAATATATATGGCACACGTACCTATATAACACGAGTATGAACACAATTCCTAATTAAGCTCGGTTAATATTCATGTAATATTCAAGTAAGTCGGTTCAAACTTGACTATAAACAATCAAAACATGAGCATATATGACACACATACCAATTTTCGGCTCGGCTCATTCACTTGACTAATATAACAAGCAAAACATGAGCAAATATAACAAGGTTAAATGAATGTAACAACTTTAAGATTTAAAAAGCCGATGTGTATAAGACTCGAAGAGGGACTAATCTTCATTCAATAAAAAACATACAAAAAACATGAAAACATAAAACTCCAATATGAAGATTTAAAATTGAACACGAATTCAATGCCCAAGTTATGTGAACGTATATGTGCATTGATAACCCTTGCACGATATGCTTTTTAAATTTTAAAACAACGAATTAGTGTTCATACAAATATACTCATGCATTGAATTCGTTTGTCTATGGACGTACTTATACAAATATACTCATGAATGAGATCGTATGTTTCCATACGACCTAACTACATTGAAACTCATATCCATGTATAAGGGTACATTCCAATTAAGTCCGTTCATCAAGCCATATCATCAGGGTCACTTGTCAATTCGACCGAGTTCAAGAGATTCCCGCGATCCGCTCATTGAATTTGGATAGATGCCGAAATGCCCAACGTTATAACTTGGACTTAAAATTGTTTGTGTTATTTTGATTTTTCAACTTATAATGTAATTTCAAAATTTATTAAACGTTATAATTAATTAACGAATTAACTATTCATTTTCAATCTACTTGTGACGTTAATACTTCTAGTTTATGCTCTCTTGCGTTGTTAGGAAATTGTTGAGTAAGATATATTCTTCTTCTTATATTAATTATTAGTCTTAATTATCTTAATTATTAGTCTTGTAGTCTTGTAAGTTGTGTAGGCATGCTATAATTATTATTTTGTGTCGTAGGTATTGTATCTTCCTTTTCTAGGTGTAATTATCGATTCTCTTCTTCCTTAGGTTGATCACTTGCCAATAAATTGTCTTGTATTGATCTATGAATTTTTATTAATGAAATATAGATTTTCTTTCATTTCTCTCACGGTATGAGAAAATTTTCTAAAAGGCGCCTCAGGTGCGCATAGGAAGGCGCCGAGGGTCCAACGCTTGAGGAGTCTCAGGCTCAACCCTTTTGATTAGGCACCATTCAGACGCGCCTAGGTTAAGTCAGGCACAACTACGTCTGATGCTGTTTTTATTTTTAAGAAAATCTAAATACACTTTCCTAATAAAGTGCCCACAACACAAACGTATAATCTTACTGAAGTACCCTCTTCAAGTATTCGTAACTACAATTCTGCTGCTATTCTGCAATATTGTTCTCTAATGAACTCACTAATTGAAGACTATAGTTTCTAATTCTTGTTTGTTTGTTTATTGTTTTTGAACTACCAAGTTATTTGTTATATTTAATAAAGTTTAGACATTTAAACAAAAAAAATCAATATGACGTGCATAGGCACACCGTGCCTGACGCCTAGGCTCGAGGGTACCCAAATGCCTAGGTGCGCCGAAAACCTTTTAGGACACTGGTATGATAGTATAACTAATATATGTATTTTCATTGTAGCCTTCATTACTTACTCTTTCTCACCCTTAATTTCACACTCTCAATTTGTCTTTTCCTCATGGTTGATTTCACTAAAACACAAAACTAATTTGGGTAACACTGAGTTGGCTTACAAGTTCATAGAAAAAAATATATCACTTGGTCTCAAATTGTCAAAACCTATCTCAAGGTAAAAGGAAAATTTCACCATCTTACTTCTATTAAACTGTACATATGATTCTAATGGAAAAAATGGTTGTTGGTAATCGTTCCATTAACTCTTTACAACCCTCGAGTATTGTTTTTATTCTTTGTTTTCATTTAATCATAATTGTTTAGGCTAACCGTCTTTTCTTGTTTTACAACACTTGTATACATCTCTTTTGAAGGGTTTAAAAATCTCAAATTATTATTGTGAAATTTGTGTAAAAGTCAAGCACTCTCATGATGTTTCCTCCCAAATATCAAAGGTGTTTTTTTCCTTTTCAATTGATTCATATTGATATTTGAGGTCATCTTCAATAAAAAAAATATGAAGTCAGCACCATTATTCCAAATTTTGTATCCATGGTTCACACTCAATATCATTCTACAATACGTGCTTCCATTTTTAATGGGAAGTATCTAAAACTTCTCAAGCTCAACATGCGTCGTTCACGCTTAACTAGTATTTATTGATGGCTTGCACGCACATCCTCTCAATTACTATAACATTAATTTTTGTCCACTCGAGGTTCTCTTGTCTGGTTTGTTGACATTGATGCCTTAAACTCTTCGATTAAAGAGAAATCATTGCATAATCCTGCCTCCCACCAATGATCATTTCCACACCCTCTTCTTTCTTGTTAATGTTGTTTAGCAATGTCGCTTTTATAGAAACATGTTGACTACTTAGAGGGATTTCATATTGAGGCACTAAAAACTTAAAACAACATGCTCCGGAATAAAACGTCAACAATGGATGAAGAAGATCCAACAAACAGCTATATATCTAAGTTAGATATAACGAGTGATATCGAACAATATGAAAATTAGGTTGTAGAGAAACTACTCAAATTAAAGGTCTTGTAGAATAAATGAATGCTTACACATTTTTTTAAGTGAAAAACTAACACGCATGCTGAATACATAACTGAAAATAAGTAAACCCTAGTTCCTTACAAACCATTTTTGAAAATAAATAAATTCACACACAGATAGAAATTCGCAGATGAAAGCTGACTTTTCTTCATGCTAATCATTGAATCATTTCACTTAATGATAGAAAACTTCTACACTTCATTTTGTAATCCACTGTTCCATCAAGCCATATAACTCTCTTCTTGACAGTGATAGTGAAAAGTGTTCCGTTATTAACATGGGGACGTGTTTAGAAGACAACCTTATCCCAGGGTGGAAGTTCTTGCTGCTTACGAAATGAAGTCACCTACCTTATCCTAGGGTGGAGGTTCCTTCTCCACGGATGTTGAGGCGAAAGTAAAACAAGTTTCTGAAACCATCTATGACCCAAAACCCTAATGGAGTAGCATGAGGATGTTCTGGGTTGATTATGTTGATTTGGTTGATTAACTGATGGAAAGGCTTAGTTGAAAAATGCAAATCTAGGTTTGATGTATGTGAGAGACAAATGTTTCTCAAACACGTTCAACATTTCTCACCCAACAAGATGTCATGGAATCAAGTAGGAAGAAGAAGCTAACTATTTATATAACTAGGGCTCGATAGAAGAGGAAAATGGAGATGGAAGAATGATTGAAGTGTACAAACATGTCTCGTTATTTATAGAGGTCTTAAGAGAAAAATACATTCAACTACTCATTATTTGTTTTATTGTCATTAAGCCACCAATTAAACAAGAAGAATAACAATTATAAGATGACAAAGTGAACACGCAATCTTCAACTAAGACAAATTCATAGAATGACGATTGCACATTAAACATTGCAATCTTCATTGTACAAAATCATAGACTTACTCTTCTTCCGATACACACTACAAATTAATGATTTTTTTTATTAATAAAACAAATAAGATTTTAAAAAACAATTAAAAAAACAATTTTGTATATACGGTTTAATCAATAAAGGGTGAAATTAGTAACCAGGTAGGTTTTTTATCAGGGAAACTAAGTGTGTAGGCTAATTTATAGAAAAACACTAACTATGCACTTTCTATTTGTGAAGGAATCCTTCCTTTAAATAGTAATATCCAATTTTTAATATTCAACCTTTATAGTGTACCCAACTTAGGTTACCAAAAATTAGTTACCCAATTTTAATACCCAATGTTCTACATCCAAATTCACTTATATTACCCAACTTCGTTGTTACCCGATTTTAATACTCAACGTTCTACATCCAAATTCACTTATGTTACCCAACTTCGTTGTTACCCGATTTTAATACCCAACGTTCTACATCCAAATTCACTTATGTTACCCAACTTCGTTGTTACCCGATTTTAATACCCTGTTATCTAACTTCGTTGTTACCTGATTTTAATACCCAACGTTCTACATTCAAATTCACTTATGTTACCCAACTTCGTTGTTACCTGATTTTAATACCCAACGTTCTACATCCAAATTCACTTATGTTACCCGATTTTAATACCAACGTTCTATATCCAACTTCACTTTGGTTACCCAACGTTACATATCCAACTTCACTTCAGTTACCCAACTTCGTAGTTACCCGATTTTAATATTCAACGTTACATATTCAACTTTACTTCGGTTACCCAATATTGATTACCAGGATTAATCCTTCTTACAAAAAATCATCCATGCATAGACTCGCAGATAAAATAGGCTCGTCTAGTTGTAGTTGATCATCTAGTATAACTAATCTCATTGGCTATCATGATTCTTGTTCAAGTTGGAAGGAAGAAAGTGGCTTCAAGAAGCTCGTTCAATTAGATAAGGTATATACTAGATACTAAGTAGCAATCGGTCAACAGGCCGGCCCAGTTAGAATCTTCCCACTACAAAACTTGGGGGAGGTGAGTCATCCCACTACAAAACTTGGAGGAGGTGAGTCAGTATAAATTTTGATTGTTTGCACATAGTCAACATGCAGTAACCACCTGACACCTCGGAGGAAACCCAAAATTGAAGCTGACAATCTATCATTACTTGTCAAGAAAATAAGGAAGGGGAAAAACTTGTAAAAGATAAATGAGGCGGGTAAATAAATCAAGTTTTGACTGAATTCACATACCAGATTGTTTCCCGGCATCTAACATTTGAATCCACCATATTTAAAATCCACAACCAACCCAACATAAACTAGAAGTACCCTGATGCAATATGAAAATACACTACCTAAATTTGACAGTACTAAACTCCCCATGAGTCATGACCTCAACCAACCATAACTAATACGTTTAAGCAAAAATCTGAACAAACAATTCACATCTTCAACAAAAAAACAAAACTGGATACAAGGTTTATATAAAGACCAATGTAGTAACTCTTGCTTGGTGTATTTCCTGCCATATCCTTCATCAATAACTCTTGCTTGGTGCCAGCATATACAAGCACGGTGCAAACCTTTATATTTCCTCTTATAGCAGCCCAATGAAAAGGAGTGCAACCTAACAGGAAAAGCATCAACATACAGAATAAAGCTGACCATAGGCAAATCATAAAAACTGCATTAGCTGCAATGTAGAATAGTAGACAAATGGGTATGTTTATCAGATGAAACCTCGTAAAACTAATGGAAAACAAGAATAACTACACAAAACAACAATAAAGGCAATCAAGTTTTGTGTTGAAAATACCTTCTTTATCCTGTCTCTCTGGGCTGACATCTCTAAATAGAAGTAATATAATAGTATCAACAAATCCCTTAAGCAGCACTTTCCAAATATTCAGGTCAAATTTATACTTTTAAATAAAGAGACTATAAAGATAATTTAGTTACTATGAAGTTATTATAAAATTGAAACTGTTCGTCAAGCAATAACAGAGATAATCCGTGCAAGATGGAAACATATGATGAGTAGGGGGAAGGGGGATTTAACAGTAGGAAAGACCCAATGGAAAACACACAAAACCTACCAGTGTAAAGGGCTCATTCCAGAATTATCTAGCGCATCAAAATCAACATGATATTTGGAAACAATGTGGTTCAAGAATGTTGTTTGTCCATATTGAGCTGCAACATGAACTGCATGCATCATGAAACAACCAACTCTTCATGTTAGTTCATTTTTACCTCACAGTAAGTAGCATTCTTATCAATAAAGTCCTCGCATCATCAATAACATTCCATCTCTATGACTGACTTCATCAAAACAATTATAATCAGTAAGAATCCCAAAATTAAGTTAAAAAGTCATCACAAAAGGTATTGAGATTCAGATTGTAAAGTACTTGCAGATGTACAGGGACAAAGGTAAAGGTAACAAAGTCGCAAAGTGGTCAATACACGAGCCCATTCTTTAGAGTAGGAATAAGGTATCTTTTCAATCTTGCCATAATTTCTTGTTGGTTTTCACCTGGGTTACTATAAGGTAAACCAATCAGAAATGCAAACCTATAATTTCCAATTTCCATATACAGTTTTGAACATGCATGATTTTACAAGGGTCTTAATAGTGAAACACGATCAAAACGATGCTATGAGACTCGAAAGATATATACTAAAGCTAGTGACTACAAATATGCATACCTTTAAGGACTGCATTGTAGGAGAATAAAACATTGTTTATACAAAGGTTTGAGAGACGTAGCATAAACCTAGCATAAACAATAGAAGCAATAATGTTACAGAATAGAAGCAACTACGAAATTAAAGAGCAGGAAAAACCATAAATGAAGAGAAATCACGACAAAAAACCTAGCATAAACAATAAAACCAAAAATCACGACAGAAACCCTAAAGAAGAGAAAACCAAACCTTAATCGCCTAATGAATCGAAGATGAAGACACTGAATCGCCAAATCGAATATGAAGACACTGAATCGCCAAATCGAAGATGAATACACTAAATTGCCAAATAGAAGATATATGAAGACACTGAAAACAGGTAGAAGACAAACAATGAATCACTTAATGAGAACGAAGAAAAAGCAATCGAAGAAGAAGAAAGGAGACGAGTGAAGGAGAGTAGCGAACCTGTTGAGAAGAGGAATCGCCAAATCGCCAGCCAAATCGCCAAATCGCCGAGGTTTGAGAGACGAGAGAGAGAGAAGTAAGAGAGTGCAAAAAATATAAAAAAAAAGCTATTTATAGGTGCATAGTTAATACCCGTAATTAATCCAGCCTGCATACTTAGTGCACGTAATAAAAAAAACGCACTATTAACTCATTTATCTCATCAATAAATTCAATTGATTTTGAAATTAAAAAACCACTTTTTAAAATAATTTTGGGGGCTTTGAAAAACGTGACGTTGACACGTGACAAAGAAGGCTCCTGCTTTAATAGATATAAGATTATGATATCATGTGGACTGAATTGAGTATTGTGTTGTTGATCCGTTTGAATTACTTGATCTGCTTTACTTGTATGATAAGTTGTCGGGTCTTGGTCATGATTATAACGAGAATCATATTGCACTTAGCTATTAGTTTTTGCAAAGAGGGAAGTAAATAAACCCTTTTCAACACTATTTCCAATCTTATTCAAAGTTGAGTTTATTATGAGACCAAATGATGATTAGACATGTTAAGGAGAAATCATTATTTACTTTTCCTAAAAACAATAAGAATCTTATTCAAAGTTGACTTTATTAGAAGACAAAATGGCTAATATGACATAGTGATTTAGTTAAGAAGGTGTTAGGCATAAGTATAACAAGAAAATAAAAATGCGTAACACATTTTATTTGAAAAAACGTGTTACACATTTTTTCGTGCCTTCCCTAAGAAGGATTAAGCCTTAAGTAGTTCAAAAGGATATTTTGCGGACTTTGATTTCCATGCATCATAGATCGGAACCAAACTCAACTTTTAGGACGAGTTGCCCATAATCCACACCAATTATCACTTGCATTTCTCCCTTTTCACACATCACTAGAATCACTCGGACCCACCTTCTATGAAGGGTTTTTCAAATATCCGACTATCATTTGCATACGTGAAATTCATCAGTTGGGTACATCTCTCTTTGTCTTCATTTTGTTTGGGGTATGACTGAACTCGACGAGTTTCCAAACGTATCCGTTTCGACGAAATCAAGTAACGTAGTTCTCAATCCAACCTTATGACTATCTTCTGAATTTGCATGCGACCGAACTCGATGAGTTTGCTTTATATCGAGCTCCCTATGTATCCGTTTGAGATGGAATCAAGTCACCGTAGTTCATCTTCATGCATAACCTCCCGTTCTGGTGTCAACTTAGGATTTGCGATTGAACTCAACTATCATGAAACTGAGTTTCCTACGTACCCTTTTGTAGGGATCAATTCATATGTAGTTCTACCATATCCACAACTTCGGTTTGATATTATTTGCCTTAAAACGTTAATCGGATTTAGTGTATCACAACGAGCTCCTTGTCTTGAATCCTTAATTTACTTTTCATTCCTTTTTTTGACATTTTAGATTTTAGTTGCGCAAGAAACGAACATTTTTGTTCGCTCATTTTGTCCGCTCATGATCGTATCTCTCTATGAGCATTCTCCTCTACTTTCAAAGCTCCATTTTTTGTGCGTTTGATCATTTCAAAACTAAAGCTTCAAAGTATATTTCATGTACTTATATAACTAAATTAATGAATTTTAAAAAGGTAAATATAAAACTCCTTCATGTTTAAAAAAGCAATATCCCTTTACAATTGCTTTCTTTGAATAACATAAAGTTAGAATCCGTTTCAAGATTAGACGTGAG
This sequence comes from Fagopyrum tataricum, assembly GCA_002319775.1. NCBI lineage: Eukaryota > Viridiplantae > Streptophyta > Magnoliopsida > Caryophyllales > Polygonaceae > Fagopyrum > Fagopyrum tataricum. The sequence continues at coordinate 54,334,759 of CM008281.1, read as the reverse complement.
TTCTTCTTTGTTCTTACATACTACAAGAAAATGATCGGGCGCGTTTTTTTGTTCTTCCCATGCTACAAGCGAATGATCGGGCACGTTTTTTTTTCTTCCAGTAAAGTAAGTAATCCTCGTATTCAAGAAGCATCCATGTACCAATAACGATGAAATCATTCATCAATCCATTTTGGACCTTTAGCCATCTTTAACACAATCGAACACTTAGTTTTTATTCATCTTTGATGTAGACTCACAAACCTCAACTTTTGTTACGTTCAAAATATTCTCGGAAAAAAAAAAAAACTTTCTCCAATGAATATACGTATTTTTTCAACTTGGAAATTTCAAGATCTTCACTCTATGGATATTTTGGGCAATTAGATTTCACGATGCCTTATATTAGGATCAAGGATCAACCCGATATCCACTATCATGCTTTTTATGGAACATGAAGACTCATTATAACGATACCATCATCAACTCTAAATTTCCTACCACAACTATTTAGACAAAATTCATAAGACCTGCTCATTTCGTCCTCTCGTTCATAATCGCCTTGGAGGCGAGTGCATTGCTTTTGCTCAAAACGCCTTAGCTTGTATCTTTTCCCTACCTCTTCGTATCTTTTGCTTTTTTTTGTAGCCTTCTCGAAGTTAGTACACCTTTGTCGAGTAGGCTCTAGGTAACATTTCTTCTTTGCAAGCATCATAACCTTTGAGACAAACTTCTCTGTAGTATGGCCTCATCTTCCTATTATTCAATTGTTTGGATCGACAAAATAAAATAGATCGACGCCCTCATGCTCAAGTCTTCTTCTTGGGAAGCAAATTCAACAATTTACATGGTATCTTGAACCTTCTTAAATATGTTGTAAATTGAAACGAAAGAAGAAGAAAATACTCCAAGAAACTTACTTTTTGATGATTTGTTGGTTGAAAGGCTCTTTATGTAAAATGTAAAATTTTTAAATACCTTGCTCTTCTCTTTTTAGATATGTTTATTCTTCTTGTCTATTTCTCATTGTTGTGTTTGCTTCTTCTACTTCTTTTTGTTCTCCTTTGTGTTCTCATTGTACCTTATTTTATAAGGATGACTAATTGATTTGAATATTAATTGCAGCAATAAAGTCGCTTGTTTGACGGGTGAGATTTGTAATGGAGGAGTTGAATATTGAAAGAAAAATTACTCACCTGTCTACATCCCTTCTACCTTTAATCTTAGGTATAAAGACAAGAATATTTTCCATTGCAACCTATTTATTTTTCTTATATTTTTTTATATAATATGTATGAGTAATAAAAAGAGGTTCACTACAAACCTTACACGTCAATAGGCTTTTAGCTAGGTGTTTCTCTTAGAGCAAGTTCATCCGTTCGGTTTAAACCGGTTGCCACATAGATAAAGTGTTGTGGCAACATCCGATGTTGAAAAAACGATCTCCACCCGAATGTTGAAAAAATGATATTTCAAAGAAGTGAAAATCACTATTCGCCCACAACTTGAAGCTCAATTGACCAAGAGGGAGGAAGCCTCCAAATGTTTTTTTTGCAGTTTTCTCAAACTAAGGAGAGAGTATGTGTGCAGGCTGGTAGGAACCGTGAAAAGACTTTCAACGGCCTCTTGCTTGAGAAAGTGTGTATTGACGACAACTGTGCTGACAAGTATAAAGTTACCGAGGAGTTTTGCCCACTGAATATATAACTATTGCTAAAGAGAGCGTTTTGGGGGCCAAAACCGTCTTTTAATGGCTTATTAGGATTTATTTGGGGGTTAAAACCGTATTTCAATGGCTGATTAGGATTTATCCCGTGTTTGATGGAATGGACTTGTAACACCCCAAATCCGTAGGACTCAGAGTGCTACTGGGCTAGGATCTCACAATGGATCCTAACTCTAGTCTGACAACAAGTTCACTGAATCTTACAACAAGGCACCAATAGATTAAAACAAAACATAAAACTGATATATATATATATACATATCAAAAGGATCATACAGAGTACTGCTGAGTACAAAGTCAAACAAAAATCCGTACAATATTAATAACCCAAAATCCCACGATAACGCCCAGTGTACGGAACCCTCAGCAGATCACCCCTCTGGATCACTCTGCAGCTCTCTTAACCTGCAAAAGATCTACAACACGGTATAAAACCGTTAGCTAACCATACACATATATAAGAAGATGCTAGAGCACAATCACATATCAATAATATTCACACCTCATCATGATATCACACATTTACCCGGTTTATTATTTTTATAACGTTAATCACTCAAGAGTATATAAATCGGTATGAATAAATATACGTGACACGAGGAATATATATAACCCTCGCCTCTGCGTGCAATAGCTAGCTGGAGTGGTATCAGCGCACTTTCCCGTATACCATATGGAGTGGTAGGTGCCCTTCCCGTATACCAGATCTAACTAGCTTACAGAGAACTTCCTAGACTCCACTACGGGATGAAAGGTAAGTTGTCACAGCCACTACAATGGGCGGTCAATATAACATAGGTCGGTGACCAACATAAAGCATGCTATAAAGCATATAACAAACACCACTCATGCACACATCCAATATAAGGATGGCAGCTAAGTAAGTCCTATGGACTTACCTCAATCTCAGAAGTCGTATCACTACGATCAGCTCTCACTCAGGTCCACTTCAAACTGGAGGACAACACGGCCTATACAAGGCATACATATATATATATATATCAAACTCCTATCACACAAAGGGGTCACACCAAGACCCAAGGGATCCATAAGAATCATATCCATCTCGTAAACCTCAAAGCCGTAACCGGCATATCTATAACATACTCATCATCATCCAATACCTAGCATGGTACTAGTTCCCTCATACTAGGAAAGGAAAGGAGTTACCTTACTATAGGTAGTCCTGGGACAAAACGCACCTGCGTGATCAAGGGACGCAAGAGCGGAACAGGTAACCCGCAGGCGCGGCAGGGAGCACCCGCAGGCGCGGTGACAAGGGACGCAAGCAACGCAGGCAAGGCGCGGGCGCTGCGGCACGGCTTCCGCGGGGCGGCGGCTTCTAGGCGCGGGGGCGGCGACAGTGCAGAACGTGATCCCGCGGCTTCTCTTCGGCTCTTCACGTGCTCAAATCTCTTCTATTCCATTCCAAAGTCACACACATGCAACAACATACACATTCCAACATCATCCTATGTCCAAACATCTAATCATAAGCTAAGGAGATGGAAGCAAAGAAGAAGAGAAGGAGAAAAAGCAAGAACTCACCACTACTGAAGATCCTACGCTGCAGGGAGAGTCACACACATCAATTATGTGCAATGATGGTGTATGGAAGAGGTTCATTGAGCTTTGAAGACCTTTAACAAATACTTTGCACCATGAGGGAGGCTAAATGGGGTCTCTCTTAACGATTTGAATCGTATTGGCGGTCTTCCCATTCTCGGTGAACCTTATGAGGAGTATTTACCACTAAATTCTCAGTTATTGAAGAAGAAAGCACTTCCGAGTACAATTACAGAGCTCTTGCGTATTGGAGTTCTATGATGGTTTTGGTGAAGGGTTTGACGAGTCTCATAAAGCACGTGACAACTAAAGATTTCCTTCGAATGTCAAAGCTTCTTCTAAAGGGGACAATCTACCGATGTATTCTGTAAGCGAGAATAGGAGTATTAGCAGCTTTCTTGGCCTTGTTACTGAGTTGTTTTGTCCTACCGCCGGATAAGTTGGTTCGCCCGGAAATAATTTGTGATGGCGTGCATTATGGTAGAAGGCATGAAGGTTTCTTTAGCTCCGACTATTTTAGGGCATGTTTATTATGGACTAAATCAAATAACCTTCCACCAATTTCGTCCAGGTGAAGTTAGTACAACCTTTGGTCTTCATCTTGTAATTGGTTTGATGGCGGAATATTTTCCTTGCACAGGTGTCGGCCGGATAAAGAGTTTTCTAGAGGTTATCCCTTTCTAGCGTGCTATGTAGGAGTACAAGCAAATCCGCTCTGTGTCCATCAAGCTAGTCTAGTATTGAGGCATTCGAAGCATGCTGTTTTCCGAAGTGTTCTTTTTGGTGAAGAGGTTGCCTTAGACCATACAAACGTAGGAGGGATTTAAACTCATCACTTTGAACGCTTGCTTTGCATACGCTCGGGTACTTTATCCGTCAGAGTTGGGAGGCTTTTGATAATAGAACCATATTATCCGAGTAGATTTGCACGTGACCAATGTGTTCCGTCTAACTCTTTGAGATTCAAACTCCCCCAAAGACCTTGGAAAAATCTCGAAGATATTTATGCTTGTTATACTAGCTTATTCAAAAGGAACACTGATGCTTCTTTTCGTGTTCCCCGCTCAATTCATGAAGAAAGGTGCCCTTCTAGCTTTTGTACTTGGTAGGTGACATCTTTAGCTCCTTAAGTCAATCCATTAATAAGGTTGATCTAACCTTAAGCCAAAACGCAACTCCTTTGGAGGCTAATGATTATATTATTGACGGTAGGAAGCATGTAGTGAATGATTTGAGAGGAGTTGTGAGGTTTGTTGCAACCTCTCAATCGTCTTCCAACCGATTGCCTCTTACTCCAACAAATAATTCTTTGACGGAAAAGAAATCTTCCCGAGAGGTATCTTTGAGTGATGATGTGAACTTCAAAAGGATCAGATATGAGAAGTCAACTAATCCCAAGTCCAAAAAAGACTTGAACGCGCCGAGAAACCCCTAACGGTATTTGTTAAGGAAGAGAGCAACTCTGCAATTTTAGTAGAAGAGCACCCCATAGCCTCGAGAGAACCTTTTGAATTCCCCCCCTCCCAAGGGTACACCAACTCCTCTACACACTTGGTTCTTTTCTTTGGAGCCAGATTTTATTCGCCGAGCTATCGTAGGAGTGAATGAGATTGTTGGAGCTATGACAAAATTATAAATGTCTTTTGATGATCTATCTTTGATAAAAGATCAAACCTTTGATAAGATAAAATTATTGGAAATGGTGGCCAAGGTTGCCAAGGTTGATGCCGCAAATCTATCATGGTTCACCTCCAAAGTCCAGGAGTTCTTTGATGGGATTGTTGTAGTAGCTAAGCCTGAAGGAGGTGATGAATTCTTGTCTCTGAAATAGATTCATGATGACCTTTCCATCTGGACTACGGAGCTTGCGTCATATGAGAAGGAGCTAGCTGGTTTGAACAACACATCCCAAGCTATAAAAGAGCGAGAACAAGAGGCTTTGGAGGCACGGGAAAGGCTTCCGAAGATGGAGGAAAGCATAGCCGCTGATAAGGAAGTTCTAAAGAGGAACATCTCAAGAGTGAAAAAAAGCATGTTCAACTTAATAAGGAGAAGAAGCGAAGTCTAGAAGCAACTCGGGAGACCTAGAATACCAAGAATGAAGAGTTCAATTTAAAGAAGGTCTTATTGAAGACGATAACTGACAACTTGACTTCTTTTACTTCTAGTGTTTTGTACAAACATTTTGAACTAAATTAAACAAAAATATGAATTATTAGAACAAATAATATGAACTATTTTAACAAATTGCATATACAGTCAAAACAAATTGCATAAAACTGTTAGTACAATCAATTTGAAATAAATTGAACAAAAATATGAACTAGGAGAAAAAAGGTGAAAACAAATTACATAAATACTGGTAGTACAAAAAGTTTGAACTAAATCAATCAAAATATGAACTATTAGAAAAAAAAAACAATATGAACTAATTCAGTTGGATGAATTGTGATGAAGAAGGAGATTAACGTTGTTATAGTAACATTTTTCGTTTTATTTAAAATATTCTAGTTAAATGCACGCATCATCACCACCGTTCATTATTTTGATCCGACAGTTGAGAATTCTTCATACTTTTAACCAGATAGATCCTTTTCACTTGAACCCAACGTTGTATATAATTTAGTTTGTTTTGAGTATTTCAACGAGTTATACTTGCTTGTAATACAAAATTGTATGGATAATTTGACTGTTATTGTACTTGTTATTGTTTACGTATTTGGATTGTTTGTTTTTTTTTGTGTGTTGATTGTTGTTGAGCTCATTAGATTGAAAGTTTGTGTTAAATACATTTACTCATTTTGTTAATCTAGGAAAAAACGCACAATAGGTAAATATGGTAAGGCCCGACAACCCATCCACTTTTGCGTGGTTGACATGGACAACATTTGAGACCCAGATAAAACGAGTCGAACCGGCTCGCACCTTACAAGTAGAGCCGGCCCGACCAACACCTTATGGGTAGATTTTTTAGTTAGGGTTCGACCTGAACCCGCTTTTGTACGTGTCCGCCAACTAGTCACTCGGTCCATATTAATAGATGAGCTATTGTGTACCAACAAAATCATAAGAAAATCGTAAAATTATAATGGCAACGCATCGCCGGTGACCGCTGAGGACTGAGGAGAGACGACCGGAGGTGTCTACAAACGGGTATGGCAGCGCCATGGAAGCAGCTTCTTCTCAAAGCTATTGAATCCAATTCCCATCTCAAGCATTCGTCGTTCTTCCAACTTGTACATTTTCTCCCACTTTACCCCGTCTTTTGGTGGCTTAGTTCCTCCAAAATCGAAATCAATTCGTTTTTCGATTTTTTCACGAGTTGCTTCTTCTCCTATTAAACTTACCTTCTTTGCTTGATTTGATTACTGATCGCAGGCGACGGTTAGGTCAGATGGAAGACCTGCAAATCGAACGGTAGTTTTCAGGTACCCAGAATTTCCCGATTTGTCTCAGAACTCCTTCCAATCCAGTTTTTTTTTTATTTAAATACTTTTATATCGGTTTAATTTTGTTGTTAGAATAATAATTCAGTGTTTGTGATTATGAAATATTTTTATTGGTTTGCGTTTGAATAATCAGAGGGTTTGAAGCGGACACCGATAAGATTCAAATCAACACTGATCGTCGTAGTCATAAGGTGAACCTAAACTCCCCTCCCTTAATTTTCTAGGTAAACAAGTAAACACAAACCCATATTTTCTTAGGTCTTTTTATCAAAACCACACCCGAACTTTAAATTACCTCGAGTGATTTATAATGTAATTGATGGGGATTGAACTTCCAGTTGAAACCAAAATGTTTTCTAAGATGTTTTTCTTAGGTTGATGAAAAACCGGGTTTATAATAATGGTTTCAATCGTTTCTTATGGAGATTTTAAGTAGAGATTCTATGGGTTTTAGTTTGTTATTCTGCATAAAGTCAACGATGTTGGATTTGTTTAATGACTAAAATAAAATATGGGTTGGTTTACTGAAAACATCTCTTATCTATATAGAAATATAGTAATAATTTGTTGCTATGTACTGCCTAGAGTTTATCTTTGTTGTACAAAATTTTGCAGATTGAAGATCTTAAGCATTGTCCTTTTTCTGAGGTATTAACATCAATGGTGAAACCCAGGTTATGTTTTGTTTGTCAGATTTGAATTGATTTTTGAATGACCATCTGTGAGACTATGACTAATATATACGTTGGTGTTGATGTTTATTAAGGTTGGTTTCTGTTCCAAGAATGAATTAGGATATATTATACCACATAAATATCCTAGAGAGTTACATTAGGGTACACATACATTGTTCATATATTTAGATAGTGCTATTTTTTTTAAAAGATATTTAGATGGTGCTTTAATCTAACTGTCTTTTGCTTGTATTTAGTATTCTAGGACTGTACATAAATGTTCCTGGACGAATGTGATAAATTAGCTTAGAATTCATTTTCTTCTCTAGTTGCTTCATGGAATCAGAGCCTAACTTGCTCTAATCTGCCTTCACTGTTGTATTCTCCATTGATGGTCAACCTTTATTGATGCCGTATTCCTGTACCTGAACAAGAAGATCCTAACTTCCGAGCTTGGGTTGATGAAAATTCTATGATCATGTTCTAGCTATGCGAATCTGTGAGACCAAGTGTCAGTGCATCATGTATGTTCTTGAAGACTACGATGTTTGGGATTTCATCTAGAGTCTAGACGTCTTACTCTAATATCGGAGAGATTATTGTAGCGGACATCGAGAAATTCAAGAACTTCAGATCCCTTGAAAAACAATCTACTCGTGACATTAATATTTCTAGTCAATGTTCTCTTGCGTTGTTAGGAAACAATTATTGTCTATGTGCTTAAAGTTTCTAGAAACCTTATCCCAGAAAAAAAAAGAAAGAAATTATTTACTCCGATGCAACTGCTCACCAGTTTAATACATATCACCCTAGTTGTAATATCAAGAAAATCATGACAACAAATTATTCTTTTGCCACTTTTACACATCAACCCGTGCCCATTTCTTCCATCCAAAGGCAAACAAATACGCTACATGTTCTTATATTATCTTCAGATTTGATTTTTGTTCACTTAGGCACAAGTTATGCCACCTTTACTCCTTGTAGTGGTGTTATTCCGGACCTAATTTTGGGGAAGAGGATTGGAATTGCTAAGGAATAGAATGGTCTACCACCTTGAAGCACTTGATAATAGTTCTCCCATCCATGTTTTTTCCTCCACAACCATAAATGAAGAAGCTATTTGGTTTCACAACTCTCATGTGCATCACCCGGCTTTTCATGTTATGAAACACTTGTATCGTGATTTATGTCAAGAATTTGATGTTTCACCCTTCGAATGTGAAGCTTGTGATTTAGCTAAGCATACTCGGTTGTCATTTCCTGTAAGAAATAAAAGTATTTCCAAATCCTTTTAGGGTTAAGCTGTTGTAAATGCAACTCGCCTCATAAATAGGTTGCCGATTTGTCATCAAAGGTTTTATGCCATCAAAGTCCATAGGGTGATGTTTAACACACCGTAGTGAATTTACTAGGTGCACAATGCAACACTGCATTCCGACGGTGCTAAAGTTTCGAATTTCAGCGCAGGGCGACGATGCTGACATTCTTATTAGGTTTAGACAAAGTAAGAGAAATTTATTGAAAAAGTAGATTGGGCACAATTTCTCGGCGATGGGTAACTGCCCAATCTACTTTTTTTTTATAAACTTTTTTAAATTGAGCGCAATTGCCTTGCGCTGCACTGTGCATCTTGTAAATCCATCACCGTGCCCTTAGCAATTCTGAAGTCCATATGATTGTCTTCAAAATTTTTATCCCAATCGTAGAGTATCTAGTCTTGAACCAAAGGTGTTTGGTAGCATCGTGTTTGTTCATGTCCATAGCCTCAAAGAGGAAATTAGACCCAAAGGATGTCAACTTCATCTTCTTTGGATATTTCACTACTAAAAATCGAAGTACTTCCTTGAATTAAGGTATCTCCCTCTTTTTCATGGAAATTTTATATCTCAACAGAAAATATTCTAGATTGTTAAAATAAACTGTAAAAAGTGGATGCAAACCAGCTACGATGCATATTGAACCAAATCATAAGTTGGGGGAGGCAAAAGGTTGTGCGGGAAGCTGATCTATCTTTCTGATACGCGGACTAATATAGCTTAATCGGTTAATGTGATCAGTCAGTTCATCCACAGTGCTAGATAGTGTCACATTTTGACAGCTTATAGAGTGCTTCACTATTTGAAAGGTAATCCAGGGAAAGGGCTTTTGCTCAAGAGAGGTAGCCAACTTACTGCTGAAGCTTACATGGATGCAGACTATGCAGGATCAGTTGTAATAGAAGATTGACTTCTGGATTTACTCAGACAAAATTTGGTTACTTGGCAAAATGTGGTGGCTAGATCTTCAACTGAATCTTAGTTCAGGGCGCTTGCTCATGGGAGTTGTTATGGCTACGGATTATTTTGAGTGATCTTAAGGTGAAGTGAGAAGGCCCATGAGACCGCGACGACAAATCAGCCATTAGCATAGTTCACAATCCAGTCTATCATGACAATCAAGCATGGAGAAATGGACCGGCACTTTAGGAAAGAGCAGCTTGAAGAAGGGCTCGCCACTATGTCCTATATTCCCTCAGACGAGCAGATTGCTGATGCCCTAACAAAAGGTTTTCCATACCTCACGGTTTCATCTGTTAGACTCCAAGCTGGAAATGTAGGATTTTTATCACCCAGCTTGAGTGTTGAACAATAAATTAGGATATATTAAATTACATAATTATTCTGTAGAGTTGTACTAGGATACACCTATATGGTGTATATATTCAGATGATGCTTTTGCTTTTTATTCTTTTTTTTTTTTAATCTTTTTTTCCTTGTATTTAGGGCTGTACTTAATATTATCCTGGATGTACGCAATAAATCAACATAGAATTCATTCTCTCTCCAATTGCTTCAATTTAATCTATCTTCTCCTTCTTAACAGTTATTTTTTTCAGATCTGCTGGTATTTCACTGATACTTGGGAGCAGTTTAGATTACTCGGAAAAGTTGAAGTTATTGATGGTACAACCTCTGATACAAAGAAGCTTCAGGTGAGACTAGCTTGATCTTGGCAAACTCATTTACCATTTAAGTCCACTTTAATCTTGTATTTCTCATTAGAATAGAGAAATGGAACCAGTTTTTGGAATCATTTTAACTAACAGTGTAACTGTCAGCTATCTTTCCTGACATGTCAAGTTATCAACAATCATGTTCTACTTTTATACATTCCTCTTCCTTTCTTGTAACCTAACTGTCGGACCCAATCGGGTTTCCTGCCTCCAGTATGGATTGATGACTCTATACACCAAAAGATCTGGACTTGTATATACTATTATTATGGCTTTATGAGTTAGGTTATTAAACATGATTAAATCGGATAACATACCATTCATTATGATATATGCTTCTGTTGTTCACTTCTGTAAATAATACAGCAAAGAGAGAAGTCCTGGTTCTCATCCTCATTGAAATCAAGAGTTCAGTACTTGGGCCCCATACCCGGCCTGCCATCCACTGACGACAATCCGGCTAACAATCCCACTTTGGATCCTTCTGTTGGCCCAGTTGATGCATATTGCTTGCTGATTTTGGATCCAGATCAGGTTCTTGTATAAATACCTTGTGTCATATTCCTGTTGCAATGATACTTCCTCTAATGCATACGATTCCTCTGCCGCATCAGGTTGATTACGTGAACTTGAAAACCAATAAAACGATATTTTCAACATCAAGCAGAACTGTGAATGGTGATAAGCACTGGAATTGAAGATGTAAACTCAAGTACTAATTAATAAGGTTTGGGGACAACATTTTCACTCCTCCGTAATTTTCCATGTTTTTTTACCCTCGATAATAAGTAGATAGAACTTCCATGAAAGGCATCTTGCCCAGATGGATATTTCACTTGTACCACTCCGAGGAAAGAAAAGTCGGGAGTTAGACTAACCTTGCTTCCAATAGAGTGGTCATGGAATACTCATTTGAGCAAGAGATCTTTCCATTGAAGCAGTTTTAGCACATAAGACATAATGTTCTTCAAGAGGAGAATATATAAAGTATTAGCTATGCATGCATCTCATTCTCATCTACCTAGACTTTAGGTTACATATTTTGCATTCTGGCTGTTAGTTGTGTGTATATCACTCATATTCTATTGTGATTCATATTTCCAGTGGAAGAGTTCTTGGATTGTATTGAAGGGCTGTCATTCTCGTTTATATTTTTGGAAAAAGGTGGATCTTTTTTAGTCAGTCTCCACACCAAGAGTGCCAAGTTGTGACTGTGAAAGGCTAATCCCCATGTAACTTACTTTCCTGCCCACAAATCTACCAACTATTCAAATAATTGTGTTTTCCTTCAGTTCTGTGTATAATTTCTGTTTCTTGAATCTGCTTTGGGACTTGCCATTGGCTTTTATTCCCCACTGAAAGGTCTCTCTCTCTCTCTCTCTCTCTCTCTCTCTCTCTCTCACTGTGTGTACCTTTGAGTCCTTGGCAGTAGCATGAAGCGGAAACCTGTCCAAGTCGGTTTGGTCGGTCCATTTTACTTGTCAGATATTGAGGAGAGTTTTTGTTTTGTAGCTTGTCTTACGGATTAATCCCGTCTTAAGATGAGATTTGTCTACAGGACTGGACTGCATTAAATTTATAGTCACTCAGATGCTGTTCTATCCAGACTTTCGAGCTTGCTGAGAGTACGTAGCTGTGAGATGTTGAAACTGAAGGTGTTGGAAGTATGCCAGTGTTACAATCTGTCTGGAAACTTGGAAATTTGATGAAGGATGAAGTGCCTTTTGCTGCCCTTTGCCATCCTTGACAATGAGCAGCACTGATGATGCATGTGCCTCTGTGAATGTGCATAATTCACGCCCCTAAAACATTGATGTGAATCAAGGGTGTTTTAACTGACTTCAGATCTGTTGGATCGTTCTTTCGAAATGCCCCTTTCTCTTGGGTATCGTTTGTATGATGATATGCGTAATAGGCTTGATCTTGTACAACTTGACGTCGAAGATTCAACTCATTATGATCAAGTCCAAGCGTTCTAGTCTCAGCCTAGCCTTAATGTATCTCGTAGCTTCCTAGTGGAGTTGACAAAACTTAACCGATACAGTGAACCCAAATCCGTCCGGGACCTGAAACTTTTGAAAAAAAAAAATCTGGATTGACATGAAACCGATTTAACCCAAATAATAAATAACATAAAAAATAATCCGACCAGATTAGATCCGAATAGAATAGCCAGGTACGAACCTGAGGATTGAACTAATATGATACGAAATAACTTGAAATAACCCGACCCAATGACTCGATAGTTCGAAGTAATACGACTTGAAATGATCCAATAACCCAAAGTAACACGCGTTAAATATGAGACATGTGACAAATTTTTTTTAAAAATAAATTTGTGATGCCTAATTTATTTATAAAATTATTTTTTTACTTATAGTTTACTATACATGTAAAATATTATAAGTCTATATCGATCTTTTTTTTCCAATTCTGATTCTTATCACTCGTGTTAAAATATTATAATTTTTTGGATTGTTGATAATGTGGCCAATTAGATTTTTCTGCCCATCTCCGACTTACAAGAAGCCAACTTACATTCCCGTCTACAAATCATCATCCGTGTACGAGACACCTACCTAAACTCCAACTCCAATTTACATCTCAATACCGTCATACAAGATCCCATAATACACTTCATCTCCGGCTTACAAGACTTCGGTCTACACACTGTCATCTACTTACTAAAGTCTAGAATACACCTCTTCTCCGGCCTATTAGATTTTTCGACTAATGCTCTCGAAAGCTTCTGAATCGTATTTCTACATATAAAAGTTAAGGAATCTACTAAATCAGACAAATTACATCGAGCATTTAGAATTTCTACATTATTTCACATATTTTTGTAATACTATTATAAATATTGTGATTTTATATTGATATTTTTCTTGTTAATCAAAATATAACCGATCAGTATACGAGGCTCTAGTTTACAGCTGGTTTCTTTCATACTGTAAGTTTTCACCGGAAAAAAAATAAAAAATTCCGATGCCGGGAATCGAACCCGGGTCCCCTGGGTGAAAGCCAGATATCCTAACCGCTGGACGACATCGGATTTCTTGTCAATTTCAAGGATTTACATATTATACATGCAGAACTGAATTTAAGAACGATTGATTTGAATAGGTAAAATAGGTAGAATGATCCCACTATAGATACTAATACAGGCTATATTAGACATACCGATTTATTTTATTTATAAAAATTACTTTCAGGTGCAGAATCAAATTCGTCCTACAAAAATCGAGTTTGGAGAGCAAGTGATGAATTGATTAAACTCAATTGTAATACACCCTATAGCCTTAATCAATACCAACAACGACAATCACAATTATATACCGGAAATCACAACAAAATACCGAAGAGCTAGTATACACAATCGAAATTGTAATAGACCCACAACCGAAATATACCGTAAATAAAACCAAAAACGCTAATCACTAATGTTAATGTATGGACTATTTAATACCATAAATCACAAATAGATTCCAAACAGAAAGTAGTAAATACAAAATCTTAAAAAACACTAATTACCATGTAACCGATTTACGGATAAGACTCGCTAATTGCACAAATCGCAATAAAATACCAATACGTAGTACACATAATCAGAAAATATAGCGGAAATCGTAAATAAAATTAGAAACGCTAAACTCTAGGGTTTATACACGGAGTATTTGACGGCGTTAAACCAAAACCGACAATATATGGAGTAAAATGTGAGTTTGGGTATTAGAAGGGAAAGTACAACAACAATTCGAGTGCCAGAAAACCTACATACTGAAACTATAGATTAAGAAAAAAACTTACTTACCACCATGAACAATTGTTGAAAACATTAAACGTCCATTGTTCTTGGCTTCCTGCGGTATAGAAACCGGAACTGTAATATGCCTTTACTAAAACCCTCAAATAATGAAAACTTTCAATTATTCTGTTAATAAAGAGAAAAAAATTTAGAAGAACTATATATATATATATTATAAAATCATTAAATGATTCATATTAACACTCTATTTTGTCACATACTTTCCAATTAGCTTTCCCGAATTATTTTTGTTTTTGTATCTCCAATGGTTTGTAAATGCTTCTTGCATGAAAAAGATCTAATCTATCTCATTTTGTACAATGGATGTTCATCTAGACTTCTAAGTATTTTAGTCCACATTGGAGCTTGTTGAAACCTCAAGCAATAACAATCATCTCAACCACGTTCTGTAATTAACCAAATATGAAAATAAGCAACGGAAACGTCACTTAGCTTCTGAACTTCCTGAGTTATCCCCTATGATAATCAGAGCTGCGAAAATGAGGAAGAAAGCAAACGAAAGCGTAGGCCTGAACGAGATCAGCCCTAAGCCTAATTCCCATGCAGCGTCATCACCCCCTTGGAGGTTTTCACGAGCAAATATGGGTTGGATTAAATCTTTTCACGCAAGAAGTGTAGGCCTGAACGAGATTTGTTGAAATTGAGATTTGTTGAACTAGAATCCGGAAGAAGAAATTAGGGAATTTCAAAAAAAATAATAGTCATTGAAGGTACAAAAATTGGTACAAAGTGTTATTGGCCCGAGTAATCCCTTTGTGCTTAATGAACTTACCCTTTTTGTTAGGGTTGAGCATCGGTTAAAACCGAACCGAACCGAACCAAAAACCGAAAATTGACAAAACCCAAATAGAGAACCTAAACTGAAAAACTCGGTTCAGTCTAGGTTCAAACCAAAAATATTACATAGAACAAATCTAAATATGCAAACAATCCCAAACCCTAAGATTCAAACAAAACAATATGAAACATTAGAGAATACGAATACAAATCCAAAATTCAAAACAAGATCGATATTGAGAGAGATAAATTATAGAAGACCTAGGAATTGAAAATTTATTTATCTTCTGTATAAAATAAATAAATAAAAAAACTTAAATAAAATTCCTTCCGGCTTTTATGACTTGGCTCCCCTCTTTTTTACTTTGACTTCCTCTTAGTGATGGCTAACGTGCAAGTGTAGAATAAAATATGGATTTGCTCTAAAATGTACTTTTATCTTATTTTCGCACAAAATAGCCATCAAGATAAAGAAAATTGTACCTAAGTACTTAATACGTGGCTATTATTTTCACCTTTGTCATCTATACATGATCATTTAGTTCGGATTAGTTATACGATGATTAATGTATGATGGAACCCCGAATGTTTGTTTGTGTGTATAAAACCCTCCACGTCTCTAACCCGACAAATATAAAAGATAAATTAACGATTACCCCTAAAGGAATTTCAGGAGAATGATCCTAATTATAAATAGGTTAGATGAGTTTGTCCTATTGACTATAGTCAACATGTTTCCATTATATGTAGATTTTAGTTAATCAGAAATCGAACTACCCACCAGATAGAAGATTCACTAAAAGAATATAAAAAGAAATAGTGATTAGGTGGATAGGGGATTAGGGATTGCTTTATTTGTTGGATAATGTCGTGTATGAAGTAGTTGGCCAACCCCTCTTTTCATCTGCTTCGTCTTTTCCACTTCAATGCTAACAACTATTTAGGATTAAAATGGACTTATTTCAAGAGAATTTCATTGGATAGAAATAATATTATTAGAATCATGTGGTTTAATAACACCAAACTATCGTGGTATATCAACTACGTGTAAGGATTTTTATTTTTATTTTTGTAAGAAAGGATGTTATTTTGCATTTAAAAAAATGGTATTGAATAGAGATGAAATAGATGTAAATCCTAATATATTATTGTAATTGATATTACACTAGTTTAGGTTTATCAATAGTAAAAAGAACTCGCATTGTGAGTCCGTAAGCCTACACCACCGGTTGCCGTTGGTGTAATTTTATTCGTTTATAGTGGTATTATACATAATGGATGTTGTTGGCGCAAAATACCCTAGATATAAGAAGGGTAGCTTATTTCTCTCGCGGTGGACATCGTTGTCAATTGTTCTTAAAAAAATTGTGAGCGATTTGGGAGTTTTCGATTTCAAGTTTACATGAAACCTAAAATGTTGAGTTTCGGTGAACCATCTCCACCTGTGGAAGAAGCTTAATTTGGAATGAAGAGGTAATCCGCTCGAGGTAGGTTTTATACGAGTTTTAAATTGAGTAGATTAGCCTAATAAGGCCTTTTTTTGTATTGCTGATATACACTAGATTCCTACTAATTTAAGATTAACAATTAATTTTAAAACAATTAACTAAAGGAGTAAAAAGGGAATTTGAGAATAAATAAAAACCCTACAAATTGTGCATTCACGATTTAGATTTGGGCTCTAGTTACGGTGAAGTTCTTAAAAATAACTTCACATAGAATTGAACGAATCTCAACCATTAAATAATAATTCAATTGCTATATTAAGTTTATCTTCTCTCTCCAAATCTTTTTTATTTTCAATTACCTTTTCTGATTTTAATGTTTTCAATGGAATTTTGAGAACTTCACCTAGAGTAATTCTAGAGAACAAGACCGTAACTAGATTTGGTTACATGAAACCCTAGTCCATTTCGCAACAAATAAAGCAACTCTTAATATTGATACATAATAAAAATTATAATATAGTATTTGTAACACCCCAAATCCGTAGGACTCGAGGTGCTACTGGGTTAGGATCTCACAATAGATCCTGACCCTAGCCTGACAACAAGTTCACTGAATCTTACAACAAGACACCGATAGATTAAATATAAAACATCAAACTGTTATAAAAGTATCAAAAGGTTTATACAAGTACTGCTGAGTACAACAAAACATAAACATAAACATGATCAAAAGATCTCATCCACGAGGACGACCCAGTGTACGGAGCCCTCAATAGATCACCCCTTTGGATCACTCTGCACCTATCCTAACCTGCAAAGGATCTACAACACGGTATAAAACCGTTAGTTAACCATACGCATATATAAGAAGATGCATAAGCACAATCACACACCAATGAATCATAAACACATCACCATGCTATCACACATTTACCCGGTTTATAATCTTTATAATGTCCAGTCATTCAAGCGTATAGATATATATCAATATGAACGTATGTGACACGAGGAATATAAACATCGCCTCGCAGGAATAGTGTCAGCTATAGTGGGGATCCGGTCCCACCTCCCGTGTACCCTATGGGAGTGGTGCAGGTGGCCGGCCCACTGAGCTAGACTAGCCTGCCCGTAGAGAACCTCCAGACTCCCAGCGGGATGAAAGGACAAGTTGTCACGGCCCTACAATGGGCAGTCACTAAACCATAGGTAGGTAATCAACATAACTCGGGCTATCAGTCATATAGCATACACCACTCATGCACACATCCAATATATGGATAGCAGCTAAGTAAGTCCTATGGACTTACCTCAACCTCGGGAGTCTCAGACTCAAACTCAAACGGATCCGCTCTGGAGATCAACACAACCTAAACAAGGTATAACACATATATCACACTCATATCCATAAAAGGGGTCACACCTAGACCCAAGGGATCCATAAGGATCGTATTACAACTCGTAAACCTCAAAGCCGTAACCGGCACAAACGATACCGTACTCAATCTCATTCTAACCTCATACTCGTACCTAGCATGCTACTACCGCTCATACTAGGAAAGGAAAGGATCTACCTAACTCTAGGTAGAACCGGGACAAAACGCACCTGCGTGATAAAGGGGACGCAGGGGCGGAACGCAGGCAACCGCGGGCGCGGCGGCACTCAGCCACGGGGGCGGTGACAAGGGCCGCTGACAACGCATGCACGGCGCGGGCGCTGCGGCACAGGGTCCGCAGGGGCGGTGACTTCTGGCCGCGGGGGCGGCGACACTGCAGAGAGCGATTTTGCAGTTTCTCCTCGGCTCTTCACGTGATCAATCACGTCTCTTCTATTCCAAAGCCACATACAAACATGTACATACACATACTAACATCAATACCCTTAGCATACATCTAATCCTAAACAAGAAAGATTGAATCCAAGGGAAGGAAAAAGGAGAAGCAAGATTATGTACCACTCTTGTGGTCCTAGGCTGTAGGGAGAGACCATACACCTCAAGAGCTGGCCTCCAAGATTAGCATATACACAACCATCAACAACAACAGCCACCACACACAATTCTCAAGCCAAACTCTTCCAAAACCAAGAACAAGATCAAAGAGAAACAAGGGAAGCAAGGGGGACGTGAAGGAAGTTGGAAAGGGAGTAAAGAAGAAGCCCTTGATCAGCCAAGGGAAAGAATAAGAGAAGGTAAGGGTAAAGCACGGGTCAAGGAGTCAACAATAACGGCTGCAACCGCAGGAAACCGTAGGGGAAGGCTTCCTGGCCGCAGGGGCGGAAAAACGGACGAGCTGTAGGGGCGGCCTCACTCACACGCAGGGGCGGCTAAGGCCAAAAATGGCTCCAAAGGCTAAGGCTCTTACACCTCACCCCCTAAAAACAAGTTTCGTCCCGAAACTTGTAACACCCTCAAACCTCTCGGACTCAACAGCCGAGGTAAAACTCTCTCTACCGGAGGAATCACATCTCCGCTCATAAGGTATCAACCTATACCACTCTATAACCTCAAACACGGGCATGGAGGAACTCGTCATCTCCAGCTGTAAGATCACTATACTATCCAGGGCATAGAGGAAAACATCTCTAGCCAAACATCATCATCATCTCTCAAGGGCATAGAGGAAAAACATCTCTAGCCGAACATCATCAATATAACCATGGGCATGGAGGTAAAAACATCTCTAGCAAAACTACGTCCACTAAAGTAGCATGGAGGAAAGAACCATCTCCAGCTAAACCTATCACATCACAATAACATGGAGGAAAGAACCATCTCCAGCTATAAATATCCGGCGTACTAGCACAACAAGATCTACTAAGATCACATACCACATCATAACTAGTATGAAAATAAACACATCATGGCATATAAGCACATAAGCATAACATCACCAAGATAGTACTAAGATCTACTCGTCAATCCTACTGGTACATCTATCTCGGCATAAAACTCTGGATAGTTCCTCTGGATACTATCCTCAATCTCCCATGTAGCCTCATCAGATCCTCATCTCGACCTCTGTATCCTCAACATAGGAATGTCCTTCGAACGCAGGCGTCTCATACCTCGTTCTATGACTGCAATCGGATGCTCAACAAAGGTGTGGTCCGGCCCAACCACCAAATCATCATAACTCACGATATGTCTCGGATCTAGTATGTACTACGTCAACTGAGACACGTGAAACACAAGGTGGACACCCTCTAATCTCGGCGGCAAAGCTAACCTGTAAACTGCACTCCCAACCCGATCCAAAATCTCGAACGGTCCCACATGTCGGGGACTCAGCTTCCCCTTAAAGTCAAAACGTCGAACACCTCGTGTCGTGGACACTCTCAGCCACACATGGGCTCCAACTCTGAACTCTAGAGGTACGCCTTCGATCAGCATACGATTTTTGACGGCTCTGGGCAGTCAACATCCGCTCTCGAATCAATGCTACTCGAGCCACATCATCCTTAATCTGATCAGGGTCAAACTACTAACATTACTCTGCTCATCCCAGCATAACGGAGTACGGCATCTCTGCCCATACAGTACCTCTTTTAATAGGGGTCATCCCAATAGATGTATGCCAACGCACAAACTCGCAGCATATCCTCCGGCGTCTGAATGGTCCTCTCTGACTGACCATCTGTCTGAGGATGGAATGTAGTAATAAAATGTAAACTCATCTCCAGGGCAGTCTGATCTGCTGCCAGAACCTCGAGGTAAATCGTCCATCTCGATCTGAGACGATCGTCCTCGGTATATCATGGAGTCTCACTATCTGTCTAGTGTACTCCTCAGCTAATTTGCTCACCGGCCACGTCTTCCTAATAGAAATAAAACGTGCCGTCTTCGTCAATCTGTCCACAATAACCCAGATGACATCAAACTCCAGCTCAGTCTCAGCTCGGTCACAAAATCCATGGTGACATTCTCCCACTTCTTCTGTGGAACAGGAACTGGATGGTGCTCACCTCCAGGTCTGCAATGCTCTATCTTGACCTGCTGGCAGGTCGCACACTGTGCCACAAATCGGCCACATCGGCTTCAGTCCTTTCCACCAATATAAATGTCTCAAGTCCTGATACATCTTACTCGTACCTGAATATACAGAGTAAGGTGTACAGTAAGCCTCCTGTAAAAACCTCCGTCTCAGCTCTGTATCAGCAGGTACACAGACGCGCCCACGGCGTCTCATAACTCCCTCTGCTCCCAGCAGGAACTGTGGTGTCTCATCCTGAGACATCCTATCTCGTACCCTCATTAAGATCTGGCAGGTCTCTTGCTTCTGTTGGATCTCACTCAACAGATCAGGTAGAACCTCTAAAGTACTCAGCCGGGCATCCTCATCCGGAAACCGAAAGTCCAACTCTAATCAGACAAAATCCCTCTATCTCCTCTGGTTGTGCCCAAACATGAGCAGAAGTCAGACGTCTCTTCAGCTCTTTAAAACTCTGCATACACTGATCAGACCACACCAATCTGGTAGTCTTCCTCAGCAAACTCGTCAGTGGACGGGCAATCATAGAAAAGCCCTCCACAAAGCGTTTGTAATAACCGGCTAAGCCAAGGAAGCTACGTACTTCCCTGACGTTCGTCGGTGTAGTCCAAGCTGCTACTGCCTCTACCTTCGCCGGATCAACCTTGATCCCCTCAGCTGAAACCACATGACCCAGGAATGCTACCTCTAGCATCCAGAACTCACACTTAGAGAACTTAGCATAAAATTCTCTATCCCGCAAAACCTGCAACACAGTCCTCAACTGTCCTGCATGTTCCTCTCTACTGCGAGAGTACACCAGAATATCGTCTATGAAGACCACCACAAACTGATCCAGGAAGTCGATGAAGATACCGTTCATCACTCCATAAAGACGGTTGGGGCATTCGTAAGCCCAAATGACATCACTACAAATTCGTAGTGGCCATATCTGGTCCGGACTGCTGTCTTGTGCACATCCTGCTCTCTCACCCTCAGCTAGTGATATCCTGAGCGCAGGGTCCATCCTGGAAAATACTGTCGCTCCCTGAAGCTGATCTAACAAGTCATCCATACGCGGCAATGGATACTTGTTCTTAATGGTCACCTTGTTCAGCTCTCTGTAATCAATACACAGTCTCAACGATCCGTCCTTCCTCCGTATGAAGAGGACAGATACTCCCCATGGAGATACACTAGGGTGAATAAAACCCTTCTCGGCCAACTCCTCGAGTTGCTTCTTCAGCTCCAACATCTCCATAGGCGCCATCCGATATGGGCCTTCGAGATCTGCCTCGTACCAGGCTCTAACTTGATACCAAAGTTCACACTCCTCTGAGGCGGCAAACCGGACGAACTCATCGAACACATCTGCAACTCACAGACCACTGGGATATCCTCTAATGCTGGACTCTCCCCCTCCTTCATGGCATAACACCAGAAGACCTCACATCCCTGTGCAATCAGTCTAGCTGCTCATATCGCACTGATAACCATGCCAGATTTTCCAAGGTTCCAACCTCAGAAAACCTCTATCTGTCCTAACTCGGTAGAGAGGTAACAATCCTTCTACCTACATCTAAGACTACAGAAAGTCTATCCGTCCAATACCATAACTAGTATGACTTCTTCATGCTCTAATGGCATGACAAAGAAGTCAACTAGTAAAATACGGGTCCCTACAGAAATGGGACAGTCACGAATCTCATGGGTACCTCTGACCCTACTACCATCGGGTAACCCTATACTAAAGGGTATCCCCTCAATCATATCTAAACTCAAACACTCAATACAAGCATCAGATATAAAAGAAGACATAGCTCTAGTATCAAACAAACTCTAACACGTAAACCATGGATCAGAATGGTACCTGTAACAGGCGGTGCAGCTGGCTCCTCTGCACTCCTCAGCTCAAAAACTCGGCCTTGCTCTGGTGTCAGTGGTGCTCCCACCATGACCTCTGCCTCTACCCAACCCAGGAGCAGATCCCTGAGTGGTAGGACGATCTGGGACTCTCTAGCTGTCCTTGTATCTGCTTGTTGTTGAGTGGCCTCTACCCACTTCCCGCTATACTTGCAGGAGTAGAACCCTGCTGAGACGAAGCTCCACCCTGTCTCCACCCTGTCTACAAAAGACAGCCTTCTGTGACCTCGTCCACCACATGTGAAGCAAGTCACTATCTGCCTCGTACCTCTGGTCTGATATGTCCATACTCTGAACAGTTGAAACACTGTCGTACCCTATCTATAGCCGGTGCAGATGAGGGCTGACTTTGGCGGCTCTGGCCTCGTCCTAGGCCAGCAGCTCCTCCAGTACCACTGGTTTGCCCAGTACGTTGTCTCTTCTCAGACCCTCCGGTCTGAGAAGCTCTCCTCTGACTAGCCCGCTCTCGCTCATAGTCGGCGGCTCTATCCTGGTAGTTCATCAAGGACTCACAATAAAATCCTGCCATATAGGCCGGGGTGGCATCCCTCAGTCGTCGGGGAAAACAGATATACATGCTGATCTGCAAAAGGTGCAGCTGGTCCTAGCAATGCCAGCTCCTCCTGAAATCTCCGGATAGCCTTTGAGACTGGTAACATCCTCAAAACCCCAGCCTCCACAAAATCCCGCAGTTTCTCCCTCCTCGGTGAGGCAGGGCAAAAACGCTCTCTGATCATAGTCCGCATCTGAACATAACTGTCAACCTGTGCTCGTACAGACCTCCACCAGTGCTGTACTAAGTCTCTGAACAGAGTCTGCACTAACTCTATCTGCGTGTCTACTGGACACCTAATGGACTTCAGAGCTTAGTCCACATGTCCAATCTACAACTCAACCTCGAGCCCCCACCCTTCCCAGAGATAGGGGGTACACCCATCTGGTGAAATGCCTTCAACCAAGTGTCTGGTCTAGGCCATATATGCTCCTCTGTAGCTCGAGCAGTCTCAGCTACAGGTGTCGGTGCAGCTGGCACCTGTGTAACCCCATGGGATCTCTCAAGTGATCCCTCATGTACTGGCAAATCCGGGATAGGTCTACCTGCTCTGACACCCTCCTCCACTCGCCGGATATAGTCACGAAACTCTGGTCCTCCCATGGAGACATAAATCCGAGGCATCTGACTGGACTCGCTGTGGACCCTGTCTCCCAACTACGCCGTTCCCAGTCTCAGGAATGACACTCTCAGCAACGTCTTCGTGAACCTCTTCCGCTGCACGTGGATCTACAGCGGAAGTCCTACCCCGTCCTCTACCTAGAGGGGATCTACCTCTACCTCGTCCAACTGCAGGTAAGGCTCTAGTCTGAACCATCTGCAGAGGACGTAAACCTAACTCAGAAGGCTATATATATGCCGTATGTATATATCAAATCAATCACAACAAAATATCTATATATATACTGTCGAGATGTTCAGAGGGGCGATGGCTCACGTACACGATATCCCAAAACATTTTGTACTCATTTCAAAACCAAAACCTTTTGAAAAGTCAGACCCCTTTTCGGGTCCTGTTTATTTATCTATTCGAACTTTATTGTAGATTACTAGTGCCATTGTTGTCAACCTGGCTCTGATACCAACTTTGTAACACCCCAAATCCGTAGGACTCGAGGTGCTACTGGGCTAGGATCTCACAATGGATCTTGACCCTAGCCTGACAACAAGTTCATTGAATCTTACAACAAGGCACCGATAGATTAAATACAAAACATCAAACTGTTATAAAAGTATCAAAAGGTTTATACAAGTATTGCCGAGTACAACAAAACATAAACATAAACATGATCAAAAGATCCCATCCACGAGGACGACCTAGTGTACGGAGCCCTCAGCAGGTCACCCCTCTGGATCACTCTACAGCTCTCCTAACCTGCAAAGGATTTACAACACGGTATAAAACCGTTAGCTAACCATACGCATATATAAGAAGATGCATAAGCACAATCACACACCAATGAATCATAAACACATCACCATGCTATCACACATTTACCCGGTTTATTATCTTTATAACGTCCAGTCATTCAATCGTATAGATATATATCAATATGAACGTATGTGACACGAGGAAGATATAACCCTCGCCTCTCGGGAATAGTGCCAAGCTAGAGTGGGGGATCCAGTCCCACCTCCCGTGTACCTTATGGGAGTGGTGGCAGGTGGCCGGACCCACTGAGCTAGACTGGCCTGCCCGTAGAGAACCTCCAGACTCCCAACGGGATGAAAGGACAAGTTGTCACGCCCTACAAAGGGCAGTCACTAAACCATAGGTAGGTAATCAACATAACTCGGGCTATCAATCATATAGCATACACCCACTCATGCACACATCCAATATATGGATAGCAGTTAAGTAAGTCCTATGGACTTACCTCAACCTCGGGGAGTCGTCAGACTCAAACTCAAACGGCTCCGCTCTAGAGATCAACCCAACCTAAACAAGGTATAACACATATATCACACTCATATCCATAACAGGGGTCACACCTAGACCCAAGGGATCCATAAGGATCATATTCCAACTCGTAAACCTCAAAGCCGTAACCGGCACAAATGATACCGTATTCAATCTCATTCTAACCTCATACTCGTACCTAGCATGCTACTACCGCTCATACTAGGAAAGGAAAGGATATACCTAACTCTAGGTAGAACCGGGGACAAAACGCACCTGCCTGCGTGATAAAGGGGGACGCAGGGGCGGAACGGCAGGCAAACCGCGGGCGCGGCGGCACTCAGCCGCGGGGCGGTGACAAGGGCCGCTGGCAACGGCAGGCACGGCGCGGGCGCTGCGGCACAGGGTCCGCAGGGCGGTGACTTCTGGCCGCGGGGCGGCGACACTGCAGAGAGCGATTTCGCAGTTTCTCCTCGGCTCTTCACGTGATCAAATCACGTCTCTTCTATTCCAAAGCCACATATAAACATGTACATACACATACTAACATCAATACCCTTAGCATACATCTAATCCTAAGCTAGAAAGTTTGAATCCAAGGGAAGGAAGAAGGAGAAGCAAGATTACGTACCACTCTTGTGGTCCTAGGCTGCAAGGAGAGATCATACACCTCAAGAGCTGGCCTCCAAGCTCAGCATATACACAACCAACCACACACACACAATTCTCAAGCCAAACTCTTCAAAACCAAGAACAAGATCAAAGAGAAACAAGGAAGCAAGGGGGACGTGAAGGAAGCTGGAAAGGAAGTGAAGAAGAAGCCCTTGATCAGCCAAGGGAAAGAATAAGAGAAGGAAAGGGTAAAGCACGGGTCAAGGAGTCAACAATAACGGCTGCTCCCGCAGGAAACCGCAGGGGCGGGCTTCTTGGCCGCAGGGGCGGAAACACGGACAAGCCGCAGGGGCGGCCTCACTCACACGCAGGGGCGGCTAAGGCCAAAAGTGGCTACAAAGGCTAAGGCTCTTACAGTTGGACTCTCCCCCTCCTTCATGGCATAACAGCATAAGGCATCACAACCCTGTGCAATCAGCCTAGCTGCCCGTATCGCACTGATAACAATGCCAGATTTTCCAAGGTCCCAACCTCGGAAAACCTCTATCTAACCTAACTCGGTAGAGAGGGTTACAGTTCTCCTACCTACATCTAAAACGGCAGAATGTCTATCCATCCAATCCATACCTAGTATAACTTCCTCATGCTCTAACGGCATGACAAAGAAGTCAACTAGTAACACACGAGTCCCTACAGAAATGGGACAACCATGAATCTCACGGGTACCTCTGACCCTACACCATCGGTAACCCTATAATAAAGGGCATCCCTCATTGTATCTAAACTCAGACGCATACACAGGCATCAGAATAAAAAATGCGTAGCACCATTATCAAATAAGACTCTAACAGGTAAATCATGAATCAGAATGGTACATGTAGCAGTTGGTGCAGCTGGCTCCCCTGCACTCCTCAACTCAAAAACATGACCCTGTGGGCCTCTGGTATCAGTGGTGCTCCCACACGACCTCTGCCTTTACTCGGCCCAGGAGCAGTTCCCTGAGTCCGTAGGGCGATCTGGGACTCTCTGCAGTCCCTGAATCTGCTGCTGCTGAGGTGGCCTTTGTCCACCCCCTGCTGCACTAGCAGGAGAAGAATCCTGTTGTGATGAAGCTCTCCCTCGTCTACAGAAGGAAGCTTTATGACCAGGTCTGCCACAGTGAAACAGGTCACCGGCTGCCTCGTACACTCTGAGCTCATATGCCATACTCACTGCAGTTGAAGCACTGTACTCCCTTATCTGGCACCTGGTGCAGATGAAGGATGACTTTGGCGACTCTAGCCTCGCCCTGAACCAGCAGCTCCACCAGTACCACTGGTCTGCCCAGTCCGCTGTCTCTTCTCAGACCCTCCAGTCTGAGAAGCTCTCTCTGGCTGGCCCTCTCTCTCTCATAATCAAAAGCCCGGTCCTGATAATCCATCAGAGACTCACAGTGGAACCGCCATATAAGTACGGGTAGTATTCCTCAGTCGTCGGGAAAACAAATACACATGCTGATCTGCAGAAGGTGTAGTTGGACCTAGCAATGCCAGCTCCTCCTGAAATCTCCTGATGGCCTCTGAGACAGGTACATCCTCGAACCCAGCCTCAACAAAGTCTCGCTGTTTCTCTCCCTCCTCAGCGAGGCAGGGCAGAAACGCTCTGGAATCATGGTCCTCATCTGCTCATAACTGGTAACCTGTACTCGTACAGACCTCCACCAGTGTTGTGCCAAATCTCTAAGTGTAACACCCCGAATCCGTAGAACTCGGAGTACTACTGGGCTAGGATCTCACAATGGATCATGACCCTAGCCTGACAACAATTTCACTGAATCTTACAACAAGGCACCAACAGATTAAAACAAAACATAAAAACTGATATATATATATATATATATATATATATATATATATATATATATATATATATATATATCAAAAGGTTTATACAGTACTGCTGAGTACAATCAAAACAGAAATCCGTACAATATGGATAATCTCAAAAACCCCACGAATATGCCCCGTGTACGGAACCCTCAGCAGATCACCCCTCCGGATCACTCCGCAACTCTCCTAACCTCCGAGGGATCTACAACACGGTATGAAACCGTTAGCTAACTATACACATATATAAGAAGATGCTAAAGCACAAACACACCTCAGAAATGATAAACACTTCAGCATGATATCAAACATTTACCCGGTTTATTATCTTTAATAA
This sequence comes from Fagopyrum tataricum, assembly GCA_002319775.1. Classification (NCBI taxonomy): domain Eukaryota; kingdom Viridiplantae; phylum Streptophyta; class Magnoliopsida; order Caryophyllales; family Polygonaceae; genus Fagopyrum; species Fagopyrum tataricum. The sequence continues at coordinate 54,307,160 of CM008281.1, read as the reverse complement.
GTTGAATCATTCAAACGTATAAATAGATATATATGAAGATAGGTGACACGAGGAATATAATCCCCGCCTCTGAGTACTCTAACCAGCTGGGGTAGTATCAGCACACCTCCCGTGTACCCTGTGGGAATGGTGAGGGGCCTTCCTTTATACCAGATCTGGCCTGACTACAGAGAACCTCTCAAACTCCACTACAGGATGAAAGGGAAAGGTTATCACAGCCACTACAATGGGCGGTCAATATAACATAGGTCGGTGACCAAATAATAACACATGTTATAAAGCACATAACACACACCGCTCAAGCATACATCCAATATAAGGATAGTAGCTAAGTAAGTCCTATGGACTTACCTCGATCTCAGAAGTAACTCAAGTATGATCCACTCTCAGAAACGTCCACTCCAAACAGGAGGACAACACAGCCTATACAAGACACACACATATATATCACAATCCTATCACACAAAGGGTCACACCTAGACCCAAGGGATCCATAAGGGATCATATCCAACTCATAACCTCAAGGCCGTAACCGGCACATCCATATCATACTCATCATAAACCGATACCTAGCATGATACTAGTTCCCTCATACTAGAAAGGAAAGGAACTACCTAACTAAAGGTAGCCCGGGACAAAACGCACCTGCGTGATCTAAGGACGCAGGGGCGGAATGCAGGCAACCGCAGGCGCGGTGACGCTTAGCCGCGGGGGCAGTGACAAGGATTGCTGGCAACGCAGGCACGGCGCTGGCACGGCGCAGGCGCTGCGGCACGTCTTCCGCAAGGGCGGTGACTTCTGGCCGCGGGGCGGCGACAGTGCAGAATGAAACCTCGCGGCCTCTCTTTGGCTCTTCACGTGATCAAATCACGTCTACTCTCTTCCAGATTCACATACATACATATCAATACACAATCCAACATCAAAATCCTTAACATACATCTAATCTTAAGCTAGAAGGATTGAAACAAGGAAGAAAGAAGAAGAATGAAGAAGCAAGGAGGAAGAAGTTTACCACAGCTATGGCCTAGGCATGAAATTGCTCCAAGGCAACACTTCCACTAGCTCTCAAGCTCAGCATATCAAGCACTAGCATCAACATCAACATTCACCACCAAAACTCCCTTAGCAACTCAAAGGAAAAACCAACACAAGCTCAAGAAGGATGAAGGATAAACAAGGAGGACGTGAAGACTGGATGGAGAGTGAATGAGGAAACCCTTGCTCAGCAAGGAGAAGAAAGAAGTAAAGCTAAGGGTAAAGCACGAGTCAACAAAGTCAACAAAACCGGCTGCAGCCGCAAGAACCCGCAGGGGCGGAGGAGATGGCCGCGGGAGCGGCGACCCGTAGGTGCGGCGGAGGTGGCCGCGGGACCGGTTGGGCCAATCTCGGCCGAAGTCGAGCTCGGTCAAAGACCAATCTCGGTCCGAAAGAAAAGGCTCTCACACACGGCGCTGGCACGGCGCGGGCGCTGCGGCAAAGGGTCCGCAGGGGCGGGGGCGGCGACACTACAGAGAGCGATTTCGCACTTTCTCCTCGGCTCTTCACGTGATCAAATCACGTCTCTTCTATTCCAAAGCCACATACAAACATGTACATATACATACTAACATCAATACCCTTAGCATACATCTAATCCTAAGCTAGAAAGATTGAATCCAAGGGAAGGAAGAAGGAGAAGCAAGATTACGTACCACTCTTGTGGTCCTAGGCTGCAGGGAGTGACCATACACCTCAAGAGCTGGCCTCCAAGCTCAGCATATACACAACCATCAACAACAACAGCCACCACACACAATTCTCAAGCCAAACTCTTCCAAAACCAAGAACAAGATCAAAGAGAAACAAGGGAAGCAAGGGGGACGTGAAGGAAGATGGAAAGGGAGTGAAGAAGAAGCCCTTGATCAGCCAAGGGAAAGAATAAGAGAAGGTAAGGGTAAAGCACGGGTCAAGGAGTCAACAATAACAGCTGCAACCGCAGGAAACCGCATGGGCGGGCTTCCTGGCCGCAGGGGCGGAAACACGGACGAGCCGCAGGGGCGGCCTCACTCACACGCAGGGGCGGCTATGGCCAAAAGTGGCTCCAAAGGCTAAGGCTCTTACAGTATTTATATTCAGGTAAAACTCGCACAAGGTGCAGACACTAAACTAATTTTTATATTATTTGTGGTTGTTCTTTGTGGCTGAACGCTGCTCTCAAACTAAGCAAAAAACAATGGCTACCAGTTATCAATCAACTGAGGTCACCAATCGATCGGTCTCGATCTCATTCTACTACATCTCTGAAATACTTATTCGATGTCGTCAATCATCGATACATCCTCTTTACTTTGGATCCTAGATCCCGTTCTCTGAAGCCTTTCCAAACTTCCGATCTGCTACTCCGACCTCTGTCTAGTATTTTAAGTGCTTCCTCTTCAACCTGAACTTTTAATTAATAATCCTTTATGTATTTTAATCCTACTCTATTTTCACCTATTAATTCTCTAGATATGGACCATATGGTGTTCCTCTTCTGAAAAATGCATAAATCAAAGGTCTTAAAGCCATGAATAATTGATAAATCAAAGTTATAATTGGTTCTTGTTGATGAATGTACAAATGTTGGAAGGGAAAGTTTTCTTTTGAAAAACTAAAACTCATATAAATGTAGGTAACTCTCACACCACAACATCAACAATAGAATGAACAATTTGGTCCAAAATCCAGATTCACAAATAATTTCTTTGTCATTCCCGAACGAGTCGTTCTCCGGTGAGATTTTTTCCGTTGAACCAATAACCTAGATCTACGGAGGCCCTCCTTGGATCTCTCTTAAAAATGGAAGGAAAAAAAAAAGAGTAAAAGAAGATGGAGAAGAGAACATTGATAGATAGATCTATGGAGGTCCTCCGGTTTGTGCATGTTGGTTTTCTTTTCTAATTTTAAAACTGAGATCTAAAATAATTATTGGATTTAAGACCCCTTTTGATGACTCCTTGATACTCTCTTAACAAATTAAAATTTGATTTTGACCAATCTCAACATATGTTTCAATATGGCCTAACGGCAGCAAAAACACTTAAAAAGGAAAAAAAAAATTAAAAAAAATCTGATGAGATGAGGATCATCAAACTATTTTATTATCAAACTACATCATCAAACTATTGGGCCTTTGGACCCAATTTTCAAAACCCATGTGTATCTATATCATTTGATATTTTGATTATATATATGCGAAACCCGCATTTCCTTCTACTTGATCTCCATTATTTACTACCTTTCAAAGTCATACACTTTTATATGGCATGACACTCGTGTTCTGCAGTGTCGTCTTCTTAGTTTGACGTTGTCGCTTCCTGCTGACTGCATCATCATCCTACTTTTTCCCCTGAAGACCTAGTCTGCTTTCGGGTTTCTATGTTGTATTTTGTTTATTTCTTTTTATTTTATTGTGGCTCTTCATGACGGTTAGTCCGTCTGCCGATCTTTTCTGCCTTTCGATCCACTAGACGGCGTTCGTCTAGTGTTTTCGAACCGCTTTCCTTTATCAAAAAAAAACTATGTAAAATATTTGTGAAAAGGAGATCCATGTGTTACGGTCAAAGGCCTCGGTTTGATGTTGGTGAGCCTAGCACGCCATTACAATGCAAACAACTACTCCAATTGTTGATCCTCTGACCTAGTTAGTGAATGTAAGAGCCTTAGTTTTGGGAGCGAGTTTTGGTCTTAGCCGCCCCCGCGGGTCTGTGAGGCCGCCCCTGCGGCTCCCCTGCTGTTCCGCCCCTGCGGCCAGGAAACCCGCCCCTGCGGTTTCCGGCGGCTGCAGCCGGTTTTGTTGACTCTTTTGACCTATGCTTTACCTTTTTACCTCCTCCGTTTTACCTTGCTGAGCAAGGGTTTCTTCACTTTTCCAATCCAGCTTCACGTCCTTCTTGCTTCTCCCTTGTTTCCTCTTGATCTTGTTCTTGGTTTGGAAGAGTTTGGGTTGAGTTTTGGATGTGTTGTGGCTTTTGTGGTTGATGACTGTGAGTGTTGTTGTGCTTGGAAGCCAGTGAGTTGTTGGTGATCAGTTCCTTAGCTAACCACAGTTGTGGTAAGCTTCTTCCTCCTTGCTTCTTCATTCTTTCTTCTTCCTTTCTTGTTCTTCTTCTTCCTTAGCTTAGGATTAGATGATTGAATGTAGCATTGATGTTTGTATGTGTATGTTGTGGCATGTGTATGGATCTGGAAGAGAGTAGACGTGATTGATCACGTGAAGAGCTAAAGAGAAGCCGCGAGGTTTCATTCTGCACTGTCGCCGCCCCCGCGGCTGAGAGTCACCGCCCCCGCGGTTACTGTGTCACAGCGCCTACGTCGTGCCAGCGGCGTGTCTGCGTTTGCCAGCGTTCCTTGTCACCGCCCCTGCGGATTTTACCTGTCGTGCCTGCGGGTGATCTCCTCCGCCCCTGCGGATTTCTAGTATGATGAACTTAGTACCATGCTAGGATTCGGATGTTGACGAGTATGATATGGAATTGCCGGTTAGGGCTTTGAGGTTTACGAGTTGGATATGATCCCTTATGGATCCCTTGGGTCTAGGTGTGACCCTTTGTGTGATAGGAGTTTGATATTTATGTATGCCTTGTATAGGCCGTGTTATCCTCTAGTTTGGAGTGGACTGAGTTGAGGTTGATCCAGTGAGACGACTACAAGGTTGAGGTAAGTCCGTGGGACTTACTTAGTTGCCATTCCTTTATAGGATGTTGTGCTTGAGTGGTGTTTGTTATATGTTTATAGTATGTGTTATGTTGGTCACCGACCTATGATGTATTGATTGCCCATTGTAGGGCTGTGACAACTTTTCCATTCATCCCGCTGGGAGTTGGGAGTTCTCTGTGGTCAGGCCAGACTTGGTAAACGGTTCGGGCACTCTCCATTCCCTTAGGGTACATGGGGAGGTGTTCCTGGCACCATTTCAGCTGGTTATAGTACCTAGAGGCGAGGGTTATATTCCTCGTGTCACTTATGTTTATATGGATATTTATATATGAGTTGATTGCTGGACTTTATAAAGATAATGAATAGGGTAAATGTGTGAAAGCATGATGATGTGTTAAGATTTCTGATGTGTGTTTGTGCTCTAGCATATTCCTATATTTGTGTATGGTTAGCTAACGGTTTCATACCGCGTTGTAGACACTTTGCAGGATAGGAGAGCTGCAGAGTGATTCAGAGTGGGTGATCCGCTGAGGGCTCCGTCCATTGGGGCGTTATCGGGGATATGGGTTCTTTTGTTGTACGGTATGGTTTTGGTTTGTTCTCAGCGGTATATTGTATTACCTTTTTGATATATATATATATATATATATATATATATATATATATATATATATATATATATATATATATATATATATATATATATATATCAGTTTCATGTTTTGTTTTAATCTATCGGTGCCTTGTTGTAAGATCAGTGAAATTGTTGTCAGGCTAGGGTCAGGATCCATTGTGAGATCCTAGCCCAGTAGCACTCCGAGTCCTACGGATTTGGGGTGTTACAAAGTTAGTATCAGAGCCTAGATTGACAACAATGGCACTAGTAATCTGCGATAAAGGTCGAATAGATAAGTAAACAGAACCCGAAAAGGGGTCTGACTTTTAAAAAGGTTTTGATTTTGAAATGAGTACAAATGTTTTGGGATACCGTGTACGGGAGCCATCACCCCTCTGAAGACCTCAACAGTATAGATATATATAGATATTCTGTTGTGTAATATCTGTGATATATCTATACATATGGCATATATATAGCCTTCTAAAATAGGTTTACGTCTTCTGCAGATGGTTCAAACTAGAGCCTTACCTGTAGCTAGACGAGGTAGAGGTAGACCCCCTCTAGGTAGAGGACGGGGTAGGACTCCTGCTGACGGTTCACATGCGGGAGAGATACATGAGGAGGTTGCTGAGAGCGTCGTTCCTGAGACTGGGAACGAGGCAGCTGAGAGACAGGGGGCACAGAGAGCCCAGTCTGGTGAGTCTGATCGTGTCTCTGTGGGTAGATCAGAGTTTCATGCTTATATCAGACGTGTTGAGGAGGTTGCAAGAGCCGGTAGACGTGCCCCAGATTTACAGGCACAAGAGGGACCATCTGAGAGGTCCTACACCGTTACTCAGGTACCAGCTGCTGAGATGGCTAGAGCACCAAAGGAGCAGAGAGGGCCTAGACCAGATACCTGGTTGAAGGCATTCCATCAGATGGGTGTACCCCCTTTCACTGGGAAGGTGGGGTTGGAGATTGAGCTCTGGATCGGGCATGTAGACTCAGCTTTGGAGTCTATTCGCTGTCCATCTGACAGACAGATTGAGTTGGTTCAAACTTTATTCCGGGATTTGGCACAACACTGGTGGAGATCGGTACGGGGTCAGGTTACCAGTTATGATCAGATGAAGACGATGATTAAAGAGCGTTTATGCCCTGACTCGTTGAGGAGGGAGAAACTGCGAGACTTTGTTGAGGCTGGGTTCGAGGATGTACCGGTCTCAGAGGTCATCAGGAGATTCCAGGAGGAGCTGGCAATGCTGGGTCCAACTGCACCTTCTGCAGATCAGCACGTGTATTTGTTTTTCCGACGTCTGAGGGATACTTTCTGTACCTATATGGCGGGTTTTCACTGTGAGACCTTGGTCGATTATCAGGACCGGGCTTCTGACTACGAGAGGGAGAGAGCTAGCCAAAGGAGAGCTTCTCAAACCGGAGGGTCTGAGAAGAGACAGAGGACTGGTCAGGCCAGTGGTACTGGTGGAGCTGCTGGTTCAGGGCGAAGCCAGAGTCGTCCTCCATCTGCACCGGGTGCAGATAAGGGAGTGCAGTGCTTCAACTGCAGTGAGTATGGGCATATGAGGTCAGAGTGTACTAGGCAGCCGGTGACCTGTTTCACTTGTGGCCGACCTGGTCATAGAGCTACCTTCTGTAGACGAGGGAGAGCTTCATCACAACAGGATTCTTCTCCTGCTAGTGCAGGAGGAGGTGGACAGAGACCACCTCAGCAGCAGCAGCAGATTCAGGGACAGCAGAGGGTTCCAGATCGCCCTACGACTCAGGGATCTGCTCCTGGGCCTAGTAGAGGCAGAGGCCGTGGTGGGGGCACCACTGATACTAGAGGCCCACAGGGCCGAGTTTTTGAGCTGAGAAGTGCAGAGGAGCCAGCTGCACCTACTGCTACAGGTACCATTCCGATTCATGGTCTACCTGTTAGAGTTTTATTTGATACTAGTGCTACGCATTCTTTTATTTCTGATGCCTGTGTAGAGCGTCTTGGTTTAGATACAGTTGAGGGGATGCCCTTTATTATAAAGTTACCCGATGGTGGTAGGGTCAGAGGTACCCGTGAGATTCACGATTGTCCCATTTTTGTAGGGACCCGTGTGTTACTAGTTGATTTCTTTGTCATGCCATTAGAGCATGAAGAAGTCATTCTAGGTATGGATTGGATGGCTAGACATTCTGCAATCTTAGATGTAGATAGGAGGAATGTTACCCTCTCTACCGAGTTAGGCCAGATAGAGGTTTTCCGAGGTTGGGACCTTGGAAAGGTAGGCACAGTTATCAGCGCTATACGGGCAGCTCAACTGATGGCACAAGGTTGTGAGGTCTTCTGGTGTTATGTCATGAAGGAGGAGGAGAGTCCAACATTAGAGGATATCCTAGTTGTTCGTGAGTTTACTGATGTTTTTGCTGAGCCGTCCAGTTTGCCCCCTCAGAGGAGTGTGGATTTCAGTATCGAGTTAGAGCCTGGTACGAGACCCATCTCGAAGGCCCCATACCGGATGGCGCCTGTCGAGATGTTGGAGCTGAAGAAGCAACTCGAGGAGTTGGTTGAGAAGGGCTTCATTCGCCCTAGCGTGTCCCCATGGGGAGTACCTGTCCTCTTTGTACGGAAGAAGGACGGATCGCTTAGATTGTGTATTGATTACAAAGAGCTGAACAAGGTGACCATCAAGAACAAGTATCCACTGCCGCGCATTGATGATTTATTAGATCAGCTACAAGGAGCGACTGTGTTCTCCAGGATTGACCTGCGTTCCGGGTATCACCAGCTGAGGGTGAGGGAGCAGGATGTGCACAGGACAGCATTTCGGACCAAATATGGCCACTACGAGTTTGTAGTGATGCATTTGGGCTTACGAATGCCCCAGCCGTCTTTATGGAGTTGATAAACAGTATCTTCATCGACTTCCTGGATCAGTTTGTGGTGGTTTTCATTGATGACATTCTGGTATACTCTCGCAGTGGAGAGGAGCATGCAGGACATCTCAGGACTGTATTGCAGGTTTTGCGGGATAGAGAACTTTATGCAAAGTTCTCTAAGTGCGAGTTCTGGATGCCAGAGGTAGCATTCTTGGGTCACATAGTATCAGCTGAGGGGATCAAGGTGGATCCAGCGAAGATAGAGGCAGTAGCTGCATGGCCTACACCGACGAACGTCAAGGAAGTACGTAGCTTCCTTGGCCTAGCCGGTTATTACAAACGCTTTGTGGAGGGATTTTCTGTGATTGTCCGTCCACTGACGAGTTTGCTGAGGAAGACTACCAGGTTTGTGTGGTCTAATCAGTGTATACAGAGTTTTGAGGAGCTGAAGAGACGTCTGACTTCTGCTCCTGTTTTGGCACAGCCAGAGGGTACAGAGGATTTTGTAGTGTACAGTGATGCATCCAAGCTAGGCTTGGGATGTGTGTTGATTCAGAGAGACAGGGTGATTGCATATGCATCTAGACAGCTGAAGACGTATGAGGAGAACTACCCGACTCATGATCTGGAGTTGGCAGCGGTAGTTCATGCATTGAAGATCTGGAGACACTACCTGTATGGTGTTACATGTCAGATCTTCACAGACCATCAGAGTCTGAAGTACATTTTCACGCAGCGGGAATTGAATAACCGTCAGCGTAGGTGGCTCGAGCTGATCAAGGATTTTGATCTAGAGATCCTGTACCATCCGGGGAAGGCGAACGTTGTCGCCGACGCCCTGAGCAGGAAGACGCCTCGAGAGCAGGCGATTGCGAGGTTGACAGTTCAGCATCAGTTGCAGAGAGACCTGATTTGGTTAGAGTTGGACATCCAGTTTCCTGATGAGGATGCCTAGCTACGTACTTTAGAGGTCCTTCCTGATTTGTTGGATGAGATCCGACAGAAATAGGAGATCTGCCCGACTTTACAGAGGATTAGAGATAGGATGTCTCGAGATGAGGCACCCTAGTTTCTGCTTGGAGCAGATGGAGTTTTGAGGCGCCGCGGTCGCGTCTGTGTACCTGCGGATACAGAGCTGAGACAGAGGATATTACAGGAGGCTCACTGTACACCTTACTCGGTACATCCAGGTACGAGTAAGATGTATCAGGATTTGAGACGTTTATATTGGTGGGGAGGGCTGAAGCCCGTTGTAGCAAGATTTGTAGCTCAGTGTGCGACTTGTCAACAGGTCAAGATCGAGCATTTCCGACCTGGAGGTGAGCTCCATCCACTTTCTGTTCCACAGAGGAAGTGGGAGGTGAGCTCCATCCACTTCCTGTTCAACATAATACGGGTTTCAGCATTTATTTGATCTAGTCTAATAAATGAGCGTTAATTATTATCTTTATCGAATTTTATTATTAATATATATATATATATATATATATGTATATATATATATATATATATTCCTATAAAACAAAATTACTATTTTTCTTCAATAAACATTTATTTATCAATTTTGTGCAGGTACATGTATTAAACTCATTATGATTATATATATATAATATGATTTCATTTGTTTGTAGTTTCTTTTACAAAAATTTCATTATTTTTTTAAGGGTGAAATTATAATTATTACAATTTTAATTCAGATTTTTATACTTCAAAAAATTAATGTTTAATTTAGTTAACATTATTTTACATTAGTATTCCTTATTATTTTCAATCAGAATTACTATTCGGTCAAACGGAAGGAGACAACGCTCTCGCACTACGAGTGTGCATTCCGGACACACTACGAGTGTGTCTCCGGATCGATTGCAACCGTGTCACACACTCGCATTGTTAGTGCGTCAAAAGCCTCCATCTGTCGAAATGAGACGGAGGACTGATGTGACATGTGTTCAAACAAGTAAAAGTCCAGACACTCGCAGTTGCGAATGCGCGTTCCGGACGCCGCACTACTACGCCCTAGTTTTTATTTTAAAATTTGGAGCGAAGTAGTATTACGCCCGAAACAGTCGCGTTACACATAGAATGCACAGTCGCATTGCGAGTACGTCCGGACTTATTGGTTTTTAATATTCCGTCTGAGCGGAAAAAAAAATAAAAAAAATCACTCAAATGTCGATAGAAGTTGCATAGGCAAGTGCATATGAGCATATGGTAGTGGAGACCGGGTGGGCTCCTCGTTTGTCCAGAAGTCCAAATTTGCTTACTTATTGACCTATAATGACCAATTCCACCTTCTTAAAACACTTTAGGAAAGATGATGAAAAGCGTTATAATTGAAAGAAAATTAAAAACGTATAATTTAAATAAGGGGTCGACAAGTTTTTTTCTTCTTCTCTGACCAATCATAACCAGCACATCACTGAAGAAATTAGTAAAGTTAACTACTTTTTATGTCATGGAATAATTACCTTTTTTTCTTAATTTATGCCCAGTATAAATAATAAAAATGGAATTAATGAAAAATTATATAGAAAAGAGATCATTAGTTGAATATTAAAATTAATAATTACCTTTTTCATTTATTTATTTTTTAAATGGAAAGTGGTTAGGTTGGGCTACCTCCTAGAGGTAGTCCAACCTAAAGCGTCCTTACGGATGAGAACACGAAGTTCGGGATCGTCAGAAAAATTGGTGTTGGAGGTCGAAAATTTCCATATGGTTCAATCGGTCAGCAACACTATTGATTTCTCTGAAAACATGCCTTATTTGGATTTCGTTAAAAAAAAAGATCTAATCTGGAGTCGGAAATAATCTTCTCGACATCCACGAGCAACTCCACAAGCCTTGGAGTGCCCTGATACCTCGATTTCAATCTTTTTGATCTTCAATCTAATTGCCTCTTGTAAACTTGTCTTAAGAGCGAAAACTTCAACTTTTATGAATGAGTTAAAGTTATTTTTCTTGGCATCAAGGCTAATTAAATCACCATAGTGATTTCGGATCACAAACCCTATAAATATTACACCTGAGTCAAGTTTTAATCCGTCAAAATTGAGTTTTTAAAAACCCGATGTTAAACATTCACTTTCTTTTTTGTTCTTTCTCAAAAAATTTATGTTACTTAGACCACCAAATCCATCAAAAGTTTCATTTTACATATAGACCAACCCAATCACCAACCCCATTGTACGTTTCTAAATAATTTAATTTCTTAATTTTTAACAAACATTAATCAAAACATTTCAAAACCTTCCTGGCATATGCAAGCAAAAACTCTATTTTAAAATGAAGAGAGAAAACAATAACAGTTAGTTAGATTTTGTTCTTTTGATCTAAATTGCACAGTAAATCATGTCACTTTTTTCTTCCTTCCAAATGAAACACCGGCACATTTTGCTAATAAATAAAGAGGATGTTAATCGAACTGTCAATAAAAAGCTAACAAAACGGTAGATTTGGACTGCGTATGTGTCCGGGTGAGGCGTATACGCAGTTCGAATGCGCACACCCATTCAGAGATTTCGCATGCGCCTGAGTTTTTTCCCACACTACTAGGTTTGGTCTCGGGCACATGCGGACTGCGCATACACTTTAGGCTGGTGCTCGCGCGAACTCAACATGCGCCTGATCCTGGGGTGTATTCGGAGTCTGCATTGTCGTTCAAATGGTAGAAAATGGTCGCACGAATAGTAATCTTGTAAATATAGATTGAACAACGATTTTGTTTGAGCCGTTGGATCTAAATGGTTTAACAATTTTTTTTCATGTTCAAACTGCTTTAATTAATGATTTATGGTAATTTTTTGGTGAACTAAATATATTTTTACAAAAATAATTTTTTTATTATAACTTTTTTCTAGTCCAATATTAAATATAATTCGAAAACAAGTATAAAAAATAAGTTAATATCGATAATGTATTAATTTGATGATATTGATATTGATTATAATCATCACTAAGTTGATACATTCAAACTAGTAAATAAATATTAAAAAAAGGAATATAAATTGAAAAAATAAAAGAAATTGATATAAATAGGTCGTGTACTAAAAAATCGAGTTATAAATATATTTATGTCAAAAATGAGATGAATTTATAAGATGATAGGGCGAAAGTTAAACAAATAAAGAAAGTAATTAAAAATATGTTAAGTAACCTCGATGGCTCATGGACCGTAGCCAGCAGGAGTAGGTGTAAGATATGTATATATACACGTTGTACCTGAAGAGGCATAATCCATTACCCAAAGCAATTGAGAACAGAGCAAATAAGTGACACGAAATGCCTCCGTTGGAAGAAGCTTTCCAATCAAATCTCTCCATCTCCGGCACGGATGAAGAAGAGACTATGGCGCATGTGGCGCAGATCGTGGATTCGATCGCCTTTCCGATGACTATGCAAGCAGCGATCGAGCTCGGCCTCCTCGAGATCATCTCCAGTGCGGGTCCCGATTCTCGGCTCTCGGCTTCTGAGGTGGCTGCTAAGCTTCCGTCGGAGAATCCACAGGCGCCGGACATGGTCGACAGGATCCTCCGCCTCCTCTCCGCCTTCTCTGTTATCAGTTGCTCCGTCATCGGTGATGCCGGAGAGAGGAAGAGAGTGTACGGACTGACTCCGGTGTCGAAGTACTTTGTTAAGGATGAAGATGGAGTTTCGTTGGGCCCGTTGCTCAGACTGCTCCAGGATAAAGTTTTTCTCGAAAGCTGGTGAGTAACTTACAGATTGATTTAGGTTTAGTCCCTGTTTGATATAAGATGATATGTGTGCATTTTAGATTAAATGGGTTGTGATTATTTATGATAATTATTGGTATTACGCGGACATTATAGATTAGATTATTAAAATATTTTATATGTGTGGAAACTTTTTTTTTAAAAAAATGTGTCCAACTTACTGGAAATTAATCCCAAAACAGGCAAACAGACCCTTAATCGTAAAATAGTTTTGTTTTGATTTTCCGTTCTTGTTGGATCGAGTCTAATATTGATACCAAACAAACCCTTAATCATAAAACAATTTTGCTTTTGAATTTCTGTTCTTATTGGATTGAGTTTGCCATAAGGAAAACCACCATCTAATAGCAAACAGACACAGGCTCGTCCGAGTCGTCCAGCACATAATCAACTTGATATTTTATTCTATAGTCAATTGGCAAATAAGAAGATTAACAAAACTGTTTAACTACTTTTTAGTGTTCCAACAATTACAACACATCATATAGATACTATGGATAGTTGATACAATGTAATAATATTATAGGTACAAACTAAAAGATGCAGTATTGGAAGGAGGGATTGCATTCAACAAAGCCCATGGGATGAATGCGTTCGAGTACCCGGGGGTAGACCAAAGATTCAACGAGGTGTTCAATGTCGCCATGTTCAACCACACCTCAATCATGATGAAGAAGATCCTTCAATCCTACAAGGGTTTCGAGAATATCAACCAACTCGTGGATGTAGGTGGTGGCCTCGGACACAACCTTAAGATCATCTTATCCAAGTATCCCAACATCAAGGGGATCAACTACGACCTTCCCCATGTCACAAAACACGGCATTCCTCATCCTGGTACTGCTTATCTTCTCCAAACTCGTGTTTTAGAGTCATAGTGTCCGTTTGGTTAGAGTGGTGAATTGAAAACGGAATGAAATCAATTAAGGGGCAGAAAATGAAACGGGAAAATGATTGGATTACTTTCACATGTTAAAATACATCTAAACAAACATACTTTTTGATTAATTCGGAATCAATTTGTTACTGAGAATGATTCTTAGCGTTTTCAAACAAGCCTATAATTTCTACTGAATTTGTTATGGGATTATTGTAAACGGAACTTGTAGGAATGGAACATGTGGGAGGAGACATGTTTGAGGGTGTTCCGTGTGCAGAAGCTATTTTCATGAAGGTGAGCAATAACCATCATGAACTTATTATGTACCAACATTATATTTTCTTGCATAAACAACCTAAGAGACAGATTCGTTTGTTGCAGTGGATTCTTCATGACTGGGGTGACGAGTACTGCCTAACGCTCTTGAAGAACTGCTACAAGGCACTCCCAGACACCGGGAAAGTGGTCGTTGTTGAATCGGTTGTATCAGAAGTTCCAGAAACAACAACCGCGGCAAAAGCCTTCTGCGAGATGGATCTCATTATGATGACGCAAAACCCGGGAGGGAAAGAAAGGAGCAAGCAAGAGTTTTTGGACTTGGCCAAAGAAGCTGGTTTTGCAGGCATTAGATTTGAATGCTTTGTTGCCAGTCTATGGGTCATGGAGTTCTATAAGTGATAACAGTCAGCAGAAGAAAGATCTTCTCTTAGAGAGGACTACCCTTTTACCGTTCAACAGTTATTTCTCTTCCCAACGAAATAACAAGTCATAAGATTACAAGCATTTATCACTACTGCTCTGAGTTTTTAATGTTACACATAATCCAGCAAATTATATGGCCTGTTATATTTGAAAAACAAAAACAAACGGGCCCTTAATGCCTAGAAGATGCAATTTAGTACTCAAAACATATGGAATCCATTTCAAATCATGCTGGAAAATTCACAAGGTATTTGATCCCGGCAATGGAAAAACAACAGAATTATTTAACATTGCTGAAGCTAGATGAGAAAATTTGTATTCATGTAAAAAAAATATTCAGATGGCAATATGGAGACCAGTTCATCTCTAAAACACTCACTCATCACTTTTCCCTTGTAACAATAGCACCAAAAAATGGATAGAGACGACAGAGATGACTAACTAGCAAAAGGAACTGCCAATGAACTCCTAATCGAACAAACTGAAACCCATGTCGTCATCACTCTCTTCCTTGGGCTCTTCCTGCAAATCCATATAAACCAAACAATTGAGCAAAAAAAAAAAAAAAAAGTAAATCCAGAAATTGACTGTACTAGGTAAGAAAGCATTGAATGAATCACCTTCTTCTCTTCATTCTCCTCTTGAGGTGGAGCAGCACCACTACCGGAAGAAGATGCAACTGGCACAGCAGCGGAGCTCCTAGAACCGATGCTCATGAGCAAGTCCTCAACGTCCCTCTTCTCGATGAGCTTGGCAAACAAGCTTGGCCAATAAGCGTCGACTGAAACATTGGCAGACTTCACCAATGTGGTGATCTTCTCTGCCTGCAGATTAAGGCACAACAAGAACAATCAAAATCTATTCACATATTATGGCATTCAGAAATTCGGTTCTAATATAATATAAAGTATATTCTCTTAATCCAAGTTCCATTTTCCATCACAAAAGGATTTAGAAAACTACAATTTTGAAGGATCACGTGATGGTTCTGTATCCTTCAAAGATTCAAAACAACAAGTAGGCATTTGTCACAAGTGACCTTTACAAAAATTAGACACCCATTCATTATTCATTATTCATAATTCACAAAAATCAGGGCTATCCGATCCAATATGTACGCTACCAAGCACAATTTAACTAGAGTGAAAACAACTCCAGTATCTCAGCAGAAGCTATCCATCACCTAGCAACTTATTATCACAATTCACGATATCATAGATATAATCGTCGATTAATTGAATCTTCCAATAATCACATGAAAGGCATAAACAAGAAAAGCATAAATAAAAAATGAAGAGTTTCGTCAGAATCAAAGGGAGAGATTGGAAGATGAAAAGGAATAGTAATACCGTAATGGGAATGCCATCGTCGAAGAGAGCCAAACAGGCGTAAGTGCAAGCAAGTTCACCGGCCGACATCGTCGCTGCTTCAAATTTCCCTCCAACGTACGATCGACAGTACCGGTGTCTGATTGCTTGCCTCTCCGAAAATGGTGTTCTAGGCTTGAGCAAGTGGCTTCGTTAGGGTTTTCATGGGCAAAGCCGGTTGTGGGTTTCCATACTCTTTTGGGCCGTTTGAAATTTATGGACCCTATTTGGCCCATTCTATCGTATGGGCTCGACTTTGATTATTAGAGAAAAAGTTCATTTTAAGTTCATTTCCAATCAGTATTTTCCTAATAAGGAAATTGGTTAGGACTTAGGAAGTTAGGATGAATCCTATTATAAAAGTGGTCTCATCTAAAACATTTATATGGATAAAAGCAAGAAGTTCAGAATTATAAATATGAGAAGTTGAGTGTTTTAGTTGTGTTAAATAATCAACAATTTCTTCATGAATATGTTTAAATGAAACTTTGTGGAAACCGTAAAGATCTAGAGTTGAGTTGAAAATAATCATCTCGATCTCTCAATGACAGCTCCAAACACCAATGACAACCTCAATTTCGTTTATAAAATGTTCATATTTGTAATCTAATAGTCTTTTGTATTCCGATTTTCATAGCCAATGCTTCTCATTGATAGAAGTTTTATGATGAATTTTTTGTACCTAAAGAATACAGTGTTACCATCGTTATTCCGAAAAACATAATTAATGGATGTTTCTCTAGAAACAAGCCTAATTAATTTGGAGGAACCTTGTATTATTTTTTTCCTATTTGTATAATCCATATTTGTTTTATAATGTTGGATACTTTTGGTGGATGTTTGATGTCATATCATTATCATTCATGTTGATTTCTTCAATTAAACATTTGTTTTTGACAAAACGAAATGGTATTATTTGTTGTTCTACTCGTATCAATTAGAAGATGATTTTGTTCATGTTGTACCATATGTCCAACTAGGTCGAATGCAAGACTAGTCATACCATATGTTACTATTTTCTTCTATTTCTTGTAAAATATTATTTATTTTTAATGTCATCACTAATATTGTTTTATTTTTTTTGTCAATGTTGTTAATATTTTGTTTTGTGTATGTACATCAAATAGTTTCTCGAAATCGTAAATGAAAGAGTGACAAAAGAAATTTTTGGTGAAACTAACCTTAAAGCTAAACAACAACTCCTAAAATGGAAAACAAACTCTCTTTCACAAGAAGGTAGAAACACACTCATAAAACACAACTTGACAACTAAACCAACATTCACCATGCAAAGTTTCATACTCTCAAGTCATAACTTGAAGGAGCTTGATAAAACTTACAAAAAATTCTTATGGAATAAAGGAGACCAACACAGACATATTATTAGCTGGGACACAATCTGTATATCAAAAAAGAATGGCGGTGAAAATCTGTAATCACAAACAAAATGCTTCAAATGAAACTCCTGTGGAAAATTTTAGCAAATCCAAACAATATATGGGTTAAAATAATCAACGAAAAATACTTAAAAAATAAGAACACTCTCCATTACCAGGTGAAAGGTGGAGTTTCATGGCAATGAAACAATCTTATGAAACTTAAAACCGAGTTAAAAAAAGGTATCATTTGGCAGATCGAAAATGGGAAAACCATCAACTTTTGGCACGATAGTTGGGTAACAACGATACCACTAATAAAAAAAAAGTCCAAAATATCAATCAAATTGATACAAGTATTAAAGTTAGTCACTTCATAAATAACTCAAGAGAGTGGGATATCAAAAAAATTGATAATGAGCTTAAAATTTTCATAAACCCGGACATTAGGAGAAAGATAAAGAAAACAATCATTCCCAAAAACGAGATTCAAGATAGACTATATTGGAGATGTAGTAAAAATGGATGGTTTTCTACAAAATCGGCTTCCAATATGATTGAAGAGGAATCAAATATCCAACCAAACCATTTTTGTGAATGGATTTGGAAACTGGATACCCAACCCAAAATTAAAAACTTTATTTGGAAAATTTCAATTAATAGACTTCCGACAAAAGCAAAACTTGACGAAAGAAGGATTGCCGTAACGAGGCATTGTGAAATTTGCAACCATCATCTTGAGGATTTGTTCCACCTGCTCTGGTTTTGTCCTTGCACTAAAAAAATTATCGCCAAAATTGATAAAACAATCTTAACCGAACTTAACAAAATTAACCTCCAAAATAAAAAGGATCATGTCATCCTACAAGAAATTAAAAACAAAATAGGAACAAATAAATTTGCGTGTCTCGCAACTATATGGTGGAGTATATGGTTCTTTAGGAACAAAATTATCTTTAATAATGAACCTATGGGCCCTGATAATAAGATAGTTACTTTCATCAAAAACCAAATACATAATTGGAAAACTAACATAACTGATGAGGACGATTACAACATAAAACAACAACCAAAAAAATATATCTCAAACAAACGGAAAAAAACACAATATTAAATGGGATAAACCAAAACCCAACTTCTTCAAACTTAATTTTGATGGATCAAAACTCGATTCGGGAATCACGTTTGTTGGATATGTTATCCGGAATCACAAGGTGATATTGTTAGCCTCGACGCTAAGAAAAATAATTTCAATTCGGTTATAAATGCCGAAGTTTTAGCCCTCAAAACCGGGTTACAAGAGGCAATCAGACTACAAATTAAAAAGATAGAAATCGAAGGTGATAACCTGTGTGTAATCAAGGCACTCCAAAGTTTGTGGAGCTGTCCATGGGAGATCTAGATGATTATATCGACTCTAGACTAGATCTTCGTTTATTTGACGAGGTCCATATTAGGCATATTTTCAGAGAGATAAACTGTGTTGTTGACCGATTGACCCATCTGGGAATCTCGACCCCCAACACCAATTTTTCTGAAGATCCCGAACTTCGTGTTCTAATCCACAAGGATGCTTTAAGTTAGACTACCTCTAGGAAATAGACCAATCTAACCGCTTTCCAATTTCAAAAAAATTAAAAAAAAAGCTTCTCGATGAGGACTACAATATTACAATGCATAGTAATTTTGTGTTCGTTTCCCAAACCATTATGATGCGAACCAGGTAGAACTCTTGGTTCTCATTGTGCTTGATTGATCTTTCGAATGAGATTTTCATTGTCACCTTCAAAGAAATTATCAAGCCTCTCCAATACCAATATATATTTAGGAAAGCATGTCCTAACCGGTAAGGACAAGGGTAATCACGTTTTTTCGACTCAAGTAACCAACTTATCCATCATCAATATCCGGGAACTAATATTTTAGAATTAAAAAGAGGAAGAGAAGAGAAATTTGAATGGAATGGGGAAAGAAGTGATTATATTGTGTTCGTGAAATCTACAAAGAACAAATGATAAAATTGAAACCAAACTTACTAAATCAAAAAGAGAAGAAACAAACTTGATTTGAATCAACGAATTTTTCATCCTTCTCTTCTAGGTTATGTCGACAATAGAGTTTGTTGATCTTGTAACTAAAATAGAAAACATTAATATGAAAATGAATAGACAAGAGAAGAGAAGAAAGGTTCAATACCGAAATTAATCTAACTTGGTTGAATCAAGGATCAAATGAGAGGAGTTGATGAAGCCAAGAACGTGGTTGGTTGGTGTTGATTATGGCGGCACAAGAGTGTAATATAGCCCAAATAATGTTGAATTTGTTATTGTGTTGGAAGATCGAATAATTCTCGCAATTAATACTCAATATGATTAAGTTTCGATCTAATTGAAAATAATGAAATATAATCTCTATTTAATTTCTAAGAGGAGGTAGTAACTAACTCTAAAAGATAATAAAAAATAAATTAAAGATAAATAAATAATAAAATATCAAAAAGATAAGCTCTCACCTAGATTACCTAGTCTAACTAATAGATAATCATGAATTTGATCTTCTTTGGAGAGCAATCATCATAAGAGCAGTTGAGATCTCCTGTATCAGTGATACATGTATCCCTATTACGTGATTGATTGAGGCTAAATAAATAAGGATTAAAGTTTTACTGTTTTACGATAAATAATATAAATCCCACCAATCCCGTGATAGGGATACAAGGATACAAATAAGGAGGGATACTGAAGATCTTGACCGTCATAAGAGGCATGTGATGTGGAGAATTGGACGCCTGTTTCCTCTTCAGTTGTGCTTAGAGCTAGGACTCCTTTATCTATCCTTTATCTAGTAGAGAATGTGAGTATATTTTTTTATAGTTCGATTTCAACTTCTTATAAAGCTTGTCAATTAATTTGATGAATTGATCATCCAAATTAGAATTTAATAATAAAAGAATATTATTATTACTAATAATCATTCCATTACTTATTTTGGTAAGTCCCAAGTTTATATAGTCTTTAGCTAAGAGCAAGTTCATCCATTTGATCAAAATGTCAAAAGTCACTAGTGTAATGACAATGGATTAAATAATATTCATTGTCACTAGATATGTGTGTTCACTCGTTTTGTTTCTTAATCGGTTAAATTTAATGTGATTTTATTTATTTATTATTTTTAATGGTATAATTTGAAGGTTTTTTCGAAGAAGAAAACACCTTTTATTTTTTTTTATAAACAAGCACAATAAAGTTATACTATGAAAAATTAAAACTTAAAGTGATGTGTTTATACAAAAAATTGTTTTTAAACTATTTACTAAAAAGAAATCATAACAATATATTTTAAAATAATGATTAAAAAAATTAAATATACTCATTTTAAATTTATTAAAGTAGGGATATTTTTAAAAGGTGTTATTAAAAAACTACTTTTTTTAAAAAACATAATGAAATGAGACCGCACATATGAATATAATATTGTTGACAACCGGTTAAGAAATGTTACATTAAATGTCAAGATTTTAGCTTTTGAAATTTCCAATGTTAAATTTTAAATGAAAACCGTTTTAAACAAATAGTTGGAGATCATTTTTTTAACAATAAATGTCGCAACATCTTTTTATCAATGTGGTGACCAATTATAACAGGTTAACTTACTCTTAGCCAAGGACGTCCATTGGACTGTTCAAAAAGCCCAATGGAACAGGGCCCTATTTTTTTAAGGGCCCCATATTTTTATATTTGTATATATTATTATTACTAAAAAAAAAATAGTTTCCTTATTACTGATGTACGGTTTCCTTTTTACGTTCAGTATCTAACAAAATATCCTACTTTTTCTCTCTTGTATCACGGACGGTTCGTCTGCTATTATATTCTACCGATCCTCAAACAAATCGACAAATCTTAGGCTCAAATTCAACCGCAGATCAGCGAATCCGTTTACCCAACATCATCCTTGCTCTCTAATCTGATATTCTCTATTCTGAAGACGTGGAACTCGAAATTCCGTTACAAATTCATCGTCAATCCATGAAAGATTGAATTCAAATTAGGGATTCAAAGAAGACGAACTCGAAGATCCGTTCATATCAAGGTAAATTCTTTGGGAATCCGATTTTTTTTTTTTACAAATTGACGAATTATAGTTCTTGAGTAATTCGATTAGAGATTTAATTGAATGGTATCAAAATTTTCCTATAATTAATTGTTTCTATAATTCTCTTCGTCTTCGTTCTCGCTTCTCAGTCTCAAAGTGTGCAGATTTTGAGTAGTGGAGTACTAAGTATGCCTTTATTATGCTAAATTGCTAATTAGTGTGCAAATTGATCTTGATTCTAAATTCTAATAGTCCGGCTTTATGATGCTAATTACCTAGTAGTCACTAGTCAGTACTCAGTAATTCCAATTGTTAATTATACTGCTGGATCTTAATCTAATTAGTGTGCAAATTGAAGGGCCCTAAATCTTAATCTAACACTCTTTAATTCCAATTGTTAATTTTACTGCTGGATCTTAATCTAATTAGTGTGCAAATTATTGTGCAAATTGAAGGGCCCTAAATCTTAGTCTAATTCTGTAATTCCAATTCTAACTCTGTTCTCAATCGTGTCTCACGTAGTCACTGTTCAATACATTGACTGATTAGCTGCTTAATTAGTTAGTTAATATTATTTATGTTAATTGATCCTAAATTACTTATAAGAGATTTAGGTAAAAAGCGTTGTTTACTCAACAACTTTATGTTAATTAACTAGCTAATTTTAATTTTATGGTATTAATTTTGATGATTTGTGATGAGTTTTTAATTTTTATTCACTAATTAATATATATTTCAATGGTGCAGAATTACATTGAGTTTACTTGGACCAATCGAGTAACGGAAGGACCGAGTCAATTTAAAGTATTTGAGAATTAAACGTATTCGATGGCGTAATTTTCAGGTTATTTTGTTTCATCTCAACTATTATAAGTTTTATTTATTTATTTTAGTTACTAGTTATGTCTTCAAGAGTTAGAAAATATGAATCTAGTTACGAAAAGCGCAAAAGAAAAAAAAGAAATGAAATGTTGATCCAATCTCAAAAAGGAGCTCTCGATAAATTTATTATAAAAGATATTGCCAATGCCAATGATGATAATGCTAACTTGAATGATAATGTCAATGTAAGTGATAATGTTAATATAGAGGCTAATGTGGATGCCAATTTAAATGTTAATGTGGTTGTTAATGTTGATGATGTGCATGCTACTGTTGAGTCTGTTGATGACATACATGCTAATAGTGACCCTGCCATAAATGTGAATGTTGATCATAGTGTTGAAACTCATGATAATGTTGATCCGTATGCTGAAATTGACATTAATAATATTAATCATGCTAACGAGGTTGATTAGTAATAATGCTTTCAGATTTGATATATATGATCCAAGAAATTGGGATGCTCTTGATTCAAAAATGAGGCTGATAAATTATATTGTTTTTGTTGCAAATTATTTAAGAAAGGGTGTGGAAAAGGTCAATTAGTAAAGGGTCCTAAAAGAAATTTATCTATTGAGAAAGGTCCTAAGGATAGATTTGGTAGGTGATTTAATGTTACATGTTATACTAGAGTTTTGTCAAACGGTGAAAAGTGTTTTAGAGATTGGCTTGTGTATTCAAAAGAGGTTGATAAATTATATTGTTTTTGTTGCAAATTATTTAAGAAAGGGTGTGGAAAAGGTCAATTAGTAAATGAGGGTTTTCAAGATTGGGCTCATCTTACCACTAGACTTAAAGAACATGAAACATATGTTGAACATGTTAAGAATATGGCTACTTGGTTTGATTTGCGTTTAAGACTTACAAAAAATCAAACTATAGATAAAGTGGCACAAAAACAATTTGAGAAAGAAAAGGATCATTGGAAGAAAGTCTTGCGTAGAATTGTATCGGCTGTGAAATTTCTTGCAAAACATAATCTAGCATTTCGTGGTAGAAATGCAAAATTGTATCAAAATAGCAATGGAAACTTTTTAGGATTGATAGAAATGTTGGCCGAGTTTGACCCTATTATACAAGAGCATGTTCAACGTATTACAAATGATGATATACATTTCCATTATCTTGGTCATAGGATTCAAAACGAGTTAATATGTATGCTTGCTTCTGCAATTAAATCTACAATAGTTAAGAAAATAGAACACGCAAAATATTTCTCTGTTATTCTTGATTGTACTCCTGATATAAGTCATGTTGAACAAATGTCTCTTATATTAAGATATGGGGATGTTTCTTCCAATCATGTTAGCGTTGAAGAATCTTTCTTAGGCTTTATAGATGTGAACGATACCACTAGTAAAGAATTATTTGATGTTTTACAAAATGAGTTAAAGGGTCTCAATCTTGATATAGACAATGTGCGAGGACAAGGGTATGACAATGGGTCAAACATGAAAGGCAAGCACCAAGGAGTGCAAAAAAGACTTTTAGACGTAAACCCTAGAGCTTTTCATACATCTTGTGCTTCTCATAGCCTTAACTTGACATTGTGTGATATGGCTAATGCTTGTGGTAAAGATAGGGATTTTTTTAGAGTCATTCAACGAATTTATACAATATTTGCTAATTCTACTAAAAGGTGGGACATTTTCAAGGAGAATGTAAAAAAATACACCGTTAAATCATTGTCATCTACTCGATGGGAAAGTCGAGTAGATAGCGTCAAAGCTATTAGATTTCAAGTTCTTGAAATAAGAGAAGCTTTACTTCAAGTTGCTGAGAGTGATAATGACTCAAAGATAAGAAGTGAAGCTAAATCTTTAATACATAATGAACTTGGTGACTTTGAGTTTTTAGTTTCAATTGTTGTTTGGTATGAAGTGTTGTGGCATGTTAATGTAGTTAGCAAGCATTTACAAGAAAGAGATATGCTTATCCATGATGCTATTGAAAAGATTAAGGGGTTGATTTCTTTTTTTGAAGGGTATAGAGAGACTGAATTTTTTTTAGATGCCTTAGAGGTAGCCAAGAAAATTGCCATTGAAAATAATATTGATCCAAGTTTTAAGGAAAGACGTGAGATTCGGAAAAAAAACATTTTGATGAGAATAATAATAATAATAATAATAATAATAATAATAATAATAATAATAATAATGCATCTGAACTTGTCTCCCAATCTACGGAGGAATCACTTAGGGTTAAATATTTCTTATTTATTGTTGACCAAGCAATTACTTCTCTTACTTGGAGATTTGAACAATACCAAGAATATGAATCTATTTTTGGTTTTTTGTTTACTTCTCGCAAGTTACAATCAATGGATGATAGTTGTAACACCCCAAGTCCGCAGGACTCGGAGTGCTACTAGGTTAGGATCTCACAATGTATCCTGACCCTAGCCTGACAACAATTTCACTGATCTTACAACAAGACACCGATAGATTAAAACAAAACATGAAACTGATATATATATATATATATATATATATATATATATATATATATATATATATAGATCAAAAGGTAATACAATATACCGCTGAGTACAAACAAACCAAACTATACATCAAAATAACCCATATCCCCGATACCGCCCCAGTGTACGGAGCCCTCAGCGGATCACCCACTCTGGATCACTCTGCAGCTCTCCTATCCTGCAAAGTGTCTACAACACGGTATGAAACCGTTAGCTAACCATACACAAATATAGAAAGATGCTAGAGCATAAACACACATCAGAAATCTTAACATATCCACATGCTTTCATACATTTATCCGGTTCATTATCTTTATAAAGTCCAACAATCAACTCATATATAATATCCATATAAACATAAGTGACACGAGGAATATAAACCTCGCCTCTGGGTCCAATAACCAGCTGGAATGGTGCCTGAAACACTACCCCGTGTACCCTAAGGGAATGGGAAGTGCCCGAACCGTTTACCAGGTCTGGCCTGCCTACAGAGAACCTCCCAGACTCCCAGCGGGATGAAAGGGCAAGTTATCACGACCCTACAATGGCCAAGCAATATACCATAGGTCGGTGACCATCATAACACATGCTATAAGCATATAACACACACCACTCATGCACAACATCCTATACAGGAATGCCAACTAAGTAAGTCCCACGGACTTACCTCAACCTCGTAGTCGTCTCACTGGATCAACCTCAACTCAGTCCACTCCAAACTGGAGGATAACACGGCCTATACAAGGCATACACAGATATCAAACTCCTATCACACAAAGGGTCACACCTAGACCTAAGGAATCCATAAGGGATCATATCCATCTCGTAAACCTCAAAGCCCTAACCGGCAATTCCATAACATACACGTTAACATCCGAATCCTAGCATGCTACTACCGCTCAACTAGGAAAGGAAAAGATCCACCTAGCTTTAGGTAGACCCGGGACAAAGCACACCTGCGTAACAAAGGGGCGCAGGGGCGGAGGCAAGCAACCGCGGGTGCGACGGAACGTAGCCGCGGGGGCGGTGACAAGGGACTCTGGAAAACGCAGGCACGCCGCTGGCACGACGCGGGCGTTGTGACACGGTAACCGCGGGGGCGGTGCCTTTTGGCCGCGGGGCGGCGACAGTGCAGAATGAAACCTCGCGGCTTCTCTTTAGCTCTTCCCGTTATCAAACACTTCCACTCTCTTCCAGATTCATACACAAGCATAAACATACACATATCAATATCACCCTATGTTCAATACATCTATTCCTAAGCTAAGGAAGAGAGAGCAAGGAAGAAGAAAGGATGAAGAAGCAAGGAGGAAGAAGCTTACCACTGCAAAAGGTCTAGGCAGGCAAAGGCATAAGCACACTCAGCTGGCTTCACAAGCTTAGCAACCACAACTAGCATCAACATCCACACCACCACACACACAACTCTACCAACTCAAGGGAACAACCAACTCAAGCTCAAGGAGAAGAAGAAGAAGCAAGAAGGACGTGAAACTGGATTAGAAATGTGAAGAAACCCTTGTTCAGCAAGGTGGAACGAAGGAGGTAAGGTAAGGTAAAGCACGGGTCAAAGGGTCAACAAAACCGGCTACAGCCGCCGGAAACCGCAGGGGCGGATCACAGGGCCGCAGGGGCAAGAACCCGCAGGGGCGGCATACGTGCCCGTGGGTGCGGCTAGGCCAAAACTAGCTCCCAAAACTAAGGCTCTTACACCTCACCCCCCTAAAAACAAGTTTCGTCCCGAAACTTGTAAAATCCTCAAACCACTCGGACTCACAAGCCGAGGTACAACTCTCTCTATAACCTCAACATAAGCATGGAGGAAACCATCCACTCCAGCAGTAAACTATACTGTCCAAGGCCTAGAGGGAAACCATCTCTAGCCAAAACATCATATATCCCAATAGCATGGAGGAAAGAGCCATCTCCAGCTATAACAAAAATCATACTAGCACAACAAGATCTAATAAGATCATAAGCACAACAAGCTAGCATGAAATAACATATCATAGCATATAAGCATGTAAGCACATAAGACTCACCAAGCTAGTACTAAGATCTACTCGGTGATCCTACTAGTGCACCTATCTCTGCATAGAACTCAGGATAGTTCCTCTGGATACTATCCTCAATCTCTCATGTAGCCTCCTCGGGTCATCGTCTCGACCACTGTATCCTAAGCATAGGTATGTCATTCGAACGCAGGCGTTTCATACCTCGTTCTAAGACTGCAATCGGATGCTCAACAAAAGTGTGGTCCGGTTCAACCACCAAATCCTCATAACTCACGATGTGTCTCGGATATAGTATATACTCCCTCAGCTGAGACACGTGAAACACAGGGTGAACACCCTCTAATCTTGGAGGCAAGGCTAATCTGTAAGCTGCGTTCCCCACCCGATCCAGTATCTCGAACGGTCCGACATATCGGGGACTCAACTTCCCCTTAATGCCAAAACGCCTAACACCTCGTGTCGGGGACACTCTCAGCCACACATGGGCTCCAACTCTGAACTCTAGAGAGGTCTACGCCTCCTATCAGCATACGACTTCTGACGGCTCTGCGCAGTCAGCATACGCTCTCTGATCAATGCTACTCGAGCCATATCATCCTGAATCTGATCAGGTGCTAAACCACTGACACTGCTCTGCTCATCCCAGCATAACGGAGTACGACATCTTTGTCCATACAGTGCCTCATATGGGGCCATCCCAATAGATGCATGCTAGTTGTTGTTGTAGGAGAACTCAACAAGTGGGAGATGATCCGTCCACACCTGTACCCAATCCAACACACAAGCTCGCAGCATATCCTCCAGGGTCTGAATAGTCCTCTCTGACTGACCATCGGTCTGAGGATGAAACGCAATCGTGAAGTGCAAACTCGTCCCTAGGGCAGTCTGAATCTGCTGCCAGAATCTCGAGGTAAATCGTCCATCTCTGTCAGAGACGATCGTCCTCGGTACACCATGGAGTCTCACTATCTGCCTAATGTACTCCTCTGCTAATCTGCTCACCGGCCACGTCTCCCTGATAGGAATGTAACGTGCCGTCTTCGTCAGTATGTCAACTATGACCCAGATGGCATCAAAACTCCGGCTCAGCCTCAGTCCAGTCACAAAGTCCATGGTGACGTCCTCCCACTTCCTCTGTGGAACAGGAAGTGGATGGAGCTCACCTCCAGGTCTGAAATGCTCGATCTTGACCTGCTGGCAGGTGGCACACTGTGCCACAAATCTGGCCACATCGGGCTTTAACCCTTCCCACCAATATATACGTCTCAAGTCCTGATACATCTTACTCGTACCTGGATGTACCGAGTAAGGTGTACAGTGAGCCTCCTGTAATATCCTCTATCTCAGCTCTGTATCCGCAGGTACACAGACGCGACCTCGGCGCCTCAAAACTCCATCTGCTCCCAGCAGGAACTGTGGTGCCTCATCCCGAGACATCCTATCTCTGATCCTCTGTAAAGTCGGGCAGGTCTCCTGTTTCTGTAGGATCTCATCCAACAGATCAGGAAGGACCTCTAATGTACGTAGCTGGGCATCCTCATCAAGAAACTGGATGTCCAGCTCTAACCAGATCAAATCCCTTTGTAACTGCTGCTGAACTGTCAGCCTCGCAATCGCCTGCTCTCGAGGCGTCTTCCTGCTCAGGGCATCGGCGACTACGTTCGCCTTCCCCGGATGATACAAAATCTCTAGATCAAAATCCTTGATCAGCTCAAGCCACCTACGCTGGCGGTTATTCAATTCCCGCTGCGTGAAAATGTACTTCAGACTCTGATGGTCTGTGAAGTTCTGACACGTAACACCATACAGGTAATATCTCCAGATCTTCAGTGCATGAACTACCGCTGCCAACTCCAGATCATGAGTCGGGCAGTTCTCCTCATACGTCTTCAGCTGTCTAGACGCATATGCAATCACCCTGCCTCTCTGCATCAACACACATCCCAAGCCTAGCTTGGATGCATCACTGTATACTACAAAATCCTCTGTACCTCTGGTTGTGCCAAAACAGGAGCAGAAGTCAAACGTCTCTTCAGCTCCTCAAAACTCTGCATACACTGATCAGACCACACAAATCTGGTAGTCTTCCTCAACAAACTCGTCAGTGGACGGGCAATCAAAGAAAATCCCTCCACAAAGCGTCTGTAATAACCGGCTAGGCCAAGGAAGCTACGTACTTCCTTGACGTTCGTCGGTGTAGGCCATGCAGCTACTGCCTCTATCTTCGCTGGATCCACCTTGATCCCCTCAGCTGATACTATGTGACCCAGGAATGCTACCACTGGCATCCATAACTCACACTTAGAGAACTTTGCATAAAGTTCTCTATCCCGCAAAACCTGCAATACAGTCCTCAGATGTCCTGCATGCTCCTCACTGCTACGAGAATATACCAGGATGTCATCAATGAAAACCACCACAAACTGATCCAGAAAGTCGATGAAGATACTGTTCATCAACTCCATAAAGACGGCTGGGGCATTCGTAAGGCCAAATGGCATCACTACAAACTCGTAGTGTCCATATCTGGTCCTGAATGCTGTCCTATGCACATCCTTCTCCCTCACCCTCAGCTGGTGATACCCGGAACGCAAGTCAATCCTGGAGAACACAATCACTCCCTGTAGCTGATCTGACCCTACCACCATCGGGTAACCCTATAATAAAGGGCATCCCCTCAACTGTATCTAAACTCAGACGCTCTACACAGATATCAGAAATAAAAGAATGCGTAGCACCAGTATCAAATAAAACTCTAACAGGTAAACCATGAATCAGAATGGTACCTGTAGCAGTAGGTGCAGCTGGCTCCTCTGCACTCCTCAACTCAAAAACACGACCCTGTGGGCCTCTGGTATCAGTGGTGCCCCCACCACGGCCTCTGCCTCTACTCGGCCCAGGAGCAGATCCCTAAGTCGTAGGGCGATCTGGGGCCCTCTGTTGTCCCTGACTCTACTGCTGCTGCTGAGGTGGTCTCTGTCCACCTCCCGCTGCACTAGCAGGAGAAGAATCCTGCTGTGATGAAGCTCTCCCTCGTCTACAGAAGGTAGCTCTATGACCAGGTCGGCCACAAGTGAAACAGGTCACCGGCTGCCTAGTACACTCTGACCTCATATGCCCATACTCACTGCAGTTGAAGCACTGCACTCCCTTATCTGCACCTGGTGCAGATGGAGGACGACTCTGGCGACTCTGGCCTCGCCCGGAACCAACAGCTACACCAGTACCACTGGTCTGACCAGTCCTCTGTCTCTTCTCAGACCCTCCGGTCTGAGAAGCTCTCCTCTGGCTAGCTCTCTCCCTCTCGTAGTCAGAAGCCCGGTCCTGATAGTCGACCAAGGTCTCACAGTGAAAACCCGCCATGTAGGTACGGGTAGTATCCCTCAGACGTCGGGAAAACAAATACACGTGCTGATCTGCAACAGGAGCAACTGGACCCAACAATGCCAGTTCCTCCTGGAATCTCCTAATGGCCTCTGAGATCGGCACATCCTCAAACCCAACCTCAACAAAGTCTCGCAGTTTTTCCCTCCTCAAAGAGGCAGGGCAGAAACGCTCTCGGATCAGAGTCCTCATATGCTCATAACTAGTAACCTGTGCTCGCACAGACCTCTACCAATGCTGTGCCAAATCTCTGAACAAGGTCTGCACCAGCTCAATCTGCCTATCAACTGGACATCTAATAGACTCCAAAGCTGAGTCTACATGTCCTATCCACAACTCCACCTCCAGCCCCACTTTCCCTGTGAAAGGGGGTACTCCCATCTGATGAAAAGCCTTCAACCAAGTGTCTGGTCTAGGCCCTCCATGCTCCTCTGGAGCCCGAGCAATCTCAGCAGCAGGTACCTGTACAGCTGGTACTTGAGTAATGGTATGGGACCTCTCAGATGGTCCCTCCTGTGCTGGCAGATCCGGGGCACGCCTACCTGCCCTGGCGGCCTCCTCAACACGTCTGATATAAGCCTGAAACTCTGCTCTATCCATTGAGACACGATTAGAATCACCAGACTAGGCTCTCTGTGGCCCCTGTCCCTCAACTGCACCGTTTCCAACCTCTGGAACGGCACTCTCAGCAACCTCCTCATGGACCTCCTTTGCTGCACGTGGCTCAACAGCAGGAATCCTACCCCGTCCTCTACCTAGAGGGGGTCTACCTCTACCTCTACCTCGTCCCGCTGCAGGTAAGGCTCTAGTCTGAACCATCTGCAGAGGACATAAACCTATCTTATAAGGCTATATATATGCCATATGTATAGATATATCACAGATCAATCACAGCAGAATATCTATAAATATCTATACTATCGAGATCTTCAGAGGGGTGATGGCTCCCGTACACGGTATCCCAAAACATTTGTACTCATTTCAAAACCAAAACCTTTTGAAAAGTCAGACCCCTTTTCGGGTTCTGTTTAGTTATCTATTTGACCTTTATCGCAGATTACTAGTGCCATTGTTATCAACATGGGCTCTGATACCACCTTTGTAACACCCCAAATCCGCAGGACTCGGAGTGCTACTGGGTTAGGATCTCACAATGGATCCTGACCCTAACCTGATAACAATTTCACTGATCTTACAACAAGACACCGATAGATTGAAACAAAACATGAAACTGATATATATATATATATATATATATATATATATATATATATATATATAGATCAAAAGGTAATACAATATACCGTTGAGTACAAACAAACCAAACTATATACATCAAAATAACCCATATCCCCGATACCGCCCCAGTGTACGGAGCCCTCAGCGGATCACCCACTCTGGATCACTCTACAGCTCTCCTATCCTGCAAAGTGTCTACAACACGGTATGAAACCGTTAGCTAACCATACACAAATATAGAAAGATGCTAGAGCATAAACACACATCAGAAATCTTAACATATCCACATGCTTTCATACATTTAGCCGGTTCATTATCTTTATAAAGTCCAACAATCAACTCATATATAATATCCATATAAACATAAGTGACACGAGGAATATAAACCTCGCCTCTGGGTCCAATAACCAGCTGGAATGGTGCCTGAAACACTACCCCGTGTACCCTAAGGGAATGGGAAGTGCCCGAACCGTTTACCAGGTCTGGCCTGCCTACAGAGAACCTCCCAGACTCCCAGCGGGATGAAAGGGCAAGTTATCACGACCCTACAATGGCCAAGCAATATACCATAGGTCGGTGACCATCATAACACATGCTATAAGCATATAACACACACCACTCATGCACAACATCCTATACAGGAATGCCAACTAAGTAAGTCCCACGGACTTACCTCAACCTCGTAGTCGTCTCACTGGATCAACCTCAACTCAGTCCACTCCAAACTGGAGGATAACACGGCCTATACAAGGCATACACATATATCAAACTCCTATCACACAAAAGGTCACACCTAGACCTAAGGGATCCATAAGGGATCATATCCATCTCGTAAACCTCAAAGCCCTAACCGGCAATTCCATAACATACTCGTCAACATCCGAATCCTAGCATGCTACTACCGCTCAACTAGGAAAGGAAAGGATCCACCTAGCTTTAGGTAGACCCGGGACAAAGCGCACTTGCGTAACAAAGGGGCGCAGGGGCGGAGGCAAGCAACCGCGGGTGCGGCGGAACGTAGCCGCGGGGGCGGTGACAAGGGACTCTGGCAAACGCAGGCACGCCGCTGACACGACGCGGGCGCTGTGACACGGTAACCGCGGGGGCGGTGACTTCTGGCCGCGGGGCGGCTACAGTGCAGAATGAAACCTCGCGGCTTCTCTTTAGCTCTTCCCGTGATCAAACACTTCCACTCTCTTCCAGATTCATACACAAGCATAAACATACACATATCAACATCACCCTATGTTCAATACATCTATTCCTAAGCTAAGGAAGAGAGAGCAAGGAAGAAGCAAGGAGGAAGAAGCTTACCACTGCAGAAGGTCTAGGCAGGCAAAGGCATAAGCACACTCAGCTGGCTTCACAAGCTCAACAACCACAACTAGCATCAACATCCACACCACCACAGACACAACTCTACCAACTCAAGGGAACAATCAACTCAAGCTCAAGGAAAAGAAGAAGAAGCAAGAAGGACGTGAAACTGGATTAGAAATGTGAAGAAACCCTTGCTCAGCAAGGTGGAACGAAGGAGGTAAGGTAAGGTAAAGCACGGGTCAAAGGGTCAACAAAACCAGCTGCAGCCGCCGGAAACCGCAGGGGCGGATCACAAGGCCGCAGGGGCGGCATACGTGCCCGCGGGTGCGGCTAGGCCAAAACTAGCTCCCAAAACTAAGGCTCTTACAATAGTTGTCTATAGTCTTCTTGTAGTCACATTGAACTTGCATTGACGAATCATGCACATTCTGATATTGATGGAAATGATTTATATATGGAGTTGAAATTGCTACAAGAGTTTTTACCTAAGGAATTGATGCAACCTATTGATATTTTACAATATTTGAAACGTGTTGATTGTTTTCCTAACGCGATTATTGTATATAGAATTTTGTTGACTATTCCTGTCATTGTTGCCTCTGCAGAAAGAAGTTTTTAAAAGTTGAAGTTGTTAAAGACTTATTTGCGCTCTACAATGACTCAAGAAAGGCTTAATGGTTTGGCAATTATATCAATCGAGAATGATCTTTTGGAGCAGATTCACTATGACGAGTTGATTGAAGATTTTATCTCAAGTAATAGTAAAAGGATATTACTTTTTAAGTGAGTGGTATATTTGTTTTAGAATCTATGAGATTAGTATATAATTATCTACGTGTAATGACATTAATATTCATATTACTTTGATCGAAATGAGTTATATATATATATATATTAACATTATAACCATTTTTTATAAAATTTTAGTTTGACATTTTATAATTTTAAATAGGGCCATATTTTAGTTTTAGAACAGGGCTACCAAACTTAATTGGATGGCCCTGCATATGGATGACAAAAAACCAATACATCTTTAAGAACAAAAGCCTACTACAATCAATGATGGTGTTTTTGTAAAAATTGAATCATGCGAGAATACTACCAAAATGAAATATACTTTAAAATCAAAAAATAGACAACGCAAAAGAACAATATACATTGGACTAAACGTGGGAAGGGTAAACAAACTAAAATTTGATAGTTCAGGACTTGACAATGTAAATTGCTCATTTGGTTTTATTCTTAGATACCATGAGGCTACCACATTGTCTTAAGATAGTCGTAAATGTGGTGCTACAACTGCCATCCTAGTTGAAGCTCTTGCTTTCAAAAGCGGGATAAAGAAAGTGATCTCGTTGTGAATACTAAACTAGAAATCGAGAGCGATAATATCACTATTATCAACTCGATCAATCAAACTAGGAAACTCCCTTAGAAAAATTTTCTCATCATGTCTAATATCACCTCTCTACTAACATATTTTATTCAAGTTTATATCCTCATATTTTCAGGCAAGTGAATGATGTGGCAGATAAACTTACAAAGATAGCTCACTCAAGCCTTGTTGGTAATATATTGTGACATACTAAAAAAAAATCGAATAATTGTTGATGTTAGACCTTATGAGGAGCTATCTTTTTTTTTTAGAAAATTTGGAACATTTGATGTATATATATTTGCATAATTGAATGATTTCACATTCAGTTCTTGAAATAATCCTCCAACTAAAAGTAGTAAATAATAATAAAACTTAAAATATTTTTTTTGAAAGGAAACAAAACTTAATATTAATATAGCATAAGGTCCCATAAATCATTGACGGTTCTGGATACCCGCTCAACTCATCGATCTCCCAATCAATCGGCATAATAGTACGAATCAGATCCTCCTTCCATGTTATATGATCCTAATCGATAAGGTCCCTAACTGTTAGATTCTTTCTTTTTTTTTGAGTACAAGGTAAGTGACTTGATCACCGTTAAAAAACGGTGAAACGAGAGGCCGCGAATAGACGGCAGACGGAATCAACCGTCAAGAGGACAAAGCAAACAAAAACAAAAACAACAAGAAACAAAAAACAAGAGAAGGAAAAGAACCGAAGGAGAACAACAACGGAAAACCCATGGAGATGAAGGAAGAACTCCACGAAGACGAAGCAGGTGAGACGACGAGCCAAGCACTGCCGAAGTAGCACCGTCGGAGGCAGGTACAATAGGAAACAATCTCCTGGGGAAGTGAAGACGAGACTCCAAGGAAACATGTTCCATCAAAAGGAGCTGTCGGAAGCACACGACCACGACCGCGATCCAAACACGACTCAAAACACCCACTACGATCAACAGAGAAGAACAAAAAACATAACCACGGTTTCCAAAATGAGCAAACCGAGATCATACCAAGCTCATGATCAACCTTCCTAATGTTAGACTAAAAAAGGAAGTTCTTGGAATAGGGTGTTTAGGTATAAAATCTCGTTTTTAATTTTGCATCTCCAAGGAGAACCGTTCTTAACCCTCGAGATTGGAGGACAAGGTCCTTGTTTTTTATGCTAGAGGTAGACAAACCTCTTAATTCAAGATGTAGTTCGCGATGCTAACCAACAAGAATGACAGAGGAGCTAACATATTTGAATATAGTTTCGCTTTTAGTCTTTTTTTTTTTTTCTTTTTTCTTTTTGGGCATTCATCACCGGAGGGACGTAAACCCATTCTTTGTCTTGGAAGTTGCTCTAGTGTAATGTTTTTAGAGTTTACTTGCCGGAGTTGGTCTTGGAAGTTGCTCTAGTGTAATGTTTTTAGAGTTTCCTTGCCGGAGTTGTTTGTATTCTTGAAACTTCCCTCCTTAGTCTTAAAAGTTTCTCTCGTGTAATGTAGTTTTCTTGCCGGAATTATTTTATTCTTGAATTTTTGTGTAGTTTTAACACACCATCATCGGCTGGTAAGCCGATTTCGATTGATTAGTGTTTCTGACATTATACTCTGAAAAAATTTCTGATCAGATCATATCCTCTGTTCAAGAAAATCGATCATTGTATTTTCAGATTACCACGATGAAACGTGATAGTTGTTCGGATGGTAGTCAAAGACCACAAAATGTTCAAAATCGAGAGCAAGAACTCTCGGTGTTTACCTTTAGAAAGTTGCGAACAAATTTAAAAAGGCTATTGGGCCTGTTTTCTCCAGTTTTTGGATTCTTTACCAGATCTGTTCAAACACAGGATAGTCATCTTCTTTCATATATACCAATAATTCTACAAAAACACAAGGCAAGGTACTTCCCAAGGGGGCCTTGGGCACGGCGGCAAGAGGAAGGCTTGGGCCTAGATCTGACCGGCGAACATTATCCAGATGGTCCTTCCCTCGGAAGACCCTTTTGGACGCTTGTCGGACTGGAAAGTGTGCTTCGAGTTGTCTTTTTCTTTCCCCATCTCACCGTTGAAAGCTTTGGGCAACTATTCCTTCTTCTTGGGACTGTTCTTGGGAGGTGAGTTCTAGATTTTCTCTATAAACGACTAAATCACCACTTGGAGGTGTTTTTGAATTTGATTAATGAAAAAAATGGGGAGGGATTGAAGTTGGGTTGAGCCAAACAGCAGGGATAATCCCAGATCTAGCTTGACGGCTAATCGGTTTTTCCGAGATCTTGCTTTCCTGTGGTATTTTGGGAGGCCTTGTAAAGGGGTTTCACTACACCTGGCTCTAATTTGAAGCATTTTTTCGATTTTGATATGGGTAATGAAGAGAGGCTGGTTGTTTCAGCTTTCTCATTGGAGTTGATGGGGTGTTTGAGGCTGGGAAGAAGAAACAACGGCGCGTTGCTCGGCTATGGGATGGGACGTGTGAATCAAATTTACCCTAGGTTGACTTCTCATATTTACAAATAGAGCAGAGCAGAACATCCCTTTGATGGAAGTCATTAGAGATGTACTTGAAGAGATTGAAGATGGAATATACGAGTATTTACTGCTTAAAACTTGTATACAATTCAGGTTTAATTCGAATTAGACTTGTTTATAAATGAACCTATGTTATAACACCTGTCCCTCAAGTGAAGAAAGTAAAGCGACGGAAAAAGTCTTCAAGTCTAGCAATAGTTGTAAAAGTTGACCATCGATTACTTTTCAATATTAACCCACGAATTTCGACATTGACAGTTCCAAAATATTACAAAGTAAACCAAGCGTATTTCTACATATTCGAGTTGTATAATCAGAGTGAGAAGATTTGTTTTGGAAAAAAATCATAATATATTAATATAGCACTCAGTTGCGATAGAGCATGTTTGAGTTGTATAATCAAGGTGAGAAGATTTGGGAGTTTGAATTGATTTGAAGATTTTTTTTAAATCTTGGGATTTAGTTTTTTAATTTGTATTTTTAGTTTGGATTTAAGAAAATCATAATATATTAAATTGGTGTGTTAAGATAAATAAATAAATAATTATTAGATGGGACCCACAATGGTGATAAGAATTTAACGGAATATGTTATGTGGTGGTAATTTCCTAATGGATGTATTTATGTGGTGGATAAAAGAAAATTTTGAATATAAGGAGTGGTTATATGAAAATGAGGTATATCACGGGTGATTTTGTGTAATTTAATTTTATATATGGTTTAGGTTTTCTGAAAAAAAAGTAACATTGTCAGGACATCTCAAAGCGCAGGAGAAGCCGAACTTGATTCACTTGAAGCAACTACTAGTAAAGTTTGATATTTTGGATTTTTCTGGTTTCTTCCTTGATTTTTTCTGTAAGGAACTATGATCGATTCATATTCTAAAATTTTTTTTCTGTTAGAATATACAACAGGAAGAACAACTGAAGATGGAGGGTTCGAGTACATAAATGTTAGGTCTAAGAGGAAATGAGGAGACGTTGAGTTTGGATTCGATGATGTTGATTTCTCGGATCGCATCCTTCGCATTGTAATCACACCAGTTCATAGCAATGATGATTCATTTTGTTTCGTTGGATTAAAATCCTTAAATTAAGTAAAATATTTTTAATTTTCATAAAAAAAACAAAACGTTCTTGAATTTTTTTCCAAAGTTTTTTTTTTTTAAAAAAAAACGTTTGTGTAAATGACAAAAACTTTTTATATAAAATACTAGATTTATTTTAAAAATGTGGATTTTTTTTATAAAAAATTGAATTTAAATTTTTTTGGAATTTTTTTTTAATTTTTTCCATATATTTTTAATATGAAAAATATGAGTTTTTATACAAAATCATTTAAAAATATGTGAATTTTTTTCCAAAAAATATTAAAATTGAGTTTTTTTCAATGAAAAAAACTTATTCTAAAATAATGATTTTTTAAATTCTAAAAAAGATTTATTCTAAAAAAATGAAGAAATATTTTTTTTAACTGTTTTAAAAAAGTGATTTTAGGAAAAATTTTTTTTGTAAGTTTCAGAAAAAAAAAGAAGAAGATTCAATCGTAAATTAAACAATTTAATAAACAAAATATTAAGATCTTTAAAATTTTTAAATAGAAATTAAATTTATAAGTTATAAAAAACAAAAACTAACATTCAGTTGAAAAATATAGGAGTAAATGGATAAGTAGGCCCTTTTCGTAAACTTGTGTAGTTATGAGACCCATAATTAATTGTGCACACAAAGTAGGCCCTTAGAATTTTTCAAAAAAAGATTAAATAGGAGAATATATGAGATTGTGACAATTCTGCCCTTTATCTCTCATCATATATGGATACTGCCCAAAATCAATTATCATGATCTGAAGATTCCAAAAATAAATCTAAAAAGGGAGGATTAACGTAGGCCGCCATTGTTAGTATTCATTAGCTTCAATTTCACGCAGTTTGTGTACATATTGAGTTAAATTGTGTAATAGCTGAGAAGGTTAAACACAAATATGTGTAATCATAAACATATTCGACTTGTAATATTGTGTATTTATAGTTGTGTACTTATTAAATTGTGTAATTGACAAATTAAAAACAAATTTGTGTAATCATAAACGGATTCGACCAAATATTGAGTTCGTGTTTACCTATTGCTTGTGTATCAAGATATATTGTGTAATACATAAATGAAAAAGGAATATGTAATCACACATGTGTATTTAAGAATTTGTTTATGAAATTGTGGAATTAAGACAAATATGTGTAATCATGAAAAGGTTCGAACAAATACATTAATGGTGTATAAATTGTGAGAGCCCTTTTCCTTTCGGACCGAGATCGGACCATAGCCAAGATTGGCCTTTCCGCACCCGCGGGCTTGACCGCCGCCCCTGTGGGTTCCCGCCCCTGCGGCTCAAGGAACCGCCCCTGCGGTTTCCGGCGGCTACAGCCAGTTTTGTTGACTCTTTGACCATGCTTTACCTTCTCCTTTCCTTTCTTCTTAAGCCTCTTCTGTGGCTCGTGAGCAAGGGTTTTCATTCCTTTCCCCAGCCTTACGTTCTTCTTGTTTCTTCCTTCTTCTCCTTGATCTTGTGTGTGAGTTCTCTTAAAGTTTGCAAAGGAGTTGTGGTGTGGCTTTGCTGAGATTGTTCCTATGTATGTTTGTTGAGCTTGTTATGCTAGCTGAGAGTGTGTTGTGCTTCCCTTGGGTGATTCCAGCAGTTAAGATGAGCATCTTGCTTCTCCTTTCTTTCCTTCTTTCTTGTTCTTCCTTCCTTAGCTTAGGATTACATGAATGAATCATAGAGTGATGTTGGAATATGAATGTGTGTGTATGTATGTGACTATTGAAGAGAGTAGACGTGAGTTGATCACGTGAAGAGCCAAAGAGAAGCCGCGAGGTTTCATTATGCACTGTCGCCACCCCGCGGCCAGAAGTCACTGCTCCTGCGGAAGACGTGCCGCAGCGCCTGCGCCGTGCCAGCGCCGTGCATGCGTTGCCAGCAATCCTTGTCACCGCGCCTGCGGTTACCTGCATTCCGCCCCTGCGTCCTTAGATCACACAGGTGCGTTTTGTCCCGGGCTACCTATAGTTAGGTAGTTCCTTTCCTTTCTAGTATGAGGGAACTAGTATCATGCTAGGTATCGGTTTATGATGAGTATGTTATAGATATGCCGGTTACGGCCTTGAGGTTATGAGTTGGATATGATCCCTTATGGATCCCTTGGGTCTAGGTGTGACCATTTGTGTGATAGGATTGTGATATATATATGTGTGCCTTGTATAGGCTGTGTTGTCCTCCAGTTGGAGTGGACGTTTCTGGGAATTGTTCGTAGCGAGATTCTTCTGAGATCGAGGTAAGTCCATAGGACTTACTTAGCTACTATCCTTATATTGGATGTATACTTGAGTGGTGTGTGTTATGTGCTTTATAGCATGTGTTATTATTTGGTCACCGACCTATGTTATATTGACCGCCCATTGTAGTGGATGTGATAACCTTTCCCTTTCATCCCGTAGTGGAGTCTAGGAGGTTCTCTGTAGTCAGGCCAGATCTGGTATAAAGGAAGGCCCCTACCATTCCCACAGGGTACACGGGAGGTGTGCTGATACTACCCCAACTGGTTAGAGTACTCAGAGGCGGGGATTATATTCCTCGTGTCACCTATCTTCATATATATCTATTTATACGATTGAATGATTCAACTTATTAAAAATAATAAACCGGGTAAATGTTTGATATCATGCTGAAGTGTTTATTATTTCTGAGGTGTGTTTGTGCTTTAACATCTTCTTATATATGTGTATAGTTATCTAACGATTTCATACCGTGTTGTAGATCCCTCGCAGGTTAGGAGAGCTGTGGAGTGATCCGGAGGGGTGATCTGCTGAGGGTTCCGTACACGGGGCATATTCGTGGGGTTTTTGAGATTATCATTATTGTACGGATTTCAGTTTGACTTTGTACTCAGCAGTACTCTGTATTATCCTTTTGACATGTATGTATATATATATATATATATATATATATATATATATATATATATATATATATATATATATATATATATATATATATATATATATATATATATATATATATATATCAGTTTTTATGTTTTGTTTTAATCTGTTGGTGCCTTGTTTTAAGATTCAGTGAAGTTGTTGTCAGGCTAGGGCCAGGATCCATTGTGAGATCCTAGCCCAGTAGCACTCCAAGTCCTACGAATTCGGGGTGTTACATAAATTGTGCTTGTGTATTTATGAAATTGTTTAATACATACATAAAGACGACATGTGTAATCACAATGTTTTGTGTATATGTTGTTTGTGTGTTTGTGTATCTATAAATTTAATTGTGTACTAACCTACATATGTTGTGTATTTATAACGCCACTGAAGAAGGGGGAAGTCGACAGGAAGAAGGAAGGGGGAAGTCGACCGGAAAAGCAGTTGTGAATCGCCGGAATAAGGGGGAAGTCGACCGGAAGAAGGAAGAAGCTACCGAAATGGCCATCGCCAACAATCGCCCTAAAATCGCCACTAAAGGAGGAAACAACAGTTTGACGGAGGAGAGATACTAGCAGGATTTTCCTCCCTTTTGTGAATATAGAATCTCTTTTATTTTTTCTAATTATGATCTTGTTCCAATTTACCAAAACTGCCACCCTCATTAATGCATGTTTACGATTTTAACCCTGCCATTTTATCTTTAATTTTAATTAGAAAAATCAAGGGGCCTATTTTGTTTTTGGTTAACATAAAGGGCCTTATTGCCCCATTTTTCTCAAAAATATAAGTAAACAAAATAAGATTTAATTTAAAGTAAAGTTTATAAGTTTTGCAAAGTATAAAGTTCTAAATTTTAGTAAGTAAAATATTTAATATAAATTAGTAAAGTAAATATTTAAAATAATTTGTTTTAATATGGTAGGACCTGGATTAACAAAAAATTGGCATGTATAAATTTAATTGACGTGAATTCACAAAATTGTATCATGTATAAGTTTACGGGTTATAGATAGATATAGATCGTGCATTAAAGCCGTTGGATTTTGTGGATCATTAACTCCATCATGTAATTCTTACTTTAAACGGTAAATATTACTATTTTGAATAAAATAATGTGTAATAATATTCTCGGTAATGCAACACAAATTAATAGAGGTTACGAAAGTGTATTGTTACAATATTTTTCATTATTAAAAGACATGGTATGTTCGTATTGAATTGATTCTACAGAGTGAGGGATAACAACGGAATGGCATTACTTCATCTTTTGTTTACGCAACCTACTCTACTCCAAAATCAAAGTACCCTATCAATTAGCATAATGAATATCCCCTATCAATATTCTAAATTCTATCTATAATGTAGGTAATGGGTATGTCCTATATTATTATTTATTTTAGTTTTTTAAAATCTATTTAAGGGTCACTTTGACAAACAACCCCTATCCTTTGTATCACTAAATCCACTATCGATCCTAAAGATTGGTTTCGGCTATCGTCTCTCTAAATTGAGGAGTTTAGAAATACACAAGTTATATCAACTTATTTAAAAGTGTATAATTATAAATAAAAAATTGTATTTAGAAAAATAAAAAGTATGTCAAGGAATTATATGAAAGGATTTTTCTTTATAAAATAAATCATATTTTCTTTTTGGTTATTATAATTTGGATATTGATTTTTAAACTTTCGGGTATCATTATTTCGCATAAATTTTATTTGAATAAAGAGAAGAAAAAAATCATTAGATTTAGAGTTTGATATTATATTGGGAAGGGGCGGTAGCACGGACTAGCTCAATTGGATTATATAGGGCAAAAGGCGCTTGCTGAATCAATGTGATAAGTGGAGATGAAGTAGTGTCGCACACGTTTTATATAATTTATTTTATTTTAAAATAAATAATATATGATAAAGTACTTTACAAACATAAATTATTTATAAAAAAAAAGAAGAAGAGAGAGATTGGTTCAAGTAAGGAGTGCTCTTGTGGTAAGACATTACGGAGTACTCTTAGCCGTTAATTTATTTGATCCAATTATCTACAATTATCCACGTCATTTTAATGATTTAGGAGAGGTGTGATGAAAATTTTGCAATTTTTTTTATAGGTTTGTCCTTTTCAAAATCTTGTTAAAAAAGGGGTACGGTGAATTTAAAAAAAAAATAATTTTTATGAAAAAACTATAACATTTATTATCCCAGTTCAAAATTTTAGTTTAATTCGGTAAAAATTATACACTATCAGTATTGATATTTTATGTAGTTAGTTTACGTATTATTTTCTTAATTTAGTAGTTATGTTTGTATGCCCTTTGTTTCTTGTACATGTTCGAACTAATAAAACACAATGTTTAAACTAATAATACACAATATTCAAACTATTGTATACCAATAACAAATCGATGCCTTCTGATTGCGTTATTATTAAGGAACGACTACAAAGTTCAATTACCCAATGGAATTTGTATATTGACTATTTGTTCACGACTGGTCGTTGGGAGTTGTTCGATAATCATTCAATGTGTACCTTGCCAGGAAAATGGTTTATCTGCATATTGATGATATGTTCCCTCCTTGTGGCCTTATTTGTGTAAGAGCCCTTTTCTTTCGGACCGAGATCGGACCTTAGCCGAGATTGGCTTTGGCCGAGATTGGCCTTTCCGCACCCACGGGCATGACTGCCGCCCCTACGGTTTCCGGCAGCTGCAGCTGGTTTAGTTGACCATTTGACCCGTGCTTTACCTTTCCTTACTTCTCCCGTTTTACCTTGCCGAGCAAGGGTTTCATCACTTCATTCCTCAGTTCCTACGTCCTTCTTACTTCTCCATTCCTTCCTTTGAGCTTGCTTGAGATTCTCTTGGAGTTTTGCTTGAGAATTGTGGCTTTGTGGTTGATGAATGTGAGTTGCTGTGCTTGGAAGCCAGCCTTGATGTGTGTTAAGCCTTCCTGCAGCTTAGGATCTTCAGTAGTAGTGAGTCTTGCTTCTTCCTCCTTGCTTCTTCATTCTTCTTCTTCCTTGCTCTTCCTTCCTTAGCTTAGGATTAGTTGTATGAATCATAGGGTGATGTTGATTTGTGTTTGTTGTGGCATGTGTGTGTTTGTGATGAAGAGAAGACGTGATTTGATCACGTGAAAAGTTAAAGAGAAGCCGCGAGGTTTCATTCTGCACTGTCGCCGCCCCCGCGGCCAGAAGTCACCGCCCCTGCGGAAGACGTGCCGCAGCGCCTGCGCCGTGCCAGCGCCGTGCCTGCGTTGCCAGCGATCCTTGTCACCGCCCCGCGGCTGAGTGTCACCGCGCCCGTGGTTACCTGCGTTCCGCCCCTGCGTCCTTAGATCACGCAGGTGCGTCTTGTCCCGGGGCTACCTATAGTTAGGTAGTTCCTTTCCTTTCTAGTATGAGGGAACTAGTACCATGCTAGGTATCGGTTTATGACGAGTATGATATAGTTATGCCGGTTGCGGCCTTGAGGTTTACGAGTTGGACTTGATCCTTATGGATCCCTTGGGTCTAGGTGTGACCCCTTTGTGTGATAGGATTGTGATATTCATACGTCTGTCTTGTATAGGCTGTGTTGTCCTCCAGTTTGGAGTGAACGTTTCTGAGAGTGGATCGTACTTGAGTTACTTCTGAGATCGAGGTAAGTCCATAGGACTTAGCTACTATCCTTATATTGGATGTATGCTTGAGTGGTGTTTGTTATATGCTTTATAGCATGCTTATGATTATGATAGTCACCGACCTATATTATATTGACCACCCATTGTAGTGGCCGTGATAACCTTTCCCTTTCATCCCGTAGTGGAGTCTGGGAGGTTCTCTGTAGTCAGGCCAAATCTGGTATAAAGGAAGGCCCTCACCACTCCCACAGGGTACACGGGAGGTGTGTTGATACTACTCCAGCTGGTTAGAGTACTCAGAGGCGGGGATTATATTCCTCGTGTCACCTATCTTCACATATATATATATATATATATATATATACGATTAAGTGTTTCAACTTATTAAAAGATAATAAACCGGGTAAATGTTTGATAGCATGCTGAAGTGTTTATACTTTCTGATGTGTGTTTGTGCTTTAGCATCTCCTTATATATGTGTATAGTTAGCTAACGGTTTCATACCGTGTTGTAGATCCCTCGTAGGTTAGGAGAACTGCAGAGTGATCCAGAGAGGGTGATCTGCTGAGGGCTCCGTACACTGGGTGACATCGTGGGATTTTGGGTTATCCATATTGTACAGATTTCTGT
This sequence comes from Fagopyrum tataricum, assembly GCA_002319775.1. Lineage (NCBI taxonomy): Eukaryota > Viridiplantae > Streptophyta > Magnoliopsida > Caryophyllales > Polygonaceae > Fagopyrum > Fagopyrum tataricum. The sequence continues at coordinate 54,262,405 of CM008281.1, read as the reverse complement.
TTTGATTGTACTCAGCAGTAATGTATAAACCTTTGGATACTTTTATAACATTTTCATGTTTTATATTTAATCTGTTGGTGCCTTGTTGTAAGATTCAGTGAGGTTGTTGTCACGCTAGGGCCAGGATCCATTGTGAGATCCTATCCCAGTAGCACTCCGAGTCCTACGGATTTGGGGTATTACAATTTACAAGTTTGAACTATCATCGATCTTCACTCGAAAAGGTGTCGTTAATTTCTTACAAATTTTGCGATTTTACTTCCGCACGAAAAATCGTCTTTATGGACTTTATAAGCGTTTTAAAAACCCAAAACAATTTATGATCTTCGATGACGAAAAGAGATTTTTGTTCGACAATGAACTTGCGGACTCTAACAAAACTCGGTGTGTATTAGGCTTCATATCGCGGAAATTAGGATTACCGGGCTTGTTAGCCTTCATAATTTTCGATTTCAAAACCCGGTTCAAATGACAGCGAGCTTCTAGAACATTAGAGGAATGAGCCGGAATAACCTTTGGACAAACCTCAACGCAATATGTAAAATCCACAAGATTAACATTGTAGCCTTAGTATAAACAAAATCTAAAAAATCCGGAGCATTTATGGAGGTCGGCAAGATTTGATAACATGATTTACTACCCTGCCGTCGGGAAGGCCGGTGGATTATGTGTAACACCCCAAATCCGTAGGACTCGAGGTGCTATTAGGCTAGGATCTCACAATGGATCCTGACCCAAGCCTGACAACAAGTTCACTGAATCTTACAACAAGGCACAGATAGATTAAAACAAAACATAAAACTGATGTATATATATATACATATAAAAAAAGGTAATACAGAGTACTGCTGAGTACAAAGTCAAAACAGAAATCCGTACAACATAAATAACCCATATCCCACGATATCGCCCAGTGTACGGAGCCCTCAGCAGATCACCCCTCTGGATCACTCTGCAGCTCTCCTAACCTGCAAAGGATCTACAACACGGTATAAAACCGTTAGCTAACCATACACATATATAAGAAGATGCTTGAGCACAAACACACATTAGGAATTATAGCACATCAACATGCTTTCACACATTTACCCGGTTTATTATCTTTAATAAGTCCAAACACTCAATCGTATAAATAAATGTATATGAATATACGTGACACGAGGAATGTATATAACCCTCGCCTCTGCGTGAAATAGCTAGCTAGAGTGGTATCAACGCACTTTCCCGTATACCATATGGAGTGGTAGGTGCCCTTCCCATATACCAGGTCTAACTAGCTTACAGAGAACTTCCCAGACTCCACTACGGGATGAAAGGTAAGTTGTCACATCCACTACAATGGGTGGTCAATATTACATATCGGTAATGAACCATATCGCATGCTACAAAGCATATAACAAATACCACTCAAGCATACATCCAATATAAGGATAGTAGCTAAGTAAGTCCTATGGACTTATCTCAACCTTTGAAGTAGTCTCACTACGATTAACTCTCAATCAGGTCCACTCCAAACTGGAGGACAGTATGGCCTAGTAACAAGGCATAAGAATATATCACACTCATATCCATCAAAGGGTCACACCTAGATCCAAGGGATCTATAAGGATCATATCCTAACTCATAAACCTCAAAGCCATAACCGGCATAAACGATAACGTACTCATCATCGTTCTAACCTCATACACGTACCTAGCATGCTACTAACCCGCTCATACTAGGAAAGGAAAGGAAAGGATCTACCTAACATTAGGTAGACCCGGGACAAGACGCACCTGCGTGATACAAGAGACGCAGGGGCGGAACAAGCAACCCGCAGGCGCGGCAGAACTCAGCCGCGGGCGCGGTGAAAAAGGCCGCAGGCAACGCAGACACGGCACGGGCGTTGTGGCACGGATCCCGCAAGGGCGGCGGCTTCCAGGCGCGGGGGCGGCGACGGTGTAGAATGTGATCCCGCAACTCTTCACGTGATAAAATCACGTCTTCTCTCAACCAAAATCATACACATCCATATACATACACATTCCAACATCAATCTATATCCAAAACATCTGATCCTAAGCTAAGGAAGGAAGAACAAGAAAGAAAGAAAGGAAGGAGAAGCAAGATGCTCACCTCTACTGTTGTGATCCTCCAAGGGAAGAACAAACACACTCTCAGCTGGCATCACAAGGTCAGCAGACATACACAAAAGCAACCTCAGCAAAGCCACACCACAACTCTCTTCCAAACTCTAAGGGAAACCAAGATCAAGCTCAAGAAGGATGAAGGAGAAGCAAGGAGGACGTGAAAGCGCTGGATGGGGAATGAGAAGTGAAGTGTGTAAGAGCCTTAGTCTTTTTGGAGCTAGCTTACCTTAGCCGCCCCTGCGGGCATGTGTGCTGCCCCAGCGGGTTTTCGCTCCCGCGGCCCAGGGAACCGCCCCTGTGGGTTCATGCGGCTGCAGCCGGTTTTGTTGACCGGTTGATCCGTGCTTTACTCTTTTCCTTTCTTCTTTCTTTTCCTTGCTGAGCAAGGGTTCCCTTTTTCACTTCCCAATCCAGCCCTTTCACGTCCTCCTTGCTTCTCCGTCCTCCATCTTGATCTTGTTCTTGGTTTGCCTTAGAGCTTGGAAGAGAGTTGTGGTGTGGCTTTGCTGAGGTTGCTTTTGTGTATGTTTGCTGAGCTTGTGATGCCAGCTGAGAGTGTGTTTGTTCTTCCCTTGGGTGACCACAACAGTAGAGGTGAGCATCTTGCTTCTCCTTCCTTTCTTTCTTTCTTGTTCTTCCTTCCTTAGCTTAGGATTAGATGTTTTGGATATAGATTGATGTTGGAATGTGTATGTATATGTATGTGTGTGAATCTGGAATGAAGAAAACGTGATTTGATCACGTGAAGAGCTGAAGAAGAGTCGCGAGATCACGTTCTGCACCATCACCACCCCCGCGCCTAGAAGCCGCCGCCCCTGCGGGATCCGTGCCACAGCGCCCGCGCCGTGCCTGCGTTGCCTGCGGCCTTTGTCACCGCGCCCGTGGCTGAGTTTTGCCGGGCCTGCGGGTTGCTTGTTCCGCCCCTGCGTCTCTTGTGTCACGCAGGTGCGTCTTGTCCCGGGTCTACCTAAAGTTAGGTAGATCCTTTCCTTTCCTAGTATAAGTGGGTTAGTAGCATGCTATGCATATGTATGAGGTTAGAACGATGATGAATACGTTATCATTTATGCCGGTTATGGCTTTGAGGTTTATGAGTTAGGATATGATCCTTATGGATCCCTTGGGTCTAGCTGTGACCCTTTGATGGATATGAGTGTGATATATTCTTATGCCTTGTTACTAGGTCGTACTGTCCTCTAGTTTGGAGTGGACCTGATTGAGAGTTGATCGTAGTGAGACTACTTCAGAGGTTGAGGTAAGTCCATAGGACTTACTTAGATACTATCCTTATATTGGATGTATGCTTGAGTGGTGTTTGTTATATGCTTTGTAGCATGCGATATGGTTCATTACCGACCTATGTTATATTGACCACCCATTGTAGTGGCTGTGACAACTTACCTTTCATCCCGTGGTGGAGTCTGGGAAGTTCTCTGTAAGCTAGTTAGACCTGGTATACAGGAAGGGCACCTACCACTCCATATGGTATACGGGAAAGTGCGTTGATACCACTCCAGCTAGCTATTGCACGCAGAGGCGAGGGTTATATGCATTCCTCGTGTCACGTATATTCATATACATCTATATATACGATTGAGTGTTTGGACTTATTAAAGATAATAAACCGGGTAAATGTGTGAAAGCATGTTGATGTGCTATAATTCCTAATGTGTGTTTGTGCTCTAGCATCTTCTTATATATGTGTATGGTAAGCTAACGGGTTTATACCGTGTTGTAGATCCTTTGCAGGTTAGGAGAGCAGCAGAGTGATCCAGAGGGGTGATCCGCTGAGGGCTCCGTCAACAGGGTCGATATCGTAGGATTATTAGGTTTTATGTTGTACGGATATGTACTTTGATTTTGTACTCAGCGGTTACTTTGTATTGCCTTTTTGATATGTGTATATATATATATATATATATATATATATATATATATATATATATATATATATATTAGTTTTATGTTTTGTTTTAATCTATTGGTGCCTTGTTGTAAGATTCAGTGAACTTGTTGTCAGGCTAGGGTCAGGATCCATTGTGAGATCCTATCCCAGTAGCACCTCAAGTCCTACGGATTTTGGGTATTACAAAGTAAAACCATTGCTCAACAAGGTAGAAGTAACGGAAAAGAGTAAAACACGAGTCAACCGGTCAACAAAACCGGCTGCAGCCGCAAGAACCCGCAGGGGCGGTTCCTTGTGTAACACCCCAAATCCATAGTACTCGGAGTGCTACTGGGCTAGGATCTCACAATGGATCCTGACCCTATCCTGACAACAAGTTCACTGAATCTTACAACAAGACACCAATAGATTAAAACAAAACATAAAACTGATATATATATATATATATATATATATATATATATATATATATATATATATATATATATATATATATATATATATATATATATATATATATATATATACATCAATAGGTAATACAAGGTACCGTTGAGTACAAATAAACCACACTGTACAACAAAAAGGTCCCATAACCCCGATAACGCCCCAGTCTACGGAGCTCTTAGCGGATCGCCCACCCTGGGTCACTATGTAGCTCTCCTATCCTGCAAAGTATCTACAACACGGTATAAAACCGTGAGCCAACCATACACATATATAAGAGATGCAGAGCACAAACACACATCAAATAATACTAAACACGTCAACATGATATCACACATTTACCCGGTTCATTATCTTTATAAGTCCAGCAATCAACTCGTATATATACCCATATAAACATATGTGACACGAGGAATATATAATCCTCGCCTCTGGGTCCAATAGCTAGCTGAAATGGTGCCTGAAACACCTCCCCGTGTCCCTAATGGAATGGAGAGTGCCCGAACCGTTTACTAGGTCTGGCCTGCCTACAAAGAACCTCCTAGACTCCCGGCGGGATGAAAGGGCAAGTTATCACGGCCCTACAATGGGCAAGCAATATATCATAGGTCGGTGACCATCATAACACATGCTATAAAGCATATAACAAACACCACTCATGCACACATCCTATATAGGAATGGCAACTAAGTAAGTCCTACGGACTTACCTCAACCTCGTAGTCGTCTCAACTGGATCAACCCTCAACTCAGTCCACTCCAAACTGGAGGATAACACGGCCTATACAAGGCATACATATATATCAAACTCCTATCACACAAAGGGTCACACCTAGACCCAAGGGATCCATAAGGATCATATCCAACTCGTAAACCTCAAAGCCGTAACTGGCATATCTATATCATATTCATCAACATCCGTTACCTAGCATGCTACTACCGCTCATCCTAGGAAAGGAAAGGATCTACCTACCTTTAGGTAGATCTGGGACAAGACGCACCTGCGTGACACAAGGGATGCAGGGGCGGAGCAAGCAACCCGCAGGCGCGGCGGAACTCAGCCGCGGGCGCGGTGACAAGGCTGCAGGCAATGCAGGCGCTACGGCACGGCATCCTCAGGGGCGGAGGCTTCCAGACGCGGGGGAGGCGTCTGTGCAGAACGTGATCAATACATCTAATCCTAAGCTAAGGAAGGAAGAAACAAAGGAAGAAGGAAGAGAAAAAGGAGAAGAAGACTTACCACTGCTGTGGCCTAATGCTCACCACTAGCACCTCAGCTGGCTCCCAAGCTCAGCCATGCACATAGCTCATCAACAATCACAAAACCACACAAAATTCTTCCAACTCAAAGGAAAACCTAACTCAAGCTCAAGAAGGATGAAGAAGAAGCAAGGAGGACGTGAAGGCTGGATTGGAAAGTGAAGAAGTAAACCCTTGCTCAGCAAGGAAGAGAAAGAAGTAAGGCCAAAGGGTAAAGCACGGGTCAAAGGAGTCAACAAAGCTGGCTGCAGCCGCCGGAAACCGCAGGGGAGGGTTTCCTGGCTGCAGGGGCGGAACAACAGAGGAGCCGCAGGGGCGGCCTCACAGACCCGCGGGGCGGCTAAGGCCAAAAACGGCTCCAAAGACTAAGGCTCTCACACCTCACCCCCTTAAAAACAAGTTTCGTCCCAAAACTTGTAAAATCCTCAAACCACTCGGACTCAAAAGCCGAGGTACAACACTCTCTATAACCTTAAACATAAACATGGAGGAAACCATCAACTCCAGCACGAACACTATCCAGGGCATAGAGGAAAACCATCTCTAGCCAACCAGCATCACAAAAGTAGGGAGGAACGAACCATCTCCAGCTATAAACAATCGCACTAGCACAACAAGATCTAATAAGATCACACATCATATCAAGCTAGTACGAAAATAAACACAGCATGACATATAAGCACATAAGCAAACACGCACCAAGATAGTACTAAGATCTACTAGTAGATCCTACAGGTATATCTGTCTCGGCATAGAACTCTGGATAGTTCCTTTGGATACTATCCCCAGTCTCCCATGTAGCCTCATCAGGTCCTCGTCTCGACCACTGTATCCTCAACATAGGTATGTCCTTCGAACGCAGGCGTCTCATACCTCGTTCTAGGACTACAACCGGATGCTCCACAAAAGTGTGGTCCGGCTCAACCACCAAATCATCATAACTCACGATGTGTCTCGGATCTGGTATATACTCCCTCAGCTGAGACACATGAAACACAGGGTGAACACCCTCTAATCTCAGAGGCAAGGCTAATTTGTAAGCTGCACTCCCAACTCGATCCAGAATCTCGAACGGTCCGACATATCGGGGGCTCAACTTCCCCTTAATGCGAAATCGCCTAACACCTCGTGCCGGGGACACTCTCAGCCACACATGGGCTCCAACTCTAAACTCTAGACTTCTACGCCTCCTATCAGCATACGACTTCTGACGGCTCTGGGCAGTCAGCATCCGCTTTCGAATCAGTGCTACTCGAGCCATATCATCCTGTATCTGATCAGGTGCCAAACCACTAACACTACTCTGCTCATCCCAGCATAACGGGGTACGACATCTCTGTCCATACAGTGCCTCATATGGGGCCATCCCACTAGATGCATGCCAGCTGTTGTTGTATGAGAACTCAACAAGTGGGAGATGATCTGTCCACACCTGTCCCCAATCCAACACACAAGCTCGCAGCATATCCTCCACGGTCTGAATGGTCCTTTCTGACTGACTATTTGTCTGAGGATGGAACGTAGTCGTGAAGTGCAAGCTCGTCCCCATGGAAGTCTGAATCTGCTGCCAGAACCTCGAGGTAATCATCCATCTTTGTCAAAGACGATCGTCTTCGGTACACCATGAAGTCTCACTATATGCCTAGTGTACTTCTCAGTTAATCTTCTCACCGGCCACGTCTCCCGAATAGGAATGAAACATGCCGTCTTCGTCAGTCTGTCAACTATGACCCAGATGGGATCAGAACTCCGGCTCAGCCTCAGTCTAGTCACAAAGTCCATAGTGACGTCCTCCCACTTTCTCTGCGGAACAGAAAGTGGATGGAGCTCACCTCCAGGCCTGAAATGCTCGATCTTGACCTGCTGGCAGGTCGCACACTGTGCCACAAATCTGGCCACATCGGGCTTCATCCCTCCCCACCAATATAGACGTCTCAGATCCTGATACATCTTACTCGTACCTGGATGTACAGAGTAAGGGGTGCAATGAGCCTCCTGTAAAATCCTCTGACGTAAATCTGCATCAGCAGGTACACAGACGCGACCACGGCGTCTCAATACTCCATCTGCTCCCAGAAGAAACTATGGTGCCTCATCCCGAGACATCCGCTCTCTGATCCTCATCAAGGTCGGGTAGGTCTCCTGCTTCTGTTGGATCTCACCCAACAGATCAGGTAGAACCTCTATAGTACTCAGCCGGGCATCCTCATCAGGAAACTGGATGTCCAACTCTAACCAGATCTGATCTCTCTGCAACTGATGCTGAACTATCAGCCTCGCAATCGCCTACTCTCGAGGCGTCTTCCTGCTCAGGGCGTCGGCGACAATGTTCGCCTTCCCTGGATGATACAGAATCTCTAAATCAAAGTCCTTGATCAGCTCGAGCCACCTACGCTGGCGATTATTCAATTCCCGCTGTGTGAAAATGTACTTCAGACTCTGATGGTCTGTGAAGATCTGATATGTAACACCATACAGGTAATGTCTCCAGATCTTCAGTGCATGAACTACCTCTACCAACTCCAGATCATGAGTCGGGTAGTTCTCCTCATACGTCTTCAGCTGTCTAGACGCATATGCAATCACTTTGCCCCGCTGCATCAACACACATCCCAAGCGTAGCTTGGATGCATCACTGTATACCACAAAATCCTCTATACCCTCTGGTTGTGCCAAAACAGGAGCAGAAGTCAAACGTCTCTTCAGCTCCTCAAAACTCTGCATACACTGATCAGACCATACAAATCTGGTAGTCTTCCTCAGCAAAGTCGTTAGTGGACGAACAATCACAGAGAATCCCTCCACAAAGCGTCTGTAATAACCGGCTAGGTCAAGGAAGCTACATACTTCCTTGACGTTCGTCGGTGTAGTCCATGCAGCTATTGCCTCTATCTTCGCCGGATCAACCTTGATTCCCTCGGCGGATACAATGTGACCTAGGAATGCTACCTCTGGCATCCAAAACTCGCACTTAGAACTTAGCATAAAGTTCTCTATCCCGTAAAACCTGCAATATAGTCCTCAGATGTCCTGCATGCTCCTCTCCATTGCGAGAGTATACCAGAATATCATCAATGAAAACCACCACAAACTGATCCAGGAAGTCGATAAAGATATTGTTCATCAACTCCATAAAGACGGCTGGGGCATTCGTAAGTTCAAATGGCATCACTACAAACTCGTAGTGTCCATATCTGGTCCTGAATGTTGTCCTATGCATATCCTGCTCTCTCACCCTCAGCTGGTGATACCCGGAACGCAGATCAATCTTGGAGAACACTGTCGCTCCCTGAAGCTGATCTAACAAGTCATCAATATGCGGCAATGGATACTTGTTCTTGATGGTCACCTTGTTCAGCTCTCTGTAATCAATACATAGTCTCAACGATCCGTCCTTCTTCCGTACGAAGAGGACAGGTGCTCCCCATGGGGACACGCTAGGTCGAATGAAGCCCTTCTCCGCCAACTCCTCGAGTTACTTCTTCAGCTCCAACATCTCAACAGGCACCATCCGGTATGGGGCCTTCGAGATCGGTCTCGTACCACGCTCTAACTCAATGCCAAAATTCACACTCCTCTGAGGAGTCAAACTGGACGGCTCAGCAAAAACATCTGTGAACTCACAAACAACTAGGATGTCCTCTACAACTAGACTATCCCCCTCCTTCATGGCATAACACCAGAAGGCATCACAACCCTGTGCAATCAGTCTCGCTGCCCGTATAGCACTAATAACCATGCCAGATTTTCCAAGTTCCCAACCTCGGAAAACCTCTATCTGACCTAACTCGGTAGAGAGGGTAACAGTCCTCCTACCTACATCTAAGACCGCAGAATGTCAATCCATCCAATCCATACCTAGTATAACTTCCACATGCTCTAACGGCATGACAAAGAAGTCAACTAGTAAAACACGGGTCCCTACAGAAATGGGACAGTCACGAATCTCATGGGTACCTCTGACCCTACTACCATCGGGTAACCCTATACTAAAGGGTATCCCCTCAACTGTATCTAAACCAAGACGCTCTACACAGGCATCAGAAATAAAAGAATGCGTAGTACCAGTATTAAATAAAACTCTAACAGGTAAACCATGAATCAGAATGGTACCTGTAGCAGTAGGGCAGTTGGCTCCTCTGCACCCCTCAACTCAAAAACTCGGCCCTGTGGGCCTCGGGTATCAGTGGTGCCCCCACCACGGCCTCTGCCTCTACTCGGCCCAGGAGCAGATCCTTGAGTCGTAGGGCGATCTAGGACTCTTTGTTGTCCCTGTATCTGCTGCTACTGAGGTGACCTCTGTCGACCTCCCGCTACACTGGCAGGGGAAGAACCCTGTTGAGATAAAACTCTCCCTCGTCTACAGAAGGTAGCTCTATGAGCAGGTCTGCCACAAGTGAAGCAGGTCACCGGCTGCCTCGTACACTCTGATCTCATATGCCCATACTCACTGCAGTTGAAGCACTGCATTCCCTTATCTGCACCCGGTGCAGATGAAGGATGACTCTGGTGACTCTAGCCTCGCCCTGAACCAGTAGCTCCACCAGTACCACTGGTCTGCCCATTCCGCTGTCTCTTCTCAGACCCTCCGGTCTGAGAAGCTCTCCTCTGGTTGCCCTCTCTCTCTCATAATCAGAAGCCCGGTCCTGATAATCCATCAGAGACTCACAGTGGAAACCCGCCATATAAGTACGGGTAATATCCCTCATTCGTCGGGAAAACAAATAAACATGCTGATTTGCAGAAGGTGCAGCTGGACCCAGCAATGCCAGCTCCTCCTGAAATCTCTTGATGGCCTCTGAGACCGGTACATCCTCGAACCCAGCCTCAACAAAGTCTCTTGGTTTCTCCCTCCTCAGCGAGGCAGGGCAGAAACGCTCTCGGATCATAGTCCTCATCTGCTCATAACTAGTAACCTGTACTCGTACAAACCTCCACCAGTGTTGTGCCAAATCTCTGAACAAGGTCTGCACCAACTCAATCTGCATGTCAGCTGGACATCTAATAGACTCCAGAGCGGAGTCTACATGTCCTATCCAGAGCTCCACCTCTAACCCCACCTTCCCAGTGAAAGGGGGTACTCTCATCTGATGAAAAGCCTTCAACCAAGTGTCTGGTCGAGGCCCTCTTTGCTCCTCTGTAGCTCGAGCAATCTCAGCGGCAGGTGCCGGTGCAGCTGGCACCTGTGTAACTGCATGGGATCTCTCAGATGATCCCTCCTGTGCTGGCAGATCCGGGGCACGCCTACCTGCCCTGGCAGCCTCCTCAACACGTCTAATGTACTCGCGGAAGGTTGGTCCCTCCATGGAGACACGATCAGACTCCCCAGACTAGGCTCTCTATGGCCCTTGTCTCTCAGCTGCACCGTTCCCTGTCTCAGGAACGGCACTCTCAGCAACCTACTCGTGGATCTCTTCCGTTGCATGTGAACCACCAACAAGAGTCCTACCCCGTCCTCTACCTAGAGGGGGTCTACCTCTACCTCGTCTAGCTACAGGTAAGGCTCTAGTCTGAACCATCTGCAGAAGCCGTAAACCTAACTTAGAAGGCTATATATATGTCATATGTATAGATATATATCAAATCAATCACAATAGAATATCTATATATATCTATATTGTCGAGGTCTTCAGAGGGGTGATGGCTCACGTACACGGTATCCCAAAACATTTGTACTCATTTCAAAACCAAAACCTTTTGAAAAGTCAGACCCCTTTTCGGGTTCTGTTTAGTTATCTATTCGACCTTTATCGCATATTACTAGTCCATTGTTGTCAACCTGGGCTCTGATACCAACTTTGTAACACCCCAAATCCGTAGGACTCGGAGTGCTACTAGGCTAGGATCTCACAATGGATCCTGACCCTAGCCTGACAACAAGTTCACCGAATCTTACAACAAGGCACCAATAGATTAAAACAAAACATAAAACTGATATATATATAAATATATATATATATATATATATATATATATATATATATATATATATATATATATTATACATCAAAAGGTAATACAAGGTACCGCTGAGTACAAATAAACCACAATGTACAACAAAAAGGTCCCATAACCCCGATAATGCCCCAGTGTACGGAGCCCTCAGCGGATCGCCCACCCTGGGTCACTATGCAGCTCCCTATCCTGCAAAGTATGTACAACACGGTATAAAACCGTGAGCTAACCATACACATATATAAGAGATGCAGAGCACAAACATACATCAAATAATACTAAACACGTCAACATGATATCACACATTTACCCGGTTCATTATCTTTATAACTCCAGCAATCAACTCGTATATATATCCATATAAACATATGTGACACGAGGAATATATAATCCTCGCCTCTGGGTCCAATACCCAGATGGAATGGTGCCTGAAACACCTCCCCGTGTACCCTAAGGGAATGGAGAGTGCCCGAACCGTTTACCAGGTCTGGCCTGCCTACAGAGAACCTCCCAGACTCCCGGCGGGATGAAAGAGCAAGTTATCACGACCCTACAATGGGCAAGCAATATACCATAGGTCGGTGACCATCATAACACATGCTATAAAGCATATAACAAACACCACTCATGCACACATCCTATATAGGAATGACAACTAAGTAAGTCCCACGGACTTACCTCAACCTCGTAGTCGTCTCAACTGGATCAACCCTCAACTCAGTCCACTCCAAATTGGAGGATAACATGGCCTATACAAGGCATACATATATATCAAACTCCTATCACACAAATGGTCACACCTAGACCCAAGGTATCCATAAGGATCATATCCAACTCTTAAACCTCAAAGCCGTAACTGGCATATCTATATCATACTCATCAACATCCGCTACCTAGCATGCTACTACCGCTCATCCTAGGAAAGGAAAGGATCTACCTAACTTTAGGTAGATCCGGGACAAGACGCACCTGCGTGACACAAGGGACACAAGGGCGGAGCAAGCAACCCGCAAGCGCGGCGGAACTCAGCAGCGGGCGCGGTGACAAGGCTGCAGGCAACGCAGGCACGGCGCTGGCGCGGGCGCTGCGGCACGGCTTCCGCAGGGGCGGCGGCTTCCAGGCGCGGGGGCGGCGTCTGTGCAGAACGTGAACCCGCGATTCCTCTTCATCTCTTCTCGTGATCAAATCACGTCTTTATCATTCCAGATTCACACACATGCATAAACATACACATTCCAACATCACCCTATGATCAATACATCTAATCCTAAGCTAAGGAAGGAAGAAACAAAGGAAGATGGAAGAGAAGAAGGAGAAGAAGACTTACCACTGTTGTGGCCTAACCAGGAACTGCTCACCACTAGCACCTCAGCTGGCTTCCAAGCTCAGCCATGCACATAGCTCATCAACAACCACAAAACCACACAAAACTCTTCAATTTCAAGGGAAAACCAAACTCAAGCTCAAGAAGGATGAAGGAGAAGCAAGGAGGACGTGAAGGCTGGATTGGAAAGTGAAGAATTAAATCCTTGCTCAGCAAGGAAGAGAAAGAAGTAAGGCTAAAGGGTAAAGCACGGGTCAAAGGAGTCAACAAAACCGGCTGCAGCCACCGGAAACCGCAGGGGCGGGTTTCCTGGCCGCAGGGGCGGAACAACAGAGGAGCCGCAGGGGCGGCCTCACAGACCCGCGGGGGCGGCTAAGGCCAAAAACAGCTCCAAAGACTAAGGCTCTCACACCCTGGGCCGCGGGAGCGGAAACCCGCTGGGGCGGCATACATGCCCCCGGGGGCGGCTAAGGTAAGCTAGGTCCAAAAAGACTAAGGCTCTTAAACCTCACCCCCCTAAAAACAAGTTTCGTCCTGAAACTTGTAAAATCCTCAAACCACTCGGACTCACAAGCCGAGGTACAACTCTCTCCATAACCTCAAACATAAGCAAGGAGGAAATCATCAACTCCAACAACAAAACACTATCCAAGGCATAGAGGAAAACCATCTCTAGCCAAACCATAACACATCACAAGGCATAGAGGAATCACATCTCTAGCCGTATAATACTCATAACAGAAAGGCATGGAGGAAAAACATTTCCAGCTACACTATGTCCATCAAAATAGCATGGAGGAAAGATCCATATCCAGCTATAAACAAGAATCATACTAGCACAACAAGATCTAATAAGATCATATATCATATCAAAGCTAGTATGAAAATAAACACGTCATAGCACATAAGCATATAAGCATATAATACTCACCAAGATAGTACTAAGATCTACTCGGTGATTCTACTGGTGCATCTAACTCAGCATAGAACTCTGGATAGTTCCTCTGGATACTATCCTCAGTCTCCCATGTAGCCTCATCAGGTCCTCGTCTCGACCACTGTATCGTCAACATAGGAATGTCCTTCGAATGCAGGCGTCTCATACCTCGTTCTAGGACTGCAATAGGGTGCTCAACAAAGGTGTGGTCCGGCTCAACCACTAAATCATCATAACTCACGATGTGTCTCGGATCTGGTATGTACTCCCTCAGCTGAGACACATGAAATATAGGGTGAACACCCTCTAATCTCGGAGGCAAGGCTAATCTGTAAGTTGCGCTCTCATCCCGATCCAAAATCTCGAACGGTCCGACATATCGGGGGCTCAACTTCCCCTTAATGCCAAAACGTCTAACACCTCGTGTCGGGGACACTCTCAGCCACACATGGGCTCCAACTCTGAACTCTAGAGGTCTACGCCTCCTATCAGCATATGACTTCTGACGGCTTTGCGCAGTCAGCATCCGCTCTCTAATCAGTGCTACTCGAGCCACATCATCCTGAATCTGATCAGGTGTCAAACCACTAACATTTCTCTGCTCATCCCAGCATAAAGGGGTACAACATCTCTGAGGATGGAACGCAGCCTCATATGGAGCCATCCCAATAGATGCATGCCAGCTGTTGTTGTATGAGAACTCAACAAGTGGGAGATGATCCGTCCACACTTGCCCCCAATCCAACACACAAGCTCGCAGCATATCCTCCAGTGTCTGAATGGTCCTCTCTGACTGACCATCTGTCTGAGGATGGAACGCAGTCGTGAAGTGTAAACTCGTCCCCAAAGCAGTTTGAATCTGCTGCTAAAATCTTGAGGTAAATCGTCCATCTTTGTCTGAGACGATCGTCCTCGGTACACCATGGAGTCTCACTATCTGCCTAGTGTACTCCTCAGCTAATTTGCTCACCGGCCACGTCTCCCTAATAGGAATGAAACGTGCCGTCTTCGTCAATCTGTCTACAATAACCCAAATAGCCTCAAAACTCCGGCTCAGCCTCAGCCCGGTCACAAAATCCCTGGTGACGTCCACCCACTTCCTCTGTGGACAAGAAGTGGATGGAGCTCACCTCAAGGTCTACAATGCTCTATCTTGACCTGCTGGCAGGTCTCACATTGTGCCACAAATCTGGCCACATCGGGCTTCAGCCGTCCCACCAATATAGACGTCTCAAATCCTGATACATCTTACTCGTACCTGGATGTACAGAGTAAGGTGTACAGTGAGCCTCCTGTAAAATCCTCTGTCTCAGCTCTATATCAGCAGGTACACAGACGCGACCACGGCGTCTCAAAACTCCATCTGCTCCTAGCAGGAAATGGGGTGCCTCATCCCGAGACATCCTATCTCGTATCCTCAGCAGTGTCGGGCAAGTCTCCTGCTTCTGTTGGATCTCACCCAATAGATTAGGAAGAACCTCTAATGTACGTAGCTGGGCATCCTCATCAGGAAACTGGATGTCCTACTCTAACCAGATCAAGTCTCTCTGTAGCTGATGCTGAACTATCAGCCTCGCAGTCGCCTGCTCTCGAGGCGTCTTCCTGCTCAGGGCGTCGGCGACAACGTTCGCCTTCCCTGGATGGTACAGAATCTCTAAATCAAAGTCCTTGATCAGCTCGAGCCACCTACGCTGGCGGTTATTCAATTCCCGCTGCGTGAAAATTTACTTCAAACTCTTATGGTCTGTGAAGATCTGACATGTAGCACCATATAGGTAATGTCTCCAGATCTTCAGTGCATGAACTACCACTGCCAACTCCAAATCATGAGTCGGGTATTTCTCCTCATACGTCTTCAGTTGTCGAGACACATAAGCAATAACTCTGCCTCGCTGCATCAAAACACATCCCAAGCCTAGCTTGGATGCATCACTGTAAACCACAAAATCCTCAGTACCCTCTGGCTGTGCAAAAATAGGACAGAAGTCAGACGTCTCTTCAGCTCCTCAAAACTCTACATACACTGATTAGGCCATACAAATATGGTAGTCTTCCTCAGGAAGCTCGTCAGTGGACAGGCAATCACAGAAAATCCTTCCACAAAGCGTCTGTAATAACCGGCTAGGCCAAGGAAGCTACGTACTTCCTTGACGTTCGTCGGTGTAGTCCAAGCTGCTACAACCTCTATCTTTGCTGGATCCACTTTGATCCCTTCAGCTGAAACCACATGAACCAGGAATGCTACCTCTGGCATCCAGAACTCACACTTAGAGAACTTAGCATAAAGTTCTCTATCCCGCAAAACCTACAATACAGTCCTCAGATGTCCTGCATGCTCCTCTCCACTGCGAGAGTATACCAGAATGTCATCTATGAAAACCACCACAAACTGATCCAAGAAGTCAATGAAGATACTGTTCATCAACTCCATAAAGACGGCTGGGGCATTCGTAAGCCCAAATGGCATCACTACAAACTCGTAGTGGTCATATTTGGTCCGGAATGTTGTATGTGCACATCCTACTCTCTCACTCTCAGCTGGTGATATCCTAAACGCAGGTCAATCCTGGAGAATACAGTCGCTCCTTGAAGCTGATCCACACAATCATCCAATACGAGGCAGTGGATACTTGTTCTTTGGATGGTCACCTTGTTCAGCTCTCTGTAATCTATACACAAACTCAACGATCCGTCCTTCTTCGTACAAAGAGGACAGGTGCTCCCCACGGGACACGCTAGGGCGAATGAAGCCCTTCTCAGCCAGCTCCTCAAGTTGCTTCATCAGTTCTAGCATCTCGACAGGCGACATCCTGTATGGGGCCTTCGAGATAGGTCTCGTACCAGGCTCTAAATCAATACTGAAATCCACACTCCTCTGAGGCGGCAAACTGGACGGCTTAGCAAATACATTTGCAAAATCACAGACAACTAGGATATCTTCTAAAGCTGGACTCTCCCCCTCCTTCATGGCATAACACCAGAAGGCATCACAACCATGTGCAATCAGTCTCGTAGCCCGTATCGCACTGATAACCATGCCAGATTTTCCAAGGTCCCAACCTCGGAAAACCTCTATCTGACCTAACTCGGTAGAGAGGGTAACAGTCTTCCTACCTACATCTAAAACCGCAGAATGTCTATCCATCCAATCCATACCTAGAATGACTTCTTCATGCACTAATGGCATGACAAAGAAGTCCACAAGCAAAACACGGGGTCCCTACAGTAATGGGACAGTCATGAATCTCACGGGTACCTCTGACCCTACCACCATCGGGGTAACCCTATAATAAAGGGCATCTCCTCAACTGTATCTAGACTCAGACGCTCTACACGGGCATCAGAAATAAAAGAATGCTAGTACCAGTATCAAATAAAACTCTAATAGGTAAACCGTGAATCAGAATGGTACCTGTAGCAGTCGGTGCAGCTGGCTCCTCTGCACTCCTCAACTCAAAAACTCGGCCCTGTGGGCCTCTTGTGTCAGTGGTGCCCCCACCACGACCTCTGCTTCTACTCGGCCCAAGAGCAGATCCCTGAGTCGTAGGGCGATCTGGGACCCTCTGCTGTCCCTGAATCTGTTGTTGCTGAGGTGACCTCTGCCCACCTCCCGCTACACTAGCAGGGGAAGAACCCTACTGAGATGAAGCTCCGCCCTGGCGGCAGTAAACAACTCTATGACCCTCGCCTACCACAGGTGTAGCAAGTCACTAGTGGCCTCGTGCACTCAGGCCTCATATGTCCTGGATCACCACATTTAAACACTGGCGTCCCTTATCTGCAACCGGTGCAGATGAGGGCTGACTCTGGCGTCTCTGACCACGCCAACCAACTAGCAGCACCACCAGTACCACTGGTTCTACCCTGTACGTTGCCTCTTCTCAGACCCTTCGGTCTGAGAAGCTCTCCTCTGTCCAGCTCGCTCCCTCTCATAGTCGAAGCGTTGTCTTGATAATCCATCAGAGACTCACAGTGGAAACCCGCCATATAGGTCCAGGTAGTATCCCTCAATCGTCCGGGAAAAGAGATAAACGTGCTGATCTACAGAAGGTGCAGCTGGTCCCAGTAATGCCAGCTCCTCCTGAAACCTCCTGATAGCCTCGGAAACTAGTACATCCTCAAACCCAGCCTCCACAAAATCCCGCAGTTTCTCCCTCCTCAGTGAGGTAGGGCAGAAACGCTCTCTGATCAATAGTCCTCATATGCTCATAACTAGTAACCTGACCCCGTATGATCTCCACCAGTGATGTGCCAAGTCCCGGAATAAAGTCTGAACCAGCTCGATCTGTCTGTCTACTGGACATCTAATGGACTCCAGAGCTGAGTCCACATGTCCGATCCAAAGCTAAACCTCTAACCCCACCTTCCCAGTGAAAGGGGGTACACCCATCTGATGAAAAAGCCTTCAACCAAGTGTCTGGTCTAGGCCCTCTATGTTCCTCCCGAAACCTGAGGAATCTCAGCAGCCTGTGCCTGTACAGCTGGCACCTGTGTAACCCGTGGGACCTCTCAGATGGTCCCTCTGTGCCTGTAAATCAGGGGCACGTGTACCGGCTCTAGCACCTCCTCTACTCGTCTAATGTTAGCACGGAACTCGGATCCCCCAATGGAGACACATAGAATCACCAGATTGGGCTCTTTGTGCCCCCTGTCTCTCGGCTGCACCGTTCCCAGTCTCAGGAAACGGCGCTCTCAGCAACCTCCTCATGTATCTCTCCCGCTACATGTGAACCGTCAGCAGGAGTCCTACCCCGTCCTCTACCTAGAGGGGTTCTACCTCTACCTCGTCTAGCTGCAGTTAAGGCTCTAGGTTCGAACCATCTGCAGAAGACGTAAACCTAACTTAGAAGGCTATATATATGTCATATGTATAGATATATATCAAATCAATCACAACAGAATATCTATATATATCTATATTGTCGAGATCTTCAGAGGGGCGATGGCTCACGTACACGATATCCCAAAACATTTGTACTCATTTCAAAATCAAAACCTTTTGAAACGTCAGACCCCTTTCAGGTTTTGTTTATTTATCTATTCGACCTTTATCGCATATTACAAGTGTCATTGTTGTCAACCTGGGCTCTGATACCAACTTTAACACCCCGGATCCGTAGGACTCGAAGTGCTACTGGGCTAGGATCTCACAATGGGTTCTGACCCTAGCCTGACAACAAGTTCACTGAATCTTACAACAAGGCACAAATAGATTAAAACAAAACATAAAACTGATATATATACATATCAAAAAGGTAATACATAGTGCTGCTGAGTACAAAGTCAAAACATAAATCCGTACAACATAAATAACCCATATCCCACGATATCGCCCAGTGTACGGAGCCCTCAGCAGATCACCTCTCTGGATCACTCTGCAGCTCTCTTAACCTGCAAAGGATCTACAACACGGTATAAAACCGTTAGCTAACCATACACATATATAAGAAGATGTTAGAGCACAAACACACATCATAAATTATAACATATCAACATGCTTTCACACACATTTACCCGGTTTATTATCTTTATAAGTTCAAACACTCAATCGTATAAATAGATGTATATGAATATACGTGACACGAGGAATGTATATAACCCTCGCCTCTGCGTGCAATAGCTAGCTGGAGTGGTATCAGCGCACTTTCCCGTATACCATATGGAGTGGTAGGTGCCCTTCCCGTATACCAAGTCTAACTAGCTTACAGAGAACTTCCCAAACTCCACTACGGGATGAAAGGTAAGTTGTCACAGCCACTACAATGGGTGGTCAATATAACATAGGTCGGTAATGAACCATATCGCATGCTACAAAGCATATAACAAACACCACTCAAGCATACATCCAATATAAGGATAGTAGCTAAGTAAGTCCTATGGACATACCTCAACCTCTGAAGTAAACTCAACCACGATCAACTCTCAGATACGTCCACTCCAATCCGGAGGACAACACTGCCTAATATCAAGGCATATAACATATATCAGACTCACATCCATCAAAGGGTCACACCTAGACCCAAGGGATCCATAAGGATCGTATCCTAACTCATAAACCTCAAAGCCATAACCGCATACAAATATATCACATCCTCAACATTCTATCCTCATACACGTACCTAGCATGCTACTAACCCGCTCATACTAGGAAAGGAAAGGATCTACCTAACTTTAGGTAGACCCGGGACAAGACACACATGCGTGACACAAGAGACGCAAGGGCGGAACAACCAACCCGTAGGCGCGGCATAACTCAGCCGCGGGCGCGGTGACAAAGGCCGCAGGCACGGAGCAGGCACGACACGGGCGCTATGGCACAGATTCCGCAGGGGCGGCGGCTTCCAGGTGCGGGGGCGGCGACGGTGCATAACGTGATCCCGCGATCCCTCTTCAGCTCTTCACGTGATCAAATCACGTCTTCTCTCATCCAAAGCCACACACATACATATACATACACATTCCAACATCAATCTATGATCAATACATCTAATCCTAAGCTAAGGAAGAAAGAACAAGAAAGAAGGAAAGGAAGGAGAAGCAAGAAGCTCACCTCGACTGTGTGAGCACCCAAGGGCAGAACAAACACACTCTCAACTGGCATCACAAGCTCAGCAAACATGCACACAACATCCAGCAACACAAAGCCACACTAAAAACTCTATCAAACTCCAAGAACTCTCAAGCAAGATCAAGAAGGGTAAGGAAGGGAAGAAGAACGTAAGGAAGCTAATGAAAGGAGTGAAGAAGAAACCCTTGCTCAGCAAGGAAAGAAAGAAGTAAGGAAGAAAGAGTAAAGCACGGTCAAAGAGTCAACAAAGCCGGTTGCAGCCGCAGGAAACCGCGCGGGGCGATTCACTAGGCCGCGGGAGCGGGAACCCGCTGGAGCGACATATAAACCCGCGGGTGGCTGTGGGGGGTGTGCTGTCCCTATTGGGCTGTTCAATCTCGGTCAAAGCCGAATCTCGCTAAGGCAAACTCGGTCCAAACGACTAAGGCTCTTACAACTATATGACATGATATATCAAAAATCCGGAAAAGTGTTAAAACTGAGGGACACCAACTGAACTTTTAAAAAGTCATGGGCAAAAATCCAGAATACCCCATACCACAGGGGCACCAACCGGAATTTCCCCTTTTTTTTAATTATATGTCCAATTGTTCAACTATATTTGATATACATATATGGTTGAGTTCAAGTGAAAATGGGTCTTAAGGTCAAAAGTATGAATGATCCACAACCATTGGATTAAGTAACAATTGTTCAAATATAACATGTATTTGTTCAGTTATATTCAAAATTGTTCAAATATGTCAGTTGCTCAACTATATTAGAAATTGATTAACTATATGTCCAATTGTTCGACTATATTTTGAAATTGTTCAACTATATTTGAAATTGTTCAAACACAAATCAATTTTGGACATTTTGAGGTTGGACAATTTTGTATATATTGAACAATTGACTATATAACTAAGCAACTGTATAGTTAAATAATTTAGTTTAGTTGGACAATTGATCATATAAATTAACACTTTGTAATTAGTTAAACAACTGGTCATAAAGTTGAACAAATTCGAACTTATTTGAGCAATTTTGAATTCATTTAAACAATTAACACTTTGTGTATTCTCCTTCTTTATATATATATATATATATATTGACCGTCTATATATTGACCGTAAGATTAATATGTATGAACGTCTATATACTAATCGTAGAATTAATATGTATGAACGTTCAAGATTAAGAATTGTATATGGTATTTGTGAATTAGTTTTGATGAAGATATTGAATTGCTTATAATAGATTATAATAATTTACAAATTATGTTAACAAATCAAACTATATCATTCTCACAACAATCGTTATTTTTCATTTACATAGAAGCATATTTAACAGCCGACGAAACTTATTTAACCGCCGGCAAAACCTATTTAACCGCCAGCGAAATTTGTTTAATCATTGGTTAACAATCGTTAATCGACTATTAATATAGCCAGAATAGGGGAAAAAATTATATTGTCGATAATTTTATGATTAACGATCGTTAATCAATGATTAACAATCGTTTATCACAATTAACTATTGTTAATTAGAAAAATAAAAGTAAAAAAAAAACTGATCGTTAATTTTGTGATTAACAATCGTTAATCATTTATCGTTAATTATAATTTTTAGCGATTAATGATCGTTAATCACAATTTTTAACAGTCAGAAAAGAATAAAAAAAATTTGTGAACATTCACGTTCGGTATTGAATATTATCATCAATTTGATTTGCCTTTTTTTTGTTACGATTTGAAGAGTTTCATCCAAAAATAATTTGAACATTCCTCTTAAAAACTCGTCTATTAAAGTTTACTATGATCATTCAATCATGTACGTTCAATATTTAATCTGACGGATATAAGTTCGTACTTCCTACTCTAATTCTAAAAGATGTTACCACATGAACTCACCTTATATAAAGTTATATATATTAAACAAGTCAATATCCTCCACTGGCATTTCCAAATTAAGGATATTTGTCCTTCATTAACCACCGTGTCATTGCGCTCCATTGCTCCATAAAAAGTTTATGAAGAATAAAGCATTCTCAATTGTTTGGACAGAGTCAACAACAACAAAAATCTCTTTGCGACAACTTTTTTTCAAATGAAAAAGGGAAGAAAAACAACAATTGGAAGCCCATCTAAGTTATGGATGAGTTTCATGGTGTTCATATACATGTCATCCAAATATGGCCATCCAAATGTGGCCATGTATACGCCATAAATTACGTACATAGTTTAGAGTACTTGGACTCACTAATTCAGACAAACCAATTGCTAAAGTTTATCTACGGTAAGAAATAAGAAATAATTTGAGTCTTTTATTTTAGTAGTTAGATTGCAACAAGAGATTTGTATGTACAACAAGGTCTCTCAAAAGTACACAATTGATAAAGAAAAAACCCTAAAAACTTATTTTTATTTCTCCTACATCAAAACTAAAGTAAATATGTAGGCATCAAAAGTATAACGACGAGGAAATTATAAACCAACTATTTTTAGGACTAAAAACAATAAAATTATACGTATGTAAGTAAGGATTTAATAAAAAACTTAAAGGTATGATAGACAAATAAATAGACCAGTATCACGCATGGTTTTAATAATATTTTTTTTTTAAATTGTTCCTTAATGATTTTCGGATTATCAGTTAAGTTACATCACCTAATATATTAATATAATTTAAGTTATATCAAATCGGACAATTATTCGTTAATATTCATATGATCATCTTAATTTGGTTAAGCTTAATATTCGAATGTGATTTTTTCTCCTTTCTCTTTTATAATTTTTGTATAAAAAAATAGTTCAAAATCAATAAACAATCCAAATAAGGGTGTATGAATATTTTTAATAAAATTTGTATAGACATATAGATATCCGTTCATTAAAAAATTATGATCCGTTTCGACCAAAGGTAATATATTTTAGATGAGATGAATTTTAATATATAAATCCAATAATATAAATCGGTGTAAGGATAAAAGCCAAAATACAAAAAAGTATTATTTTTANTTCCCGTATACCATATGGAGTGGTAGGTGCTCTTCCCGTATACCAGGTCTAACTAGCTTACAGAGAACTTCCCAGACTCCACTACGGGATGAAAGGTAAGTTGTCACAACCACTACAATGGGCGGTCAATATAACATTGGTCGGTAATGAACCATATCGCATGCTACAAAGCATATAACAAATACCACTCATGCATACATCCAATATAAGGATAGTAGCTAAGTAAGTCCTATGGACTTACCTCAACCTCTGAAGTAGTCTCACTACGATCAACTCTCAATCAGGTCCACTCCAAACTGGAGGACAGTACGGCCTAGTAACAAGGCATAAGAATATATCACACTCATATCCATCAAAGGGTCACACCTAGACTCAAGGGATCCATAAGGATCATATCCTAACTCATAAACCTCAAAGCCATAACCGGCATAAACGATAACGTACTCATCATCGTTCTAACCTCATACACGTACCTAGCATGCTACTAACCCGCTCATACTAGGAAAGGAAAGGAAAGGATCCACCTAACTTTAGGTAGACCTGGGACAAGACGCACCTGCGTGACACAAGAGACGCAGGGGCGGAACAAGCAACCCGCAGGCGCGGCAGAACTCAGCCGCGGGCGCAGTGACAAAGGCCGCAGGCAACGCAGGCACGGCGCGGGCGCTGTGGCACGGATCCCGCAGGGGCGGCGACTTCCAAACGCGGGGGCGGCGACGGTGCAGAACGTGATCCCACAACTCTTCTTCAACTCTTCACGTGATCAAATCACGTCTTCTCTCAACCAAAATCATACACATGCATATACATACACATTCCAACATCAATCTATATCCAAAACATCTAATCTTAAGCTAAGGAAGGAAGAACAAGAAAGAAAGAAAGGAAGGAGAAGCAAGATGTTCACCTCTACTGCTGTGATCACCCAAGGGAAGAACAAACACACTCTCAGCTGGCATCACAAGCTCAACAAACATACACAAAAGCAATCTCAGCAAAGCCACACCACAACTCTCATCCAAACTCTAAGGCAAACCAAGATCAAGCTCAAGAAGGATGAAGGAAAAGTAAGGAGGACGTGAAAGGGCTGGATGGGGAATGAGAAGTGAAGTGAAACCCTTGCTCAGCAAGGTAAGAAGTAAGGGAAAAGAGTAAAGTACGAGTCAACCGGTCAACAAAACCGGTTGCAGCCGCAGGAACCCGCAGGGGCGGTTCCCTGGGCCGCGGGAGCGGAAACCCGCTGGGGCGGCACACATGCCCGCGGGGGCGGCTAAGGTAAGCTAGGTCCAAAAATACTAAGGCTCTTACATTATGCCTTTTGTGAAAAGATTACCAACTAAGAAACCAAACAATAAAATTTAAATTCAAAAACAATAGATTCATTTGAATCTAATTTATTTATAAAAACTTGAATCATAAAATGAACATCATATTTGCTTATGCAACTCCACAATAAGCTACTAAAAACCAATTATGGGATTCCCTATCCGATTTTGTTCAAGAGTCTATCCTACGTACCATGCATTATTGATAACATGATTTATCGACCTGTTACACTCATGCATTTAGTTAGATTTCCCCTTTTCGCATTCATATTTTAGCCTTAGTTTGTGTCATTTATGCTTGTTTAGTTCTACTTTGCAAGAATAGATGTCTACACATGCTATTTGTGGCTTTGTAGGTGATTTGGCACATTTTGGAGCTAAAACGACGTATTTGAGGATCAAGCCTCGAAGTGGACGCATTGGAGCGAGCGTACTTGCACGGAAAAGGGCTAGGAATCGAGATAAAGACACGAAGGAACGAAGGGATGGCATCTCGTCCTTGATCTCGGTCTGACCAGACCGAGATGGCCTGATCTCGGCCAGGATCCATTGATCTCGGGCCGAGATCCATAATTTTGGTCGATATGGAAAGTTTCTGTTGTGAAATCTCGGTCCCGATCTCGGCCGAGATTTTTGACGAGATTTTTTTGACCGAGATTTTATGTTCGGCGATTTTATCTTATTTTTGGATCGGTTTTGGCCCAACCCATCCTTTGTAAGATTGTTGTCTATAAAAGGGAAGCTCTAGGTTATTTCTAAGGGTCCGATTTAGTCCGAATTTTAGGGTTAGGTTACCCCATAGGGGGGAGCCGCCTCTCTCCCTTTCCCTTCTTCTTCTCCATTGTTCTTCATAGGTTAGTTCAAGATTCATACTTTTACATTCAGTTTTGTTTGGAAGACCTTGTTGGATTCAAGATTGAAGGTTTCCATTTATTTAAGTTAAGTTATTTTTATTCCCTTTGTCATTTATTTATTTGTCTTTCTTTGATATGATTGTTATTGGCTAGAACCTTGTGGTTCCAAGGTTGAAAGGGATTTGTTTATGCCTTTGATTATGATGGATTAGATTGTGCTTTGTTTTGGCTTTGAATTGCTAGAAATCCTAATGGTTGGCTTGAACTTGAACCTAGTTAGAATCCTTCTAGCTAGTAACCTAAGTTGGAATTGAGACTTACCCGGTGATATTCCTTCATAGATACATGAGAGACTGATCATAGGTAATAAAGGTTTATCCTTTATTGGTTGAATGTGCTTAGATTCCTTGCTAAGTAGGGTAATACCTGAGACTTACCCGGTAATGGTTTACCTTTTCCTTAGTTTGTAGTCTGGTTTGTTTAGAATTTCCTACCTCTCTACCTTGAGACTTACCCGGTAATAAGTAGTTGGTTTGGAACTAGATAGTCTTGAGACTTATCCGGTAATAGACTGTCAGCCTAGAAACGTTCATCCCTGTGGTTTTTCTACCATATATCTTTATGAGTCTTCCTGAATCTATATGTATAAATAATGACCTTGAACCCTTGGAATCCATTTTCTTTCCTTTAACTTGATTATCATTGTTTTCCCTTTTTGTTTGTTTGTTTTGACTTTCAATCAATAGTGACAATTGATTGCGAGTCCTTTAAACCTTTCCAAAACCCTTTTGATTTCTTTCCCTTATCTTTTCCAACCTCCTGTCTTTAATTGAATCTATTCTATTTATAATCATTATTGCATATTAATCCTCCCAGTCCCTGAGATCGACCCTGGAATACTTACCTTTACTGTGATTGACCCATACACTGTGGGTTTGTTGTTATTTAGGGAATTATTTTCAGGTTATAAATTTAAAACTATCTCTTCCTTGTTTTACTAACTTATAGGTCTTTATCATTATTGATAAAGGTTTATAGGGGTGTAAAAACAGCGAACAATTATCCTTGTAGACCTAAACGAAATTCAACAACACTCTGGAAGACAAGGAGGAGATACAATCAATACCAACATATTTAATAGATTGATTTACTTCAAAAAAACATTTGCAACCTAGAGAATGTGCAAACTTCTGGTTATCTCTTTACCTAGAGGATTTGCGGCTGTTAGCATATTTTTAAGCAATACAACCAAAATAAACGATTCATCTTCTCTATTTTGTTTGTTATGTAAATTTATGTATACATTTAGGACGATAGTTACTTGTTTGTACTTTTTCATGTTTTCTTTGTTGACGAGGCAATTTGTATGTAGTGATTGCGTATCGTAACATATTTCTCAACATTTGCTTTGACATTCACATTTTAATTCTTCTCTGCTACTCTATTATTGTTGTAATGACTTCACATTGAGAAGATGGATATTCTAGACCCAAGGTGAGTTTCTGCATTCTCTTGTTGTCTAAAATTCACCCATCCAGGGTCTTACCTCACAAATTGATTAAGTTTCCCACTTATTTCAGGTACGATAACGCTCTTCCCAAAATCAGCTCTCAAGTTCACCATCAACTGTTATAGGAGCGGAAACATCAGCAATGTAACATACATGCCTTAACGGAAACACAAACAAAATCTACATTTGGTCAATTTAAAAATTGCTTTGAACTTTACTGTATTCCTTAGGTTAAGCAAAATTATGTCTTCCACACTGAAATTAGTATAGCTAACAATGTGGACTATGTTATATTTTACCAAATATTATTTTCTACTTAATACATACGCGCCTAGTAATAATAAAAGACATACTTAACTCATCCGATCAGTACTATTGACATACTAAAAATTTGATTTTTCCCCCTCAATTCATACCAAAACAATGTAGAATATTTTATTTTTACCAAATATTGCTTTCTACTTAATACATACAAGGAATAACATCTAAAAACGGTACTTACTTTGTTATTTTTTATTTTTTATTTTTATTTTTTGGTAATGGTAAATTCGGAGATCACCCGGTTCGATCGGCTTAGCCGCTCTACGTCCGGATCGGGTAGAAAGTCGTGGCCCATTACTGGGGAATACCCTCCCAATATCAATTTTTCCATACATGCCGCCAAGAGGATTCGAACTTGAATTTTCAAGCTAAACACTTAAGGAGCCTAGCATTACATCCCACTAGACCAACTGAGTATTGATAGTACTTATTTTGTTATAATTCTAGTAAATGAGGTGTAATTAGGGTTGGACATTGAAAGTTCTGACGTATTTACTTTGTTATAAATTTGTGTATACTTTGTACATACAAGGAACAACATCTAAAAACGGGTACTTATTTCATTCAAATGTAAATATTTCGGTTACAATGTGAAATATGTTATATTTTACCAAATATCTACTTTGTGATATTTCGTCGGGTTATATTTAATGTGGGCTTTCATCATACGTGCAAGCACACATGTGAGTTAGACCTGAATCCAACATATAAGTCTAGTAAATGAGGTTTTATTAGAGTGTGCATATCCGGTTATCCAAATCCTCAAAAATCCGACATTTTATAAAGGCCGAACCGATTCCGAGAGCATTCAGATATTCATTTTTTTTCTTTTTTTTATTTATCCGGGTCAAATATTCAATCCAAAATTAAGCCGGATATCCGATCCGAGTAATTGTTACTGGATTAGTCGGATATATCTAATCAAAACTCTTATTCATATCCGATGATTTGAAAAATCTTTCTAGATCAGACTTGGATCATCAATTAAAGGATATTGTCAGATTTAGATTTTTTCGGATCAGATTAGTCGGATCGAATATTTTGCTCAATCCTAGGTTCTATCTTAAAACCATCTAGCAATAATAAGAGTAGACTGAGTAGCAAGTAGCAACTGAATTTATATAACATGGTGCAAATTTGCTTATTATCGATGTGACATCTTTATCCAAGTCCGGATCAATGTTGTAGGACCGACAAACCTCATTCGAGTGTGCACGTTAGACCCGAGTCCAAACACTTAAGCATGTTTAGTTTCGTCCTAAAACAATTAGCAACAAAAGGATCTTCCAACAAGAATAACAAACTCAGTTGACAAACGGGTCGGCATCATAGAGATCCTTCATGTTCAACATATAAACCTAATGATATTTTCATCCTAATATCAATTGATACAAAACTTATATAATAACTCGTAATATTTCAACTTTATACATTAAAAAGTTTTTACCTCCAACATTATATATGTTGTTCTTAACACGTATGTTTGTACATATACGGCATTTAATTAATATTTTAAATTAGGAATTATAAATATAATTTTACAATGAATGAAGTAGACCACCTACACTTGATGATGGGAGATTTCTAAGTGTCTACAACATAATTATCCCTAATCAATAAAGTGTACAAATGAAACACTTGGCCGGTAGCCCTTCTTTGCCTAAGGCCTATATAGAATTCATCCTTCAGCAAGTCCTCGTTATTTGTTCCCATATCAACGATCACAGACAAGCACCGAAACATTTCGATTATTTGCATGGTTAGTAATGAATAAATAAGGAAAACATCCAACAATTTGAAACAAATACTAGATATGAATGAAGTAAAGAAATGCATCATGTGTAAGGACTTCAAACATATCAGGGACAAATAACTATGATAAAGTTAATATAAGATGGCGGTTCATTTTCAAACATGACATATAAGATATATAAAAATTACACTAAAAGTCTATAAGAGATACCTATTACCACAATGCTTATCGCAACTACATTAAAGTGAGTAAAAATACCTCAGTTTTCTCAAGAACCCAAGTCATATGAAATGTACCTCATTCAATAATTTTTTGCAAGCAAATGTCCCAAAACAAATGTATCCAAATGTCTACACAATCTGATCCAAATGTCTCCTAAAACAAGTGAAAAACCATTTATGAAGAAGTGGACAAGAACGAAGATTATAGTAACATATTTTGCAAGCAAAACAAATGTATAGCTTAAAAAAATTCAATAAAGGAGAATCAAATTGTTTTCACAGAACAATTCCAACAAAAAGAAAGTACCAATTTAAAACAATATTAGAGTCAAGAGTATATCAAGAGAGCAAATTGCTTCAAAGATCAAAAAAGAAATCCTCTGTAATTAGAAGCAAAACACCGCTACAAAAGTATGACCATGTTTTTATCAAATCTAAGTTTAAAGCACAGTCTAAGGACACAAAAAAAGTATCATCATATGTTTCTGCACAATGTAAGTTTTAAAAACAATCTAAGAGCGCCACTTTCTTTTTCTGGTCCTGACTGATCCAGAAGTTTAAAAATATAGTCTAGGTTTAAAACATAGTCTAAAGGCACAACTAAGGTATCAACATGTTTTTTGGACAATCTCAGAGCGCCACTTTCTTTTTCTAATCCTGACTGACCCATAATTCCCTTCATCCGCCCACAAATTTCTCCTCAGGCGCCGGAAAATTGATACCTTAACATGTTCCTTCTTTGCTACAATATCATCATCTTTCTCTCCTACAATGTCAACAACTACCAACGACCTTCTCTCCTGCAGCATCAACGGCCTTCTCTACTGCAACATCAACATCTACCTCAACATCAACAACCTTCTCTCCTGCTAACTCATCGGCCTACTCTACTGCTAACTCATCAACAACCATTTCTTCTGCAATATCAACATCATTATATCCTTCAGCCTCAACATCTACCTCAACAACAACCTTCTCTCCTGCAGCATCAAAAACCTTCTCTCCTTCAGCATCAACAATCTTCTCTCCTTCAGCAATCTTCTTTCCTATTAACTCTATAGTCTTCTCTCTTGCAACATCAACACCCTTCTCTCTTGTAACATCAACAACCTTCTCTGTTGCAACATCAACAACCTTCTCTCATGTAACATCAACAACATTCTCTCCCTCAACACCAACAACCGTCTCTCCCTCAACAACTTCCTCAACAACTACCCATATGCATTTGATACCTCATAAACTTTGGAAACGATTTTGCAAAAAGTTTGTTTAAAGAAGGTTAAAGATATTTAGTGTTATGTGCTCTAATTTCTTCGTATTTGGAATAAGAAAATGAAAATGCATAAGAACACATAACATCGGTTAATCCTAAACTTTCTTCACTATGATTATATATAAATAAAACCCTAAATTAATTAATGTACTTGAGTTGGCCAAATTTGGTTGGGTTAGTCAGATAAGATTAGATATGCATAATAACTAAATAAATTTAAGAATATATATAACAATTTAATAATTTTAGTAAAATTTATGGGTTGAACTTTTAATTTTATTTACCTTATTACCCCTTAAATTTGTATTTATTTCATTTTATCCCTATATTATAAATTTAAATTAGTGTCTATTACACTTTTATTCGATTAATGAATGGTAATTTTGGTTTGTTTACCTTAATACCTTTAATTTAGTATTTATTACACTTACATTAATATATTACAAATTAACTCTTTAAATAGTAATTATTACACTTTTATCACAAAATAATAGCTAATAAGTCCTTGAGAAACTCTGTCGGGTTCTTGATCTCGATTGCAATTTCAATTCCGATTTCTCTTTTCCGGTCAAGCACATACGGACTTAATTTTCCGAGGTTCAAACTTAATCTCTCATTAATGTTTTTTTTTTTCTTTTTCAATTCGTTACTTTTGAAATTTTGATGGTTTTGTGCAAGTGATCTCATTTGTTTGATTGATATATAAACGTGAAGCGGAAATGGATTCAAGAATCCATGGTTCGTGTCCAGTTCCATTTTATGGATGTGACATTGACTGGCCCCAAGCCTAGACTTGGGCTGCAAACCTAAACCGTCGGTTTAGGTTTGCAAACCGGCGGTTTAGGTTTGGCCCAAGGCCAAACCTAAACCTGAACCGGGCCCTTGAAACCGGCGGTTTAGGTTAAACCTAAACCGCCGGTTTGCCGGTTTAGCACGGTTTATTAAAAAAAATAAAAATTAAATACAAAGTAATAATGTTAAAAAATAAAATATTAATATTATATAAAAATAAAAAAATTACTATAAAAAAAATTAGTATATAAAAACTAGTAATTAAAATTTATACCAATTAAATAAAAGAAACATAAATTCAATTTAACAAAAAAAAACTCGAAAAAATTAAAGGGCTTAAACCGGTTTCCCGGTTGCCTACGTATCCTCTCGGGATTAAGAAGAATCAAAGCCCACATAGTTCTCTTACCTTGACTTACCTTTTTTCGGACTTCCGAGTTTTTTTAATCCCGCTTACCTTTCGATGTCAGACTCGGAAGTAGTGCCGGCGTCTTCGGAGTTGGAATCCGATTTGGAGTCGTACACCGGTGAATTCCGTTGTTTCCGCTTAGCCGCCCTTATCCAATCTTGAATACAAACTTGCATCTCCAATTTCTCGGGCTTCAATTGAGTTCGGTTGTGACCGAGAATGTTTCCACCTCGGCTAAATGCTTGCTCCACCGCTAACCGTTGATGCGGGCACGGCCATAATTTGTTGTACAATTTTAACTAAGGTTGGATATTTGGGAGCTAATCTCTTCCACCAATCCAAAATATCAAAATCAACATTATCATCAAAATTAAAACAATGTTAAGATAATTTTGATATTCCGCATTTGAAGATGAATGTCTAGGTGTTTTTGTTCTTCTAGCAAAAACTTGTTGTGCAAGTGAAAGAGAAGAAGATGAACTAGTAGAAGAGGGAGATGGACTAGGTGCGGTAGAAGAAGAGCTAGCATTAGATTCAAATGTACTAAGTAATTTTCCAATTTCGGTATTAACTTGTTCCACAATGTTAGGAACATTAATGTTTTCTTGTGTTAAGTTTACACACAAACAATCATAATAAATAGTCAATAAATCGGAAAGACCATCTAGTTTAAGTCTAGGATCAAAAACGGCGGTTACAAGATAAATCCTGGGAACGTCTTGATAATATTTAAGCCATTGATCTTTCATATCAAGCATACATTCCGTGAGACAAGGTATGTTAAAACATTTTACAAAAGCTTCGGAAACATTAACGGAAATTTCTAAAAATCTATGAGATGTTGGAGTGTAAACACAACTCATGGTATTAGTTGCATCATTAAAAGTTCTTAAAACATTACAAATATGGGCACAAGTTTCCCAAACATTTTCATCATCTAAAATTGACCAAGGAACATGAATTGAAGCAAATTCTTGTAACAAAACTTTATAACGTACGGCTTCACAAAGTAGTTTGTAAGTCGAGTTCCAACGAGTTCCAACATCTTTTGAAAAAACAATAGGATGAACATTTTTGTTTAAACATAAATTTCTCCATTTTTTTCTTAAATCGGAGTCATGTCAAATATGATCAATAACAAGTTTGATTGAGGTTAGCATATCTCTTAAAACCTTAAGTCCATCTTGAACACATAAGTTTAAAATATGACATGCACATCTTTGATGAGTATAAGGAGTTTTTATATATTGTCCCGCATCCTCAACCAAATGGTTTACGGCGGCGGTATTTGCGGATGCATTATAAAAAGAATATGAAAAAATTCGATGTTGTAAATTATATTCTTGTAAAACCGTTTTAATCATGCTTGCAATGCCTAGTGCATTATGTCTTTGATTAAAATGCCGAAAACCAATAACATATTTATGTAAAAAACATAGCGTTATCAATAAAATGTAAAGTAATGCCCATGTAAAAATGTTGTTGTGATTGTGTACTCCAAATATCACTACAAATTGAAACTTGATGTTCAAAACTAGCCAAATTCGATAAAAAATTTCTTTCTTTTTTAAGTAAGATTTATTAACTAATTTTGAAACGGCCTTCCTAGAAGTTGGTTTAAAAGAAGGTTGAAGATATCTAGTGTTATATTCCCTAACTTCTTCATATTCGGCATAAGAAAACGGTAATGAATGTGAACAAATAACATCGGTCAATCCTAAACTTTCTTCACTATGATTATATGTAAATAAAGGAGAATGAGAGGTAGAAGATGCAAACCCGTGGAACAATTGTGTTTGTCCCCGTGAAATCCCGAGCTTTTCCGGATGGACGTTTGCCATGTGAGTTTGCAATGTCCCGTAGCCGCCCTTCACCTTCCACTTGTACACCTTCGAGCAATAGTTGCATGCCACTTGACAATACTCGTTCACCGGCTCCCCCTTGGTGTAATGCTTCGTAAATATTTCGGATGTAAGCATTTTCGGAGGGGGGAGACTTCTTCGTGGAACTTCGGTAACATCGGGATTGTCGGGCATTTGTGTTTCGCTCTCTTGGGTGCTAGGAAAGTATTGAGAAGAGGGAATTTGATCACTTGGGTTTGCCATTACGAGAAATCGAGATATCGAGAATACGAGGAATCGAGAATAAGAGATTAGGAGAGTAGAGAAGATGAGTTGTAGATTGTGTGATTTGTAGAGGAAGAGAGAATGGGTATTTATAGGAAATTAGGATAAATTATGGGGGGTTTATTAATTTTTTTTTTTTAATATAATATAAGGCCCCAACGGCTCAAAAAAGAGCCGTTGAGGCCATATCATCCAACGGCTCTTTTAAAAGAGCCATTGATTTTATTTATTTTTAAAAAAAAAACGACTAGAGGCCCAAACCGTCAGTTTGAACCGCCGGTTTAGGTTTCCGAAAAACACAAACCGAAACCTAAACCTTGAACCGGCCCAAACCTAAACCGGCCAAACCTAAACCGCCGATTTGACAAACCGACGGTTTGGCGGTTCGGTTCAAACCGGCCCCATACCTACCTGAGCCAATCCAATCCAATGTTAAATTACTTTTGATTGTCCCAATCTCATATTTAATTGATTTTTTTATTAAAGTATTATTATTTATTCAATTTGATGCGTTTTAGTAGGATTTTAGATCTTAATTTGCCCGTTAAAAGGGTTTGAAATCGGTGTATACGATAAACTCATTTTTTATTTTCATGTTTATGCCCTTATGAACCTCCAACCGATCAAATTCGCAACTTGAAGTTGATATTCTCAATGTTCAGCTCACATCATAAGCTCAAACAATCGAACAGAAACAGTAGAGTAGTTCAACTTTTTGGGTTGTCAAATTTGAGGAACTTAAGTTATTGTTTAGCTGATTTTTTTTTAAATAAATCAAATTATTAGATACACGATTGGACAAATTTACAATCGAACAGAAACGCGTGCGATGTGCGCGTTCTAAACTTAGTGTACAAAAATAAGTAAGAAGATGATATTAAATTACAATAGTAGCAGAACAGTGTACGAAGAGAATAAGTAAAGAAAAAAAAAAAAAAAAAAAAAAAGATTAAACAGTAGCAGCGAAGTAGTATAATGTAATTGTAATGGGAAAAGTGAAAGTAACATGATTCTTTATCTCTGACTCTGACAACACCCAACACATTTACTGTCATCTACCCCATTCCCATATGCGCCATATCATATGCTACCTCCTATTATATATAATATATTTATATAGAACGAAATTCCGGATAGTACCCTATAATTTGAGATTTTTCGGATTTTGCCCAGAAATTTTTTTTAGTTCGGATAGTTCCCCTGTATTTTTATATTTTTCGAAAAATTTCCAATTCCGTTTAAATTCAACTAAAATATTTTTTAGTGAGAAATAAAAAATACTTCTTTTAAAAAAACAGAGGGAAGAAGCTAAATATTTTGCACCCCCTTAACAATTTAAAGAAAATTGAGCATTTTTAAAAAAATATTAAAATATAAGGATACTATCCGAACTAAAAAAATTATTAGATAAAATCCGATAAATCCCAAAGTACATCATCCAAAATTTTCCTAATATATATTTATAAATTAGTGTATCATACTCCAATAAACATACATGATGAGAAAGGGTCGCCTTTTTCCCTAATTACTTTCTTCAACTTTATTGCAAATATTTCTGTTTGATTATTCTTCTTTTTTGCACATTTGCATTGCTCCAAAAGCAAAACTTACATCTATCACATCTACAAATACAAAAACCCACATTATTCCCTCTCACTTACTGTTTTCTTTCTGTTGAAGATCCAACATGGTGGAAATATAAAGCAAAACTCCAGGTTGTTTGATTTGACTTGATTTGAATACCACTCCACAACTCCCATCTCACTGTTGTTTTCTCCTTCATTTCCACTCTTACTCATGGGAAAGAAAGGGAGTAGTAGCACTACAGGCTCTTGGTTAACTGCTGCTGTCAAAAGGGCTTTCAGATCTCCTTCTAAAGATCAGCCTAATAAGAACACCACTCGAGAAGATGATGATGATGGTAAATTGATTCTACAGAAGAAGGATAGAAGGAGATGGCTTTTCAGAAAAACCTCAACTCAGGAATCACCGCAAAAACAGCCGCCGCCGTCCAATACAAACGCCGACGATGAACAGAGGCATGCGATTGCTGTCGCTGTCGCTACAGCTGCTGCTGAAGCTGCTGTCGCCGCCGCTGCCGGAACATATACAAGGCGGAGTGGTAGAGAAGACTATGCTGCTGTACTCATTCAAACCGCTTTCAGAGGCTATCTCGTAAGTTACCAATTTTAATTACAAGAATCTAGTTGAAGATTACTTGTTTTGGATCTTTTAATTTACAGTAATTTTTCAAAATAGATATTTATTTTTATTTAATTGTAAATCCATTGGCCAATCATTCAGTGATGCAGACCAAAAATAATGAACTGTAAGTTTCAGCATTTTTGGGAGCTAGTTCCTTGAATCCACCATTTTTAAATAATGTTTATTTAGTATTACTGTATTAGCATACGTTTGAATTCTTGAAATTTCAAAGGCAAGAAGAGCATTGAGAGCATTAAAGGGGCTGGTGAAGCTGCAAGCTCTAGTGAGAGGTCACAATGTGAGGAAACAAGCAAAGATGACTCTCAAATGCATGCAAGCTCTCGTGCGAGTCCAGTCTCGTGTTCTAGACCAGCGCGTTCGGGTCCACTCACACGAGAGCTCCCGTAAATCCGCATTCAGTGACACCAACAGCATCCTTGACTCGTGCTTTGTCAAGGACATGGCCGAGAGAAGATCTGTTGTAAGATTTGATTAATTAATTCCGCTTGTAATCTCTTATTGTTATTGTTTTTGACTGAATTGAATTTTGCAGTCGCATTTGAGGGAGGCGAGTAGCGGAACGAACGAGTGGGATGAGAGACAGCAGTCTGTAGAGGAAGTGAAAGCCATGTTGCAGTGTAGAAGGGAGGCTGCTGCTTTCAAACGCGAGAAGTCTCTTTCTCAAGCCTTCTCCGAACAGGTACATATTTTCTTTGTTTCTTGTTTTTTTGTGGTTTTAGTGTTAGGAGATCCCACATCGATAATACCACGCCGGTTGGTTAGAGCTTTTTTTTTTTTCAGATTATTGGATAGCTTTGATAATTTGATAAATTTGATAAATTTGATAAATTTGAAAGAGGTTTTAAGGTAGATTAGAATTTTAATACTTTTTTTAAGAGATTTTTGAAATGTTTCACCAAAAAAAGAGATTTTTGAAATATGATAGTTTTTTATTAGCTTTCAATATTTTTAGTCAAAAATACCTCTAGAATATTTCTATGTAATTTTTTTAGTCAAAAATACCCTCTAGAATATTTCTATGTAATTTATTTATTTTTATAACTTGTCCTTTTTGTTAATTTACCGGGTAAATATATTTACAAGTCTACCTCTACCAAACAATTTTTAGATTGTTAAATAGATTTTCATAATTTAGAAAGATCTTTGAAACTCTACCAAAATAGCTAAAGCTACTCCCATATACCCCTTTTAGGATTCTTGATTGACTTTTTTTTTGTAGAACCAAATATTTGTATTAGATTTACGGTAAACTTCTCTATACTTATCAACTTGATTACTCCCCTTATTACCAATTGATTTTACGCAATAAAATAGATGTGGAGGAGTGATAGGAGCTCAATCGGAGGCGAAGACGAGCTAGATCAAGAAAAGCCAAGATGGCTAGATAGATGGATGACTGCAAGACAATGGGAAGGATCAAGATCATCAGTAGACAGATGCAGATCAGAAGCCACAATCAAAACAGTCGAAATGGACACATCCTCACAACTCCCTCACAATTACCCACCTAGAAGATCCAACGCCTACTCGAACACCCCGAGCCACCAACACTACAACCGCCCCGCCTCACCTATCCACCACAGAGCCCATAGCCACATCCAGCAACATCAACACTCTCCCGTCACACCTTCCCCCGCGAGATCAAGACCCATTCAAATCCGATCAGCTAGCCCACGATTCATCAGAGAAGACCGCGGCTTCTCGATTTCATCTCAAACCCCAAGCCTACGATCCAACTACCATTACACAGGTAACCTCAACACACATATACCGAATTACATGGCGGCTACGGAATCTGCTAAGGCGCGCATTCGGTCACAGAGTGCTCCAAGGCAGAGACCGATGACTCCGGAAAGAGAGCGGGGAGGTGGGTCGGTAAAGAAGCGGTTATCGTATCCGGTCCCACCTTGTCCGGATACGTATAGCTTGAGGAGTCCGAGTTTCAAGAGTGTTAGCGGAGTGCCGTTGGGGTATGTTGAGCAGCAGTCTATATATTCTTCGTGTTATACAGATAGCTTAGCTGGTGGAGAAGTGTCGCCTTCTTCGACTAGTGATATGAGAAGGTGGTTAAGGTGAGATTAAGGATTTGTTGAATGGACTTGTGTGTGTGTTTTGTTGTTGTTTTGGTTTTGTTGTGTTTTGAATTTAACGATGAGCAGTGGTCTGAACAAGGGATGCTTATTTCTACTCAATAGTTAAACCCATCCGATATTCAAAAATGAAAAATTATGATATTTGATACCAATTGGACAAAAACCAATTTGACTTGAATATGAAATTCCGGAATCTGATTATTTTTTTATTATATTGGTCGGAGATGAACTCAAAACCCAAGTAACCTGACATATTATGAGGAATTCACTGAAATGATCCGGGAGCTCAAAATGTTCCAAACCGAATTGAGTTTGATGAGCAATTTTTTTTACTAGTTAATTTTTAGCCAACAATATTTAACCTATAGGATTTAATGGAAAATGATGTCGCCCGTTCATGTATGGTTTTTAGTTAGAATTATGCATTTTACGTCTCCTTTCAAGAGTTTAGCATTTATATAGTGTAGAAAGAATTAATATTCTATATGTAGGTGTATACTTCGATTTGTTGGACATGATCAAGTGGAATCGGCTTCCTCCTCCACACACGTTGGCGAGTTGAGAAAATAAAGTAAAATCTAGTTTCTTTGCATTGACCCAACATCACCTTGAAGTCATTCTTGGAAGTATCGTAGCCATATCCTATGATATAAGAGTAACAACGGCCAATATCGTGTGTACACTCATAAGGAAAAGGGGAGCTGATATATATTTGAATGACGGGGTTCCAAAATGTGACGACATATCTTTTTGTGATGAGGGAGGAGTAAATGAAGCAAACGATCCCGTGGATGATGCCGCAAAGTATTTGGAGGTGACAAGATAGGAAACATGGACATATCGGGAGAAGAGGACTCACCGGAAAGTCTAGTACTGTGATATCACTTATCGGGTCGTCTTTTTTATGAAGGCGATTCGTGCAACAACTCATTGTATAATCACGGGAGTTTTACGGAGTGTGAGGGCGATAGTGACCAACATCTGCTGAAGATGAAGGGAAGCAAATGAGATAGATGAGAGGAACAAATTCCACGACTTGCATATGCATCGGAGTCGACATATGCGTTTTACGTCCAATCTCTTGAGGATTTCAGCCCATAAATCTTCGGTTATAGTGTACGCCATCCTCTACACATCTTACCTCCATGCATATATGTCTATTTATATAATAATATAAAATATACAAATTCGTTCAAGATATATGCTATTTTGTTGGAGTCTTGTGCGCAACTATACAAGGAACACAAAATCACAGTCCTTTTAAATCTAACAAACTCCAATATCCATCAATTCAGGAATGTGAAATCAATTTTAGTTGAGCCTATTAAATTTAAAGTTCAATCATCTCCCAAATTTAAATTTAAAGGTCAAAACTCCTAAAATTAATAGAAGAGGAGTTTGGTTTGACAGCAAATGGACCAATCACCTTACCATGTGACTCGGCTTTCATGAAGTATGCAATTTCTATGATACAACAGAGTGTAGCTATCACATATAGACTATATAGTAGGAAATACTAGATAAGATATGGAACATCCCAAATCCGTAGGACTCGAGGTGCTACTGGGCTAGGATCTCACAATGGATCATGACCCTAGCCTGACAACAATTTCACTGATCTTACAACAAAGCACAAATAGATTAAAACAAAACATGAAACTGATATTTATAAATATCAAAAGGTTTATACAAGTACTGTTGAGTACAACAAAACATAACCATAAACGTCAAAAGATCCCATCCCACGAGGACGACCCAGTGTACGGAGCCCTCAACAGATCACCCCTCTGGATCACTC
Organism: Fagopyrum tataricum; assembly: GCA_002319775.1. Taxonomy (NCBI): domain Eukaryota; kingdom Viridiplantae; phylum Streptophyta; class Magnoliopsida; order Caryophyllales; family Polygonaceae; genus Fagopyrum; species Fagopyrum tataricum. The sequence continues at coordinate 54,222,180 of CM008281.1, read as the reverse complement.
TGCAGTTCTCCTAACCTGCAAAGGATCTACAACACGGTATAAAACCGTTAGCTAACCATACACATATATAAGAGATGCAGAGCACAAACACACATCAAAGAATACTAAACATGTCAACATGATATCACACATTTACCCGATTCGTTATCTTTATAAAGTCCAACAATCAACTCGTATATATATCCATATAAACATATGTGACACGAGGAATATACAATCCTCGCCTCTGGGTCCAATAGCCAGCTGGAATGGTGCCTGGAACACCTCCCCCTGTACCCTAAGGGAATGGGGAGTGCCCGAACCGTTTACCAGGTCTGACCTGCCTACAGAGAACCTCCCAAACTCCTGGCGGGATGAAAGGGCAAGTTATCACGGCCCTACAATGGGCAAGCAATATACCATAGATCGGTAATAAACCATAACACATGTTATCAAGCATATACCACACACCACTCATGCACACATCCAATATAGGGATGACAACTAAGTAAGTCCTACCGACTTACCTTAACCACGTAGTCGTCTCAACTCGATCAACCCTCAAACACAGTCCACTCCAAATGTGGAGGATAACACTGCCTAGCAACAAGGCATAACGAAACATACTCATCAACCATCTATCCTCCACACATACCTAGCATGCTACTACCGCTCATACTAGGAAAGGAAAGGATCTACCTAACTCTAGGTAGACCCGGGACAAGACGCACCTGCGTGACACAAGAGACGCAGGGGCGGAGCAAGCAACCCGCAGGCGCGGCGGAACTTAGCCGCGGGCGCGGTGACAAAGGCCGCTGGCAACGCAGGCACGACGCGGGCGTTGCGGCACGGATTCCGCAGGGGCGACGGCTTCCAGACGCGGGGGCGGCGTCTGTGCAGAACGTGAACCCGCGATTCCTCTTTGGCTCTTCTCGTGAACAAATCACGTCTTTATCATTCCAGATTCACACACATACATATACATACACATTCCAACATCAAACTATATCCAATCATCTATTCCTAAGCTAAGTAAGGAAGAACAAAGAAGAAGAAAGAAAGAAGAAGCAAGGGAGACATACCACAGCTGTGGCGTAAGCACGAAACTGCTCCAAGACAGCACCTGGATGTACAGAGTAAGGGGTGCAATGAGGAATTAGGTTAAAGAAGAAGCAAGGGAGACATGCTCAGCAAGCCAAAGCAAGGAATTAGGTTAAGGAAGTGAAAGGGTAAAGCAAGGGTCAAGGGTCAACAAAGCCGGCTATATCCTGATACATCTTACTCGTACCTGGATGTACAGAGTAAGGGGTGCAATGAGCCTCCTGTAAAATCCTCTGACGTAAATCTACATCAGCAGGTACACAGACGCGACCACGGCGTCTCAATACTCCACCTGCTCCCAGAAGAAACTATGGTGCCTCATCCCGAGACATCCGCTCTCTGATCCTCATCAAGGTCGGGCAGGTCTCCTGCTTCTGTTGGATCTCACCCAACAGATCAGGTAGAACCTCTAAAGTACTCAGCCGGGCATCCTCATCAGGAAACTGGATGTCCAACTCTAACCAGATCTGATCTCTCTGCAACTGATGCTAAACTGTCAGCCTCGCAATCGCCTGCTCTCGAGGCGTCTTCCTACTCAGGGCGTCGGCGACAACGTTCGCCATTCCCGGATGATACAGAATCTCTAAATCAAAATCCTTGATCAGCTCGAGCCACCTACACTGGCGGTTATTCAATTCCCGCTGCGTGAAAATGTACTTCAGACTCTGATGGTCTGTGAAGATCTGACATGTAACACCATACAGGTAATGTCTCCAGATCTTCAGTGCATGAACTACCGCTGCCAACTCCAGATCATGAGTCGGGTAGTTCTCCTCATACGTCTTCAGCTGTCTAGACGCATATGCAATCACTCTGCCCCGCTGCATCAACACACATCCCAAGCCTAGCTTGGATGCATCACTATATACCACAAAATCCTCTGTACCCTTTGGCTGTGCCAAAACAGGAGCAGAAGTCAAACGTCCCTTCAGCTCCTCAAAACTCTGCATACACTGATCAGACCACACAAATCTGGTAGTCTTCCTCAGCAGACTCGTCAGTGGACGGACAATCACAGAAAATCCCTCCACAAAGCGTTTGTAATAGTCGGCTAGGCCAAGGAAGCTACGTACTTCCTTCACGTTCGTCGGTGTAGTCCATGCTGCTACTGCCTCTATCTTCGCCGGATCAACCTTGATCCCCTCGGCGGATACAATGTGACCCAGGAATGCTACCTCTGGCATCCAAAACTCGCACTTAGAGAACTTAGCATAAAGTTCTCTATCCCGTAAAACCTGCAACACAGTCCTCAGCTGTCCTGCATGCTTCTCTTTGCTGTGAGAGTATACCAGAATATCATCTATGAAGGTCACCACAAACTGATCTAGGAAGTCGATGAAGATACTGTTCATCAACTCCATAAAAACTGCCGGGGCATTCGTAAGTCCAAATGGCATCACTACAAACTCGTAGTGTCCATATTTGGTCCTGAATGTTATCCTGTGCACATCCTGCTCTCTCACCCTCAGCCGGTGATACCCGGAACGCAGATCAATCCTGGAGAACACTGCCGCTCCCTGAAGCTGATCTAACAAGTCATCAATATGCGGCAATGGATACTTGTTCTTAATGGTCACCTTGTTCAGCTCTCTGTAATCAATACACAGTCTCAACGATCCGTCCTTCTTCCGTACGAAGAGGACAGGTGCTCCCCATGGAGATACACTAGGGCGAATGAAGCCCTTCTCAGCCAACTCCTCGAGTTGCTTCTTCAGCTCCAGCATCTCAATAGGCTCCATCCGGTATGGGGCCTTCGAGATCGGTCTCGTACCAGACTCTAACTCAAAGCCAAAGTCCACACTCCTCTGAGGTGGCAAACTGGACGGCTCAACAAACACATCAGTAAACTCACATACCACTGGGATGTCCTCTAATGTTGGACTCTCCACCTCCTTCATGACATAACACCAGAAGGCCTCACATCCCTGTGCAATCAGCCTAGCTGCCCGTATCACACTGATAACCATACATGATTTTCCAAGGTCCCAACCTAGGAAAACCTCTATCTTTCCTAACTCGGTAGAGAGGGTAACAGTCCTCCTACCTACATCTAAAATGGCAGAATGTCTATCCATCCAATCCATACCTAGTATGACTTCCTCATGCTCTAACGGCATGACAAAGAAGTCAACTAGTAACACACGAGTCCCTACAAAAATGGGACAACCATGAATCTCACGGGTACCTCTGACCCTACCACTATCGGGTAACCCTATAATAAAGGGCATCCCCTCAACCGTATATAGACTCAGACGCTCTACACAAGCATCAGAAATAAAAGAATGCGTAGCACCAATATCAAATAACACTCTAACAGGTAAACCATGAATCAGAATGGTACATGTAGCAGTCGGTGCAGATGGCTCCTCTGCACTCCTCAGCTCAAAAACTCGGCCCTGTGGGCCTCGGGTGTCAGTGGTGCTCCCACCACGACCTCTGCCTCTACTCGGCCCAAGAGCAGATCCCTGAGTCGTAGGGCAATATGGGACTCTCTGTTGTCCTTGCATCTGCTTCTGCTGAGGTGGCCTCTGCTCACCCCCTGCTGCACTAACAGGAGAAGAATCCTGCTGTGATGAAGCTCTCCCTCGTCTACAGAAGATAGCTCTATGACCGGGTCAGCCACAAGTGAAGCAAGTCACCTGCTGCCTCGTACACTCTGATCTCATATGCCCATACTCACTGCAGTTTAAGCACTGTACTCCCTTATCTGCACCTGGTGTAGATAAAGGATGACTCTGGCGACTCTGGCCTCGCCCTGAACCAACAACTCCACCAGTACCACTGGTCTGCCCAGTCCGCTGTCTCTTCTCAGACCCTCCGGTCTGAGAAGCTCTCCTCTGGTTGGCCCTCTCTCTCTCATAATTAGAAGCCCGGTCAAGATAATCCATCAGAGACTCACAGTGGAAACCCGCCATATAAGTATGAGTAGTATCCCTCAGTCGTCGGGAAAACAAATACACATGCTGATCTGCAGAAGGTGCAGCTGGACCCAACAATGCCAGCTCCTCCTACAATCTCCTGATGGCCTCTGAGACCGGTACATCCTCGAACCTAGCCTCAATAAAGTCTCGCAGTTTCTCCCTCCTCAGCGAGGCAGGGCAAAAACGCTCTCGGATCATAGTCCTCATCTGCTCATAACTAGTAACTTGTACTCGTACATACCTCCACCAGTGCTGTGCCAAATCTTTGAACAGAGTCTGCACCAACTCAATCTGCCTGTCAGCTGGACATCTAATAGACTCCAGAGCTGAGTCTACATGTCCTATCCAGAGCTCAACCTCCAACCCCACCTTCCCAGAGAAAGGGGGTACTCCCATCTGATGAAAAGCCTTCAACCAAGTGTCTGGTTGAGGCCCTCTATGCTCCTCTATAGCTCGAGCAATCTCAGCGGCAGGTGCCGGTGCAGCTGGCACCTGTGTAACTGCATGGGATCTCTCAGATGATCCCTCCTGTGCTGGAAGATCAAGGGCACGCCTACCTGCTCTGGCAGCCTCCTCAACACGTCTAATGTACTCGCGGAAGGTTGGTCCCTCCATGGAGACACGATCTGAGTCATCTGACTGGACTCGTTGTGGACCCTGTCTCCCAGCTATGCCGTTCCCAGTCTCGGGGACGACACTCTCAGCAACATCCTCACGAATCTCCTCTACTGCACGTGGATCAACAGCAGGAATCCTACCCCGTCCTCTACCTAGAGGAGGTCTACCTCTACCCCGTCTAGCTGCAGGTAAGGCTCTAGTCTGAACCATCTGCAAAGGACACAGACCTAACTCAGAAGGCTATATATATGCCGTATGTATAGATATATATCAAATCAATCACAACAGAATATCTATATATATGTATACTGTCGAGATCTTCAGAGGGGCGATGACTCACGTACACGATATCCCAAAACATTTGTACTCATTTTAAAACCAAAACCTTTTGAAAAGTTAGACCCCTTTTGGGTTCTGTTTATTTATTTATTCGACCTTTCTCGCAGATTACTAGTGTCATTGTTGTAAACTTGGGCTTTGATACCAACTTTGTAACACCCAAAATCCGTAGGACTCGAGGTGCTACTGGGCTAGGATCTCACAATGGATCCTGACCCTAGCTTGACAACAATTTCACTGATCTTACAACAAGGCACATATAGATTTAAACAAAACATGAAACTGATATTTATAAATATCAAAAGGTTTATACAAGTACTGCTGAGTACAACAATACATAACCATAAACGTTAAAAGATCCCATCCCACGAGGACGGCCCAGTGTACGGAGCCCTCAACAGATCACCCCTCTGGATCACTCTGCAGTTCTCCTAACCTGCAAAGGATCTACAACACGGTATAAAACCGTTAGCTAACCATACACATATATAAGAGATGCAGAGCACAAATACACATCAAAGAATACTAAACATGTCAATATGATATCACACATTTACCCGGTTCATTATCTTTATAAAGTCCAGCAATCAACTCGTATATATATCCATATAAACATATTTGACACGAGGAATATACAATCCTCGCCTCTGAGTCCAATAGCCAGCTGGAATGGTGCCTGGAACACCTCCCCGTGTACCCTAAGGGAATGGGGAGTGCCCGAGCCGTTTTACCAGGTCTGGCCTGCCTACAAAGAACCTCCCAGACTCCCGGCGGGATGAAAGGGCAAGTTATCACAGCCCTATGATGGGCAAGCAATATACCATAGATTGGTAATAAACCATAACACATGCTATCAAGCATATACCAGCCACCACTCATGCACTAATCCAATATAGGGATGACAACTAAGTAAGTCCTACCGACTTACCTTAACCTCGTAGTCGTCTCAACTCGATCAACCCTCAAACACAGTCCACTCCAAATGTGGAGGATAACACTGCCTAGCAACAAGGCATAACGAAACATACTCATCAACCATCTATCCTCCACACATACCTAGCATGCTACTACCGCTCATACTAGGAAAGGAAAGGATCTACCTAACTCTAGGTAGACCCGGGACAAGACGCACCTGCGTGACACGAGAGACGCAGGGGCGGAGCAAGCAAGCCGCAGGCGCGGCGGAACTTAGCCGCGGACGCGGTGACAAAGGCTGCTGGCAACGCTGGCACGGCGCGGGCGCTGCGGCATGGATTCCGCAAGGGCGGCGGCTTCCAGGCGCGGGGGCGGCGTCTGTGTAGAACGTGAATCCGCGATTCCTCTTCGGCTCTTCTCGTGATCACATCACGTCTTTATCATTCCAGATTCACACACATACATATACATACACATTCCAACATCAAACTATATCCAATCATCTATTCCTAAGCTAAGGAAGGAAGAACAAAGAAGAAGAAAGAAAGAAGAAGCAAGGGAGACATACCACAGCTGTGGCCTAAGCACGAAACTGCTCCAAGACAGCACCTCCACTAGCTCTCAAGCTCAGCAACAGCATCATACACATCATCATCATCATCCACACACAAAGCCACACCAAAACACTTTCCAATTCTAAGGAAACCAAGAAGAAGATCAAGGAGGAAGGAGAAGGACGTGAAGGCAGCTAGAAAAGGAAGTGAAAGATGCTCAGCAAGCCAAAGCAAGGAATTAGGTTAAGTAAGTGAAAGGGTAAAGCACGGGTCAAGGGTCTACAAATCCGGCTGCAGCCGCAGGAAACAGCAGGGGCGGGTTTCCTGGCTGCAGGGGCGGAACAACAGAGGAGCCGCAGGGGCGGCCTCACAGACCCGCGGGGGCGGCTAAGGCTAAACTAGCTCCCAAAGACTAAGGCTCTTACAAGATATACACTAGTTGTTTATTGATGGCCATACCAAATAGAGAGAGGTAGAGGATGGTTCGGTGCAGAAGAGTTGCTCTTGGATGTGGAAAATTGCTATACAGATAAGAATAGTCACAACTACATGAATTGAGTTGTATTATATACTTAGATTTGCAATTGAGAACAATTAATCTCTTGGTTTGAATAAAATTGTTTATTATTGGCCATGCCAAATAGAGAGAGGTAGAGGATGGTTCGGTGTAGAAGAGTTGCTCTTGGATGTGGAAAATTACATGAATTGAGTACTTAGAACCATTTCCATTCTATCTTCTCTAATAATATTCACATGGGCTTGTTTCTAAAGTATCTAACACAAGGGAGAAAGGGAAAGCAGTGGCAGACGACGAAGATGACGATATAAAACCATTTTGTAGCATAATCATAGACAAGAAAAACCTGTTTGCATTCTTTTGTTATGGTTCATTTGCATTTTTTTGTTAGCATCCACTTATAGTTTTTGTAGGGACATATGTGTGTAAGATTATTTGTTAATCTTATAATTATTCGTGGGTTTACATATTATAATAAAAGTGATTCAATCAAGTAAAGCGGATACCCAATTTCGTCCAAATAGGCTTAATAGGATTATATTAGGTCAATATATAAAGTATATTAGGTTATGGTCCTCAATACATTAAATCAAAGAGCCGTTTTATATACTTACCTATTCTTTTCTTTTTTTTATTTATTGTCGGCTTTAGGTTGGATTCGTCGAGTTGGTTTCACGACCCGTGAAAACCAACCCGTCGTGCCAAGTATTACAACTCTAACACAGGACATATCTCATATTCTCAAGATCGTGTTTAGACACAACTCGACACAACACATCCAATATCTGAAAGGGAAATAAAGTTTAAGTATGAAAAAAGAAACTACATAAATAACCCACAGTTCTAGTACGGGAATCCCGACTGGTCACTCCACTCTCGATTTCTCGGTAGAGATCTAACATGTAAAGTCTAACAACATGATAAAACTGTTAGCTACAATTCCAATACTAAGGTCACTATAGCACAAACACATTCGAGGAAATGTAAAGAGCCGGGTTTTGAATAACCCAAATCATCACTTGGCTAGGGACCACACAGTGGGTCCCATCAGTTAGTCTGACAACAACATCACTTATAAGACCATGCAACAAGAAACACGGACAAATATTGAAAACTTTCAACCTATTGTATTAAAGTTTACACAACAAAACCATGCACATGCATATACTCCCAAAACCACAACATAAACATTAACTATAAAAACACAACCGCCGTTCCTGCACAAAAAAAAACATTTGACAACGCTGCACATAAGCAAGCACACACATCCGCCAACAAGCGGAGACTCAAAATAAAACAAACCAACCCATGTGAGATCACTGCCCCGGCGGACCACATCCCGCAGCTGACGTCCCTGCAACGTCCCTATGAGCAAGATTACCTAAAAAGATGTCGGTATAAACCGTTAGTTCAAGATCATAACTGTGTCCACGAGAGATTCTATTCACACATATAAAATATATGCAACACATTAACCTAGCCATACTATATGCAATGCACTTATGGCCGGTACATTCATTTACATGCTTATTATAGGTCGGTGATACTACTTTATTATTCATTTGCACTCTGGTCGCCCCATGGAGCCAACCCCCTCTGCTGGTACCCATGTTAGCAGGCATACCTTATTCGTTTCGGTCGCACCCTCCACTCTTAAAATTGAGGGAATCCCGACCGTAACTCTAGGAGTCCTATTGCCAATTAATATAGGTCAACGCCGATTATGACGTGCCATGCATTTCAGGCTGATACGGCATATATATTTTTACCCAAGTACATGGGTGTAGCCGGTGCACTTATGTGCTCGCCCCATATGGGTTATGACCATATGATAACAGGCTCGTTCTCACATACACACATATCACGTGTGCTCACACATCTTGTCCATTAGCAATATGCCACAAATAATTAATTTCACTTTAAATTAATATATATTTTCACACATAACAACACGTCAAATCTAATTGTTATATATATATATATATATACCATAACAATATATGAGCATGCTTATCAATACACGTTCACTATCATATCAAGATCATTATAACACACAACATGCTAACATATCATACGAGTATCAAAATCATCATGATATCACAACATCATGCTTTCACAATATCAATAATATCAAACAATTTAAATCTCTCAGGTAGTAAACTCTGCAAATCAAAACTAAGTAAGTCCGAAGACTTGCCTGAAAATTTGCAAACAAATAAGTCAACCTACAGTCAGCCTATTGTCTCCTGCAACACCGGTAAGGAATATCAGATTCCTCGTATTAAGTTTCTCGCTTCAAACATCAATTAAATTCATTCCTTTGAATTTAATTAGCTTTATGACATTTTCCGAATCTTAATTTAATTAATTAATCCTTTAATTAACTAATTAAATTTCGGTAGCGTTACATTTTGCCCGAAGGCAATTTCCGAACCAACCTATTATCAGATATCAACAAGTAAATAGCCAAAGTTCACCAGAATAATATAACGAGCATAATGGAATTTCCATTTATCCATTTTGACAAGCCTAAGGTCATATTAGAGCAACCCTCAATAGGAAAAATGAATAAATTCATAACTTATTCGTTACGAACCCGATTGACGAACCGAAAGAAGATTGGAATCACAGGGACGAAGGCTACGCTCGGACACCACCAAATTCACCGGAAACTGAGCGACGGAACCGGCCAGGTAAGGGATATGCACGACCTGGCCTTACCTTTGACGGAAACGCAAAACATTGGTACCGAAATGAAGAGAATGTAAAGAGGAATCCGAAACCTCAAACGGAATTGAAATCAGATTACAAAAGAAGAGTAGTCTGACTTTGAAGGTTGAGAGAAATCACATCTTTTACGAAAAAATGTGAAATGAAATGAATTAAAAATGAATTTCCGCTAATTATAGCGAAGACGATAATTATTCTTAGCGAAATCGATAATTATCCTTTTACCGTTCAGAAGGCGGTTTGAGCCCATTCTCCAAACTTCTCGAAATTGGAGTGATAAATCCAGAATATTGTGTTGATAATTATTCCACAATTTCCTCGAAAAACACATAATTCTAAGCCGCCTTTCTTAGCCGCTAAGAAACAAAATAGCGACTCTTTCGGCCGTTTTGCCTTTTCATATTATTTCACATCTAGGACATATCCGATGTCGTGATCATTTCTCTCAACTGCAGTTTTATTAATTGGAGCTCCCAAATGCTCCAAATGACACCGGAGGATAAAAATTATTCTGATAACATGATTTATCGACCTGTTGCATTCATGCATTTAGTTAGATTTTCCCTTTCCGCATTCATGTTTTGGTCTTAGTTTGTGTCATTTATGCTTGTTTAGTGTTACTTTGCAAGAATAGATGTCTACACACACTATTTGTGGCTTTGTAGGTGATTTGGCACATTTTAGAGCTAAAACGACGTATTTGAGGATCAAGCCTTGAAGTGGACGCATTGGAGCTAGTGTACGTGCACGGGAAAGGGCGAGGAATCGAACTAAAGGCGCGAAGGAATGAAGCATATCGCATCTCGGACTGAGATGGACCGATCTCGGCCAGACCAGACCGAGATGGTTCATGATCTCGGCCGAGATGGCTCGATCTCGGTCTGACCAGACCGAGATGGCCTGATCTCGGCCGAGATCTATGGATCTCGGACCGAGATGGTCAATCTCGGCCGAGATTTCCGAAGCCCCGATGAGTTGAGCGTTCTGTTGCCAAATCTCGGTCCCGACAGGCCTTATCTCGGTCGAGTTTTTTGCCCGAGATTTTCTGTTCGGCGATTTTATTTTATTTTTGGATCTGATTTAGCTCATCCCATTCTTTGGAAGGTTGTTGGGTATAAAAGGGAAGCTCCAAATAATTTCTACGGTTCCGTCTTTTGTATTTGGAGTTGCCCAGAGCTAGCCCTAGAGGGTTGAGCCGTCTCCTTCCCTTCGCTTCTTCTCTACCATTGTTCTTCATAGTTTAGATTAAAGTTCAAGACTTTTGCATTGAGATTTGTTGAGAGATATTGTTGGATTCAAGAATTGAGAAGATTGCAAGTTTTCATTCATTGAAGTTGAGTTCTTTTTTTTTTTCTCTTTTGTTATTTATTTTTTTTCCCTTTTGATATGATTGTTATTGGCTAGAACCTTGTGGTTCTTGTAAGACCCCTATTCTTTCGGACCGAGATTGGACCATAACCGAGATTGGCTTTGGGCCGAGATCGGCCAGCCGCACCCGCGGGCACTTGGTGCCGCCCCTGCGGCTTCCCGCCCCTGCGGTCCTGGCTGCCGCCCCTGCGGTTTCCGGCGGTTGCAGCCGTCTTCATTGACCTTTGACCCGTGCTTTACTCTTTGCTTTCTTTATTTCGTGCCTTAGCTGATCAAGGGCTTTTCCTCACTTCCCTATCCAGCTTCCTACGTCCTCCTTGCTTCTCCCTTGTTCCCTCTTGATATTGTTCTTGGTTAGGAAGAGTTAGTTTGGGATTTGGGTGTGTTGTGGCTTTTGTGGTTGATGACTGTGAGTATGATGAGCTTGGAAGCCAGCCTTGGTGTGTGTTGATCTTCCCTGCAGCTTAGGACCACAAGAGTGGTAAGTGCTTGCTTCTCCTTTCTTTCTTTCTTTCCTTCCTTCCCTTGGATTCAATCTCTTTAGCTTAGGTTTAGATGCATGTATAGGTGTGTATTGACGTGGGTTTATGTATGTATATACTTGTATGTAACTTTGGATGACTGAAGACGTGATTTGATCACGAGAAGAGCCGAAGAGAAGCCGCGGGATAACTTCCTGCGTTGTCGCCGCCCCTGCGGCCAGAAGTCACCGCCCCCGCGGCACCTGTGTCGTAGCGCCCGCGCCGTGCCAGCGGCGTGCCAGCGTTGCCAGCGGCCCGTTTCATCGCCCCCGTGGCTGAGTGTCGCCGCGCCTGCGGTCGCCTGTGTTCCGCCCCTGCGTCTCTCCTTCACGTAGGTGCGTCTTGTTCCGGTTCTACCTAGAGTTAGGTAGATCCTTTCCTTTCCTAGTACGAGCGGTAGTAGCATGCTAGGTACGAGTATGAGGATAGAATGAGGTTGAGTACGGTATCGTTTATACCGTTACGGCTTTGAGGTTTACGAGTTGGAATATGATCCTTATGGATCCCTTGGGTCTATGTGTGACCCCTGTTATGGATATGAGTGTGATATATGTGTTATACCTTGTTTAGGCTGTATTGATCTCCAGAGCGGAGCCGTTTGAGTTTGAGTTTGAGACTCCCGAGGTGGAGGTAAGTCCATAGGACTTACTTAGCTGCTATCCTTATATGAGGATGTATGCATGGGTGGTGTATGTTATACTTGCTTGCATATGATATTGTTATTACCGACCTATGGTCTATTGCGCACCCATTGTAGGGCTGTGACAACCTTGTCCACTCATCCCTCTGGGAGACTGGGAGGTTCTCTGCGGAGCATCCAGATTTGGTAAACGGTACGGGCACTGTCTCCATTCCCTCAGGGTACACGGAGAAGTCGTCCCGATTGACCACTCCAGCTGGCATTACCACCGAGAGGCGAGGGTTATATTCCTCGTGTCACCTATATTCATATTCAGATATTTATATGATGGAGTGACTGGACTTATAATACAGATAATAAACTGGGTAAATGCGTGATATCATGTTGTGGTGTTTATGTTTTCATGACGTGTGTTTGTGCTCCTGCATCTTCTTATATATGTGTATAGTAGCTAACGGTTTCATACCGTGTTGTAGACTTTGTAGGTTAGGAGAACTGCAGAGTGATTCAGAGTGGGTGATCTGTTGAGGGCTCCGTACACTGGGGTCGTACTCGTGGGCTACGAGTTATTTGACTATGTATATACGTTATGTTATGTTTGTACTCAGTAGCGTTGTATAAACCTTTTGATACTTTTATAACAGTTTGATGTTTTGTATTTAATCTATCGGTGCCTTGTTGTAAGATTCAGTGAACTTGTTGTCAGGCTAGGGTCAGGATCCATTGTAAGATCCTAGCCCAGTAGCACTCCGAGTCCTACGGATTTGGGGTGTTACAGTTCCAAGGTTGACAGGAATTTGTTTATGCTTTGGATTATGATGGAATAGTATGAGTTTATGTTTGGTTTGTTTAGCCATGAAATTCTAGTGGTTAGTTTGGACTTGAACCTATTTAGAATCTTTCTAGCTAGTAATCTAAGTTGGAATTGAGACTTACCCGGTGATATTCCTTCTTAGATACCTTAGAAAACTGACCATAGGTAATAAAGGTTCATCCTTTATTGGTTGAATGTGCTTAGATTCCTTCCTAAGTAGGGTAGTACCTGAGTCTTACCCGGTGATGGTTTACCTTTCCCTTAGTTTGTAGTCTGGTTTGTTTAAAATTTCCTACCTCTCTCCCATGAGACTTACCCGGTGATAGGTAGTTTGGTTTGGAACTAGATGGTCTTGTGACTTACCCGGTAATAGACCATCAGCTTAGAAATGTTCATCCCTGTGCTTGCCAGTCATAGATGCCTTATGAGTTTTCCTGAGTCCATATATATAAACAATGACCTTAAAACCCTTGGAATCCATTTTCTTTCCTTTAACTTGATTATTTTTGTTTTCCCTTTTTGTTTGTTTGTTTTGGCTTTCAATCATAGTGACAATTGATTGCTACGGTAAATGGTAAATTCATAAAGAGTGGAAAAGAAATAGGGCTCAACCAGGACCGGAGTTGTCCTGGTCAAACCTACAGAGCATCAGAGTTTATCATCATGCAAACATAAGGGCTAAAACAAGGCCCTAGTACTCCTGGTAGGCATGCAAGCCCCCTAAACGTACCATCTACCATCAACTGACTATGAATATAAATAAAAAACATCTCACGGCACTGTCTATAAGGTCCTTCCACCTTCGGCAATGCCATCAGCAGAATGGAGCACTCACAGACCATCAAGGTACCTAACCAACGGATCATGATATCATTCACCTTCGGCATTGCCATCAGCAAATGAGTCTCAAGTCCGGGACAAAATATCAACAATGAAACATGCAGGCCAAGAGCAGAATACAACTCTGGCATAAAGAATAAATCATACAAAGTGCTAGACCTCAAACCTCTCCAACTCTATCTGGGAAGGCCTCATAAAGTAACCTGTATGTATGCCCTCTACTCATCCGGACCAGGATATCAATGGGGATCCTGTTCCGGTCAAATACCAGGGCATTCCTGGAGTGCCATAAACAGTAGATCGTCGCTGAGAAGGCGTATATACGTGCCCTGCTCGTCCAGCTCCTCCCTGGTGCAGAGTGTAGTAGATATGCTATGACGTCTGTCCTCGAGATCATCTCTGTAGACATCCGGAATCCGTAGCATACCTGCCTCCAAACCTCCCTGGCATAGGTGCATCCAAAGAACAAGTGGTCATGTGACTCACTCTCCAGACCACACCAATGGCAGGTAGGATCTATGTCGAGGAAGTGTAATCTGTCTCTGGTCGATAGGCGTCCTAGAATCGCCATCCAAAGGATAAAGCAGTGCTTGGGCGTGTTGCCCGTGTCCCATACTATCCTGGACCAGTCCATCTCCTCTCCATGCTCTCTGATCACGTCGTAGGCATCTGTGACTCTGAACTTGTCCCCATGGCAGCAGCTGTCCAACACCTCCTCTAGTGTCATCTCCTCATCCACAAACGTGGCTAGCTGATCTCTGGTTCCGATTATGGCCTTCACCAGAGGCGAGTCACGTCTGTGGGCCATCCAGTGGTCTGGCTCAACCACCTGTAGGTATCTGTGGTGGATCCACCTAACCCAGAGGTTGTCCCTCTTAGCATGAATATGCCAGTAGTACTTACACATAAATGCCGAGTTCCAGCACCTGAGGTTACGAAGACCCAAGCCACCCTCTCTCCGGGGCATGCATACTCGTGTCCAAGCTACTCTGGGCCAGCTCCAAAGGAACTGTCTGCATAGTCTTGTCAGCCTATCCATCACCAGTGCGGGGACCGGTAGTATCAACAGCCAGAAGTTCTCCGTGCCCTGAAGGACCGTCCTGATCAGCTCCAGTCTACCTGCAAAAGACAAATGTCTCTTGTTCCACGCGCAAATGTACCTCCCAATCTTATCCTAGAGTGGGGTGTAATCAGTTGCCCGTAAAACATGAGGTGCTATGGGGATTCCCAGGTGTCGGAAAGGAAAGGTTCCCGTAGAGAATCCCGAAAGCGAGGTTAATTCGTTTGTCTCTGTTTCAGAAACAGAGGCTAGGAAAATTGAAGATTTCGGGAGGCTAACTGCTAATCCCGAAATCTTTTCAAACCTGCGTAAGCAATCCATAAGGATACTTACTGACTGCACATCCCCTCTACAGAAGAGAACGACATCATCCGCATACATCAGGTGAGAAATCCTGAGTTCCTCACAGTGCTGATGGAAACGGAAGCCAGGTCCAGAGGTCTCGTTGCGTATCATCCTGGAAAGGAATTCCATGCAGATGACAAAAAGCAACGGAGACATAGGACACCCCTGTCTAAACCCACGCTTTCCCGGAAATAACCCATGCATTGTCTTGTTTACCCGGATGGAGTAGGACGCTGTGGTGACACACTCCATCACCCAGTCAATGAACCTGGTCGGGAAACTCAGCTTTGTCATGGCATAGCGGAGGAACTGCCAGGATATCGTGTCGTAAGCTTTAGCTAAGTCAATGTTCATGAAACACCGCTTAATATCCCTCTTGACACTATATCTCCGTAGGAGTTCCTGGACAAGGAAAATATTGTCAGACATCAACCTCCCTGGGATGAAAGAAGATTGTGCCGGGTCAATGAGGTACCCAAGACATGGCCCTAATCTGTTTGCAATCAGTTTTGTGATGATTTTATAGACAACATTAGAACAGGAGATAGGCCTAAACTGGTCTACTCGAGTTGGGGAGTCAACTTTCGCTATCAAAGAAACCGAGGTATGGTTAATTTGTCTGAGCAGTTTCCCATTAATAAAGAATTCCCTAACTGCAGTACAAACCTCACTTCCAGTCGTCTCCCAAGTTTGCTTAAAGAACTTGGAAGAGAAACCATCTGGTCCTGGTGCTCTGAGGTCTCCAATCGACCAAAGAGCCTGCTTTATCTCATCATTAGTAACTGGTCCAATAAGTTTTTCCTGGTCCAGATCCTTAACCCGTGGTCCCACCGCAAATCAATCCCTCGGTGGTACCTCAACCTGCCTCTCAGTCCCAAACAGCCCCTGGTAATACGTCACAAACTCATCCGCTACTTCTACTAGGGAAGTGGTAGTAGAGCCATTAGGTAAATGGAGTGCAGGAATAAAATTCCTTTGTCCATTTGCCTTCATGAGACCATGGAAGTACGATGTAGTCCTATCACTGTTAAGGACGTACCTCGACTTAGCCTGTTGTTCAAAGAAACTCCTCTTTGTAGAAGAAAGCCTTTTGGCTTTTGTTCTACAACTCTCAAGCTGGGCCCGCAAGGCCTCAGAAGTCGGATCCAACCTAACGTTCTCAAGGCATGTGGCATACTCCTCATTGGCCACTTTGGCCTTCTCAGAGATATGTCCAAAATGCCTCCTATTTAACCCACGTAGCGGTCCTTTCATGCCCCTGAGGAGGTTGCAGAGGCGAAACTGATAGGTCCCCCTAAGGTGACACTTCCAGTTCTCCTCTACTATCTCCTAAAACTGGTCATGACTTGTCCACATATTGAAGAACTTGAAATTGGGCTTTCCAGCCGGGGACGGCGGATAAGATGCGCTATAGCCGGCTTATGATCCGAAACTTGCCACTTATTCGGAAAGCTAGCGCGGCAATACATCTCCTGGTCCAACCAATCCGAATTAACAAAAATCCTGTCAATCCTACTCCAGATGGTACCATTAGTCCAGGTGAACTTGTTATCACTCGTGAAAGGACTACATCTGTGAGACCTAGATCCTGACAGGCATCCAACATACCCCTGCACTCGTACATCCGTACGGGGCTCCCCATTTGATCCTCTCGTCCGGGATACATGACATTATTGAAGTCCCCCAAAACCATCCAGGTATAGAGTAGTCCCTAAACCAACGTCTAATGGTTCCCACACTCGCCTTCTGTAGGCAATGCTACCTTTCCCATAGACAAAACACACCCCATACTGCACACCAGTTACTCTACAAGTAACTAGAACAGTGATAAACTGCTCCCCAATCTCTCCAACAGTAAGGTCAAGACGGTATCATCCCAGAGTACAAGTATGCCACACCTATCATCAATCTCAAAGTTAGTGACATACTTCCAGTTTGGAAAACTGGAAGCCATCGCACGGTGGATATCTAACGGTCTAGACCCATACTTGGTTTCCAGTACACCACATAAGCATCCATCAAACTCCCTCAGCAGCTCGGTCAACCCTTTTGTTTGGGGTTGGGTAAACCCCTGGATATTCCAAGAGATGACACTCATCGGGAGACCGTCTGTCTAGTGGTCCTCCCTTGGGCCCTAATATCCGCCTCACCTGTGAGCTAGATGCTTAGCCTCGTAGATCTACGCTCAGGTATAACAACCACCTCTCTCCTAACTTGCTTCCTATCCCTAGGGGCTTTTAAGATAGTAGGGGGTTTTAACTTTTTCTGTACTACCTCTGTCTCTCTGGGTACGATGTGCACGCCTGTCCGACCTAGATAACACTCTCTGGAATCCTCCATTCCTATCATTACTTTTGCCATTATCGGTCTCTATTTCCAAAGCCTTATATGTATTCGAAGTTTTGATATTAGGGGTAGTATACGATTTCCTTCTCCTCTCGACACTCACCCTATCATCCTCACTCTCCTGGCTATCCTCCGAGTCCTCCTCCACTCCCGTAGCCTCCTCATACCTGTCAACCTCTGTGTTACTAATTCCCGTGTACGTGTAATCCGTACTCTCACTATCAGAGCCCATCTTAGTATTATCTAGCTCTCCCTCAGAGCTAGACTCAACCACCATTTCCTTTTTCTTTCCCGAAGAGGATTTTGTTGTCCCTTTTGGGGACAACATTTTAGGTCTAACTATCAACTCTCTCTCTTTCGTGCCAATCCTGATCCTGCCTTCCCCAGAAGGTCTCTCCTTTCTGTGTCCGCTTCGGTCACCCTCTACCAAAGTGGCCTTTATGGCAGCCACCCGGCCGACCTCCACATCCACCCTCTCGTCATTGGCCACCTTCTTCGCCTCTCGGCGTCGACGACGCCTAATGGCATACTTACTTATTGGTCTTTCGGCATCAGTTGTAGGCCTACTAACAATTTTAGGCCTATCAACCTCCACCTCACCCTCCTTCTCTGGGAGTCTAGGTTCCTCTCCTATCTTCCTTTTTCCTTTTTCCTCAATGGTAAACCGTTTTCTAATCCCATATGTCGTTTGTCCCTGTACCTGAGCATTATTTCCTTCCCTTCCAGACTCTTTGTTGGCCTCTTTGTGATTACCATTCCCTTCTCTAACATTGTCCTCCCTAGTTCCTGGTCTAGGTCTCATCCCAGGGATGCCTCTTTTTTCTTTGAAGGAGCATTCCTCCTCATTATGCCCAAAGGTAAAACACCCCTTACAATATTTCAGCTCATTTTCAATAAGCACATTACAAACCACCTTAATCCCATCATCAAACTCTAGGGTGACCTCTCTCCTAATCTCCTCAGCAAAATTCATTTCAATCAGCACTCTCGCATAGGAGCCCCTTTTCCTCTCCCCAGTGACGGGATCCATGTGTAGGGGTTTGCCTAACATGGAGGCCACCCGTCCAAGGATGACAAGCGACCAGTAGTTATTAGGGATACCATATAACCTAACCCATAGGGGTATAGTAGCTACATCCCTCTTATTAAAAGCAAATTTATCCGGAACATGCTTAAGGATTAAAGGTCTACCATGGATCTGGTACGGTCCCCCCGGAGAACTCTGTCTCTATCCCCATCATTATCAAACATGAAAATAAGCCATCCGGCTTCCGTTTTAAGTTTATATTGGACCCCCCAAGATTGTTGTAGGTCCCTAATAGCGTGATACCCCACATACTGCCCAAGTAAGCAGCTACCCCACATTTGCTCCCTAGGTAGAGCTTCAGCACATTTTATCTTAACGGTATCACCCGTTGGGGGTGTATACTCAAGAGTCCCCCCTATCCCTCTATTCATAAAAGTCCTAGGTAGAGGCTTAGTCCAGGCATTTTCCCTTGGAGGAGCCTCACCAGAAGTGCCATTAGTGCCCGTGCGGGGCAGATTCGGAAAGTCCTTATTGTTAAGAATAGTTCCACTACCCATTCCCCTAGTATTAGTTCCCGGCTTAGTAATGATCCTAGCAGATAGGGGTAACATAGAAGGCCGTGTGGTATGTGTTATAATGCGGGGCACGGTGTGATCCTTATTATTAACATCCTCAGTAGCAGGTGTGGTTATACTCAGATCAGTTCTATCATTGCCAGTATCATGTGTAACCACGTTATTATCCACATGCATATTACTAGGCATAACAGTAGGCAAGACAGTATTTCCATAATTATCAGTCCTATCATGTTGAATACTATCATCAATAGCCATCATATTGCTAGTATCCATGATTTGTAAATCAGAGTTATTTAATTCATGCTCATTTACATTTCCAATCATCAAAGCAAGTGCATGTAATATACGAGTATTTAGATCATGCTCATTATCAGATAAAATATTGCTCGTATCAATAACAGTCTCAAGATCCATACCTGTGCGGTCTTCCTCGTGCAAGACCGACTCCGCTATAGTCATGGCCATGTGATTACCATCTCCTCCTCCCTTCTCTGCGACCACCACGTCCAACCCAGTAGGCGTCCAGTCCAGCGCCTCATTCCTTGCTTCCATCGTCCTAAGCAACTTCCTTGCAAGCTCCTTGACGAAGTCATTTTCAGTTGGTTCGGTGACTTGTCCGCCTTGGCTTTCTGTTGACACCACCTGCCTCCCAATGTGGGGTATAGTCGGGCCAATTTCCATTTCAAGGCCTGGTTCCACCATTTTCCCGCCCGTATCCTTAGAATGATCAAAATTGCCGCTCAAAGACCCTTCCTGTTCAATTTGCCCGCCTGAGACTTTTGGATGCAGCGTTGGCTTCCCAGGTGTACCTATGATCGGGCAAATTTCATTCTCAGGGCCTGGTTCCAACTTTTGTCCGTCCTTAGTCCCGGATTGGCTCAATTGGCCCCTCAAATTTGCCTCTTGTACTTTATGTCCGCCTGGGTCTTTTAGCATGAGCGTTGGCTCCACAAGTGCCTCTTTGGTCGGGCAAATTCCAGGGACGGACTCAGATTCGCCCATCTTCCTGTTCATGGCATTGCTTTCCTCCTTTTCGGCCTTGTCAATGGCCTCCAGACCAATCTGTCCGCCTGGGGTATTGGTTGGAGGCGTTGGCTTCCCAAGTATGGCGTTAGTCGGGCTAATTTCAATCTCAGCCCCTGGATCCATCATCTTCGTGCCTTTGACAAGCCTTTTGTCTTCCATGACCTCCACCCTAGCTCCTTTTTCCAGTTGTCCGCCTGGGCCATTGGTGAGTTGATTTGGCTCCCCAAGGGTCACTTTAGTCGGGCCATTTTCGTTTTCAGCTTCAATGCCCGCCATCTTTATCTCTTTGGCATTCATTTTCCCCAAATTCCCCTTTATGGCGGGGGCGGCTCCGTCGGCGGCTACCGGCTCCTTGGTGCCTTCCGTGTCTTTTCTTGTGGCTGCCAGCCGTCTTGCCCCCTGCAGAATGGACGAGAGTTTAGATTCCAAGTGCTTGATTGTGACAAGCTTACCTTCTTTGGTCATTCCGGCCTTGACATTGCCCATGACAATGATTCCCTCTTCCTCCATGCTTGATTGATCACGTGCTTGGGATGCTTGGACGTGTGATCCACGTGCAGCCAGCGGCGGGCCAGTCAGAAGCTTCCCTTTTTGGCCATCTTCCATTTGAAAAGTTGCCTTGTCACCTTTGGTCAACTTTCCTTGCATGGGTGCTTCATTATGGTATGGGTATACCACACATTCCTCTTTTGTGGGTTCCCTTTTGGTAACATATCTTCCTAGTTGGAAGGTATGTTTGGAGCCGTTGCCACCTTGGGACCGCCAGCCACCGCCGCCTCTAGCTCCGGCCTCCCCACCGCCACCTTCATGGCTTTCAACGTAGTTGTTCCTTTTTGTATTTTTCCTTTGCCATCCAACCTTGGTTGGTCTCCCCTCCCCGGCGCCTGAGCATTTTGTCCGTCCTCCCTTGGATTGCTTCCTCCTCCACCTCTCCCGCCTGGATCAAGATCCGCCGCCCCCACTCCCTTAGCCTTTCGGCTCATTCCACGGCCTTGTGCTCCTTTGTTTGGCTTTTGGACTTGTTTGAATCAAAAATGCTTGAATTAACTTGTAATCTGGTTGCTTTAGTTGATGAATCTTCCAATCAATTGGATTAAACTTGGATTGAACTTCACCAAATTAAATCTAACAATTTGGCCGTCCAAACTTCAATCTCACGTCAATCTCTCAAGAGAAGGTGAAATGGGATTTTGATGGGTGAAAAGAAACGTGATGATGTAGGGATGAATGATTTGGTGTGAGATTGGATGAAAGATTGAACACAAGAGGAGAATGGTGGATCAAATGATCTATCCACGGCCAGTGACAATTGATTTCTAGTTCTTAACCCGGAGGAAAAAGTGAAAATTTTGTCACAAATCCCAAATTACGCCACGAAGATCATTGTGGAATTCATAATCATCATTTACGCACTGTTCGCGAGTTATGAGTCCATTACTATCGATAATTATGTTTATCATCATTAATTAGGATTAAGAAATCCTAGCTTTTACAGGAAATACTGTAAATCAATCAGCATGTAACAAACAATGTTCGGGTTATTATTTTTTTCTTTTGGTGAAATTTGTCATCTATTTTACAACTTTTCATTCGTAGCGCGAGAGTCTCCCAAACCTCGCCCCGTCCCCATTAAAAAATAGGACTGATTTTGATGCATTTTCCCCATATACGCTACTGGACTGGTCGAGGGAAAATGTTACAGCACCCTCGGCCCGGACAGAAAGCTACGACACTTTTTAATACGCTTGTGTCTCTCTTTAGAAATTTAAAGACAATGATCTATAGCGTTCATTTTATTTCGCAAGCATAACACACTACCCTAGTGCACATTCAGTATTATAAAGGTCACTAAGTGAGTCCTATGAACTCACCTTATCCGTATTGGTTTCAACGTTTCTCGCAATCTTGCTAGTCAGAGATCCGAATTTCTGGATCAATATACATCAACCCATAGAACTATATCAACCCTTAACATACCAATACTTAGTTGGCCTAGTGGGATGTGGTACTAGGTTCCTTAAGTGTTTAGCTTGGAGATTCGAGCTCGAATCCTCCTTGCGTCATGTATGGAAAAATTGATATTGGGAGGGTATCCCCCAACAATGGGCCACGACTTTCTACCCGATACGGACGTAGAGCGGCAAAGCCAATCGAACCGGGTGGTCTCCGAATTTACCATTACCAAAAATAAATAAATAAATATCAACCCTTAACACTGCTCGACTTATCATTCTAAATAACCAAGGTATGATATCTAACATCGATACCCTGACATTCTTTAAAATTTAGGTTCATGGACTTACACGTCCATTTCAGGTTCTCGTAACATCATCACAATCGTTTCACTAAAGTTCAACTAGCAAGGAAGTCCGTACTTCGTCTATCGTTATTTATCCACTTAATTACTCACACTTCTCGTTCCGATTCTTCGAACGTATAAGTTTTTTTAGCTGATTTAGCCCATTCACTTGAAACCGATTTAGCCCGAAATAATAAAGAATTTGAACCCGAAAATGACCGAAATGGGCCGATCCAAAATGAATGACCTAAAATAACCTGACCGAAAATGATTCGATAGCCCAAAGTAACCCGACTCCAAAATAAAAGACAACCCAACCCAAATAAAAATATTCTTTTCTACTCTAGTTATACATATTCATTTCTTAAGAGATATTGAAAATATCTTTAGACTTTAATTTCTCGTTTAGTATACAAGTATACATATTACATAATGTAAGTGTATTTACAAAGTAATCTTCCATTATAACATATTTTTTCTTGTATAATTATTATTTATAGTATTTATTATTAAAAATACAATTAATTATTTTTTATCAACTTAAAAAAGTTAGTTGACTTTGAAAAACTTTAATAATACCATTTTACATTTATAAATATTTATAATATTTGTAATTTTAAATATTTTTAGATTAAAGTGTTTAATTTTATTTTTGTACTAGTGTAATACCCTCACCCGGTTTGGAATGATATTTATCCACATATACGACCAGTTGTATCCGTATTGCGATTTTCTATTCATTTGAATTCAGATATCCGCATCAAATTAATATCTTTGCATAATATTTAGTGAAAAAATGGTATATCTAAGAGTTATCCGACCTAACCAAGTAATCTGGATTCAACCTGAAAAATTGTCCGAAAAATCAAGATGTTTGGAAATCAGACCGGTTTTGACCCAACCGGAACATTAATTGACCAAACTTGAAAACCGATTGACCTGCCCCAGTTGACATCTCTACCCACCTCCATTAAATAAAGAAGTAATCCGGCCCGAAATGACCCAAGGACCGAACTAAAACGACCCGTAATGACCCAAGAACTAAACCTACCCGGTACCCGTTACAACCCAAACAACGGGTTCAAAGTTTTAGGCCTTCCTTACAAGCAAAGAGAATGCAAAAGATGAGTGGTTTCTTAGATCATCACCGACCTACCATGAAAGTTGAAGTGAATGAGTTTAAACTCCCTTGTTTCAGGATTACATTCGGTTTTGAAGCTTCTAAGACATCGAAGGAATTAGGGGATCGTTGTCATAACTTCACATATGGAGGTTTAACGGAGATGGTGGATTCACCTTTGGATCAAAACCTTTACGTGTTGAGCATCTTTCAGAAGTCCTTCATTGAAGTAAATGAAGAAGGAACATAAGTTGCCTCTGCATCGTTTCAAGATTCGAGGATGTAAGTTTGATCATATTATTATGCATTGAATAATGTCTCTAGTAAGTCAAAAATTAGAATATTTGTTGAGTGGCACTTAGACATGTATAAGACAAACAAAGTTACTATTCGGGCGAAGGAAAGTTACTAACAAAACTACGGAAACGGATTCTACATCCGCCTCAAGCTGGGGCGAATATTTGTTGAGTGGCACTTAGACATGGATTGAGTACTTAGAACCATTTTCATTCTATCTTCTCTAATAATATTCACATGGGGTTGTTTCTAAAGTATCTAACACAAGGGAGAAAGAGAAAGCAGTGGCAGACGACGAAGATGACAATACAAAACCATTTTGTAGCATAATCATAGACAAGAAAAACCTGTTTGCATTCTTTTGTTATGGTTCATTTGCATTCTTTTGTAAGCATCCACTTATAGTTTTTGTAGGGACATATGTCATATGTGTAAGATTATTTATTAATTTTATAATTATTTGTGGGTTTACATATTATAATAAACATGCTCGCCTTAAAAATTTTGAGTCCTATTCCAATTTTATAAATATCCTTAATAGGTTTTCCAATGTCCATTAAAAAACATGCTCGCCTCGAAAACAAGACTAATATCGGGAGGAACGTTATCTAAATAAGAGTTAAGGATGGCAAGGTTTATACTCCACGAACTCACCACGCCATATTCTTTCATCGTCCACAACTCGTACTTGGCACCAACATATGGAGTAGAGATTAGAGGTGTCAAACGGGGCCAACGGGTCGGGTTTGGGTCGGGTCCTAACAAGTCCGGGTTGAAACGGGTCGGGTTAAAAAAGGCTTGATTATTAATCGGGTTGTTTCGGGTCGGGTCGGTTTGGGTCGGGTATCGTTTGCTCGGGTTGAAACGGGTTACCGGGTAGTATCGGTTCCCGGGTCATCACGAGACGGGTCGGAATCGGGTCGGTCATAACAGGCACGGGTTGAAACGGGTCGGGTTTAAACAAGCTCTCAGTTTTATCGGTTTGTTTCGGGTCGGGCCGGTTTGGGTCAAGTATTATTTGTTCGGGTTAATACAGGTCAATCGGGTTGGAGTCGGGTCATTTTTATGTTTGGGTTGGGTCGAAACCAGATCAGTTTGCGTAACATCTTGATTCGGGTCAAATTATGTTCGGGTTCGGTTGAAACCGGATCGGGTTGCCTAGCATCTTGATTCAAGTCAATTTATATTCGGGTTTGTGTAATTTATTCTAAAATTTATACGAAGATATTAATTTCATAAAAGATGAAATAAAAGTTGTGTTGTTTAATTGTTTTAGACTTTTGAATCGTTTTGATGTTGTATTAGTGTGCATTTTATTTACAAAAATGTAATAGTAAATCAAAGACATGCGTAATAAATAATAATAACAATAATGATTTGCCGAATCGGATAATAATCCGTGGAATTCAGTCGATCTATTTGATTCATATTCGAAAATATGGTATCTAAAAACGACTTTAGTCAGATCGGATAATTATCCACGTAAATGTTTGATCTGAATGATTTTAACCTGATCTGTTTGATTGAATATGAATTTAACCGGATATGGATATCTGACTGATCCGTTTGATCAAAATATCTAATCTGACCGACTAATCAATCCATTTGATCCATTATATCCATATATGCTTTTCCTATTTTGTTTCTATCAAAATGTAATATAAAATCTATCATCTTTTGTTAAATCGGATAATAATCCGTGGAATTTGATCGATCTATTTGATCCATATTCAAAAATATGGTAACTAAAAACTACTTTAGTCGGATTGGGTATTTATCCACATAGATGTTTAATCAATTGATCGGAATGTTTTAGCCCGATCTGTTTGATTGCATATGAATATAACCGGATATGGATATCCGACTGATCCGTTTGATCAAAATATCTAACTTGACCGACTAATCAATCTATTTGATCCATATATGCTTTTCCTATTTTGTTTGTTATAAAATGTAAAATAAAATCTATCATCTTTTGTTGAATCGGATAATAATTCTTGAAATTCGGTCGATCTATTTGATCCATATTCAAAAATATGGTACCTAAAAACTACTTTAGTCGAATTGGGTAATTATCCACATAGATGTTTAATCAATTGATCGGAATTTTTTTAGCCCGATCAGTTTGATTGCATGTGAATATAACCGGATATGGATATCCGACTGATCCGCTTGATTAAAATATCTAACCTGACCGACTAATCAATCCATTTGATCCATATATGCTTTTCCTATTTTGTTTGCTATAAAATGTAAAATAAAATCTATCATCTTTTGTTGAATCGGATAATAATCCGTGGAATTTGGTCGATCTATTTGATCCATATTCAAAAATATGGTACCTAAAAACTACTTTAGTCGGATTGGGTAATTATCCACATAGACGTTTAATCAATTAATCGGAATGTTTTTAGCCCGATCTGTTTGATTGCATATGAATATAACCGGATATGGATATCCAACTGATCCGCTTGATCAAAATATCTAACCTGAACGACTAATCAATCCATTTGATCTATATATGCTTTTCCTATTTTGTTTGTTATTAAATGTAAATTAAATCTATCATCTTTTGTTGAATCGGATGATAATCCGTGAAATTCGGTCGATCTATTTGATCCATATTCAAAAATATGGTACCTAAAAACGAATTTAGTCGGATTGGGTAATTGTCCACATAGATGGTTAATCAATTGATCGGAATGGTTTTAGCCTGATCTGTTTGATTGCACGTGAATTTAACTGGATATAGATATCCGACTGATCCGTTTGATCAAAATATCTAATGTGACCCACTAATCAATCCATTTGATCCATATATGCTTTTCCTATTTTGTTTTGTATAAAATGTAAAATAAAATCTATCATCTTTTGCCGAATCGGAATATAATTTGTGGAATACGATTGATTTATTTAATCCATATTCCAAAATATGGTATCTAAAAACGACTTTAGTCGGCTCGGGTTATTATCCCCATAGATGTTTAATCAATTGATCGGAATGGGTTTAACCCGATCTGTTTGATTGAATATGAATTTAACCGGATATGAATATCCGACTGATCCGTTTGATCAAAATATCTAATTTGACCGACTAATCAATCCATTTGATCCATTTATGCTTTTCCTATTTTGTTTTGTATAAAATGTAAAATAAAATCTATCATCTTTTGCCGAATCGGAATATAATTTGTGGAATACGATTAATTTATTTGATCCATATTCTAAAATATGGTATCTAAAAACGACTTTAGTCAGCTCGGGTTATTATCCACATAGATGTTTAATCAATTGATCGGAATGGGTTTAACCCGATCTGTTTGATTGAATATGAATTTAACCGGATATGAATATCCGACTGATCCGTTTGATCAAAATATCTAATTTGACCGACTAATCAATCTATTTGATCCATTTATGCTTTTCCTATTTTATTTGTTATAAAATGTAAAATAAAATTTATCACCTTTTGCCGAATCGGATAATAATCCGTGGAATTCGGTCGATCTATTTGTTCCATATTTGAAAATATGGTAACTAAAGATTCTAAACCATAAGTTAAAGATAATTTTTTGTATGTATTATGTAATATGTAATTATAGACTTATATTATAGTTATCTTTAATATGTCTATTCCTAAAAATTATAGTTATTACGCGACACGTAGTTAAATTTTCAAAAAGTATAATTTTAAACATTCGGATACCCGAAGAAATTATATTTTCAAAAAGCATAATCAGATATCCACATACATTATAATTGTAAACATCAGGGTTACTTTGGGTCGGGTTACTTCGGGCTATCGGGTCATTCGGGTCGGGTTACTTCGGGCTATCGGGTTGTTCAGGTCGGGTCATTCGGGTCGGGTTACTTCGGGTCAAAAATTACTTGTGTGCAACTATACAAGGAATACAAAATCAAAATCCTTATAAGTCTAAACAAACTCCAATATCCATGAATATAAAATCACAGTCCTTTTAAATCTAAACCCACTCCAATATCCATCAACTCAAGACTGTGGATTCAATTGGTGCTAAGGGAATTTTTTTAACTCGATAGAAGTCTCAGTTGAGCATTTTAAGTTTAAAGGTCAAGCATAATTGCAGTATAGACTCGAAATCGAGAAAATGAACAAATCCATCATAGAAGCTAGATCAAACTATATATACTAACTTAAGGGAATATCTGGCTCTTTTATCTTGGCCAATTTACTTGACCAGATCAGATTTGTACAACACAATGGACAACTATAATTGACTAATATGGATTAAACATGCTAAATCATGTAACATTGTTACAACATGTTCAACATAAGTTCAAAGTCTATAGTTTGCACAAATAAACATAAATTCAATAATTTGATGGATAAGTAATTGTTAAAGTTTTCAAGGATATTTACCCGAGTAATTAATAATAGTTTGTTTGATGAATGGTTCTTGTTCTAGTCATTGTTGTAGTAATAAAATTGATTAATAATCACACCAATGGAGTCGGTGATGCTTTGGATACCAGAAGCTCCTACAAAACAGAGTGATGGAAGGTGAAGGGAATGTTATTTCTTTTAAAGGTAAAAGCAGCTTCCCACATCGCCAATGGAGTCAGCGATGCCTTGGATGCGTAACTTTGAGAAGACCTATATACAAATAACAATATATTACTATAAAATCAAACATCAATAGCTTATGCTTGTCTGCTATGAACTTGCATATAATAAGACTTTCACTTGAACCACTTCCATAGCCTCACAGCAAGCAACTTCAGTTTTCCTTCTACAGAAAATATCACAATACTTGTCTATCCTCTTTTCTGAAAACACAAATTCTTTTCAAACAAAGCAAAATGATTAGCACCAAGAATCAATTGTATATATACGCTCCAATGCGAGCTACTGTTACAACTAGTGTATGTCTATCACAATCATACATTGGAAACTCTAGAATATCATCTCTACTTCCTAGTTATCTTCTAGTGTAGTGTCTACCTATGCTGTCCTTTGTCATCTGCAAAAACAAGTCTTCATCCTCGTCACTCTTGACCTTGCTGTCAGTATCATCCCACCCTAGGGCCACCCAAATAGGAGAAATCACCAATAAGATATGCAAAGTCTTTTAGTACTGAGATATTATCACCAAAATCAACAGTTCTCTCCATCTTCTCTAGTGCAATTCGGGTCGTCTCTCTTGCCTTTTGACGCTGATGTAGTATACCTTCTTGATCAACTCTGTGACCCTGGCCAGGACAGAGAAGCGTCTTGTTTTGGGCTTTCAAAATCGTGTCTGCAAATCTCAACTTTAGCATCTCAACCCTTGCTGTCTTGGCAGGAGATAACTCAGTTTCACAGGAACTTAATTCTCCTTGAGAATTGTTAGCATCAGAATGCAACTCAGCAGACTGCATAGGAGTGTCTTTCTCAATTTGCATCTTCACATTACTGCTTGTTGAAGGTGTTGAATCCAACACACCAGAAGACATAGATGATGAAACCTTAACTTGCATCTTTTCTGGTTTAATTGTATGCAGAACACCAGATTTCAACTTGGACGGTTCTTTTGAACCCTTAACATTGATGCAAGTATCTGTTTTATTTGACCACATAAACCTCTGACATTGTTCACTGAATAAAAGGTTGAGTTTTTTTGCCCTCTTATGGACAGTGTTATTAGGGGGATTATTATGCATAGCATTGGAGAATATTAATTTGACTTCATTCTCAAACTCTTCAGCAGTCATATATAATTCTTTCTTCAACTTAGATTTTATCGTTTCCAAAGTGACGAAAGTTGATGAGTAAGGATGTCTCATAACTCTGTTTAGTGTCACAAAACAGTTCAACGACATACTGTGATCCATCTTACTAACCCTTCTCTTCTTGAAATTGTGACACAATGTCTCCTCTGCACAACGCTTACCCCCACAAACAGATTCTCTTATCTTCACTCGATCCATCTTATTAGCCCCACAAACAGGTTGAAATTGCTTCTCCACAGTGATGATCCTTCTGTCTTCAGTCGATACAAGATCGCCGCAGATTTCGAACGATTTCTTGTGCGCAATTGAAGTAGGGGAAAAAGGACGAACCCTAATCAAGAGCGGATTGTTGGGAAGGATCGACTCCGTAGCTTGAGAAACAGAGAGCGTAATCGAAGTAATTCGATCGAGAAAGTCTTGAGCAGCAAGACAGTCGTTCAGGTAAAAAAGAATAAAGGCGCGTTTATTTTAAGGCAACTTCTTGAAAATTTTAAATATTATCTATTTTTAATCAATAAGTTGGCGTTTAATTTATCGTGTTTATTTGTTTTTTAAAATTACTTAATTAAATCTTATCTTATCTTATATTCTTATATAAGTATTTATATATAAGTATTAAAGGAGAGTTTTTTTTACCGTTTCAATATATGATCAAATTAGATGATCAAATTAAGAAAGAAAATAAAAACTTATCGCGTTTATTTGTTTTTTTCAATTTGAAATTTTAAAATAATATGGTATAACCGTTTCAAAATATATAATCAAATTAGGAAAGAAAATAAAAACTTTATTAGGTAATTGGTTTAAAATAACCGCGCTCTTTTTGTTGACAAATTTGGCTGTTGATAATGAGGATCCATCTTCAATGCTTTCATTCTTGCGGGGATTGCATTCGAGCATTATAGATGTACTTAGGTATTTGCTTGTCTATATGAACCAATCATCTGCAGTAATGTCTGTAATTCCTAGTATTGTTTTTATATTCCCTTGCCCTGCAGTAATTTGAACCAGGATTATCTCTTGTCAATTTAAGTGGTGAACTGATTTACTTTTTCGAAATGGGAATGTGATTTTAGGTTTTGGATCAAAACGAGAACTGCACAGTTGTGACTTGTGATGGTCGATTATGGTCAGTAGCAGTGAACCCTGTCATTATCTAACTTGAGCTGCACAAACTTCACATATGAGGAATACTGTCATAAAAATGGTCTATTCTTGTTATTAATCAGCCTCAAAATCTCACAAGTGTATACAAACTGTCTATTCCAGTTGTACAAGTTATAACAAAGGTGACAAAAGTATCAATCAACCAACATTACAAAAGAAAATGAAGTTGCTCAGACCAATAAGCTTATTATACAAGTAACCTATATCCTTCTCTCCAAACTGACAGTTTACGTCTGCGTTGACAAATTTCAGCTAATTCTATGTGAATTGAGGAACTCGGTTTCTCCAAGCACTGTCAATAATGAAGATCTTATCTGAGAACGACTTTTAGCTTGCTTTTGACCTGGTCTCGTACTTTCCACTGCATATGCGTTAGTAAAAGACATTAGTGACCAAAAATGCCCCTTTGATTTAGCAGTACTAGACTAGAGGGAATGGCATGAAAGTACCTGTAGATCATTTATCTCCTCATCAGTGAGAGAACGCTCCATTGACCGATATGCTATTCTGTAGCAGTGACTCGTCATCCCTTTTTTGTTCGTGAAATTGTCAATCAGACGAACCTAAAAACAAGATTTTTATTTATTTATTTAGATGAACCTAAAGGATGTAGCATTGATAACATCATACAGAAATCTGTATTGTGTGAGGTAAAACTAGGAACTCCAAATTTTGATTACCAAAGAAAATGGAACAAAAACAATTTATATCACCTGCAGAAACAAAAATTTCATATACCCCAATTCTATTCATTTTGACATGCATGTTGAACATGGCTTTCAAAATCTGCCAACTATTCTTGAAAGGTAGTACAAGCCATCACATGCACTGATGCACAATTGCACAGCAATGTGTAGGTGACACAATAGCAAATAGGTGAATGGAAGCTGTTTGTCTATGCTGCTCAGATGTTATCACTCACTATATACTTGCTTTTGCATTAGTCTCTAAGGTTGACTCAGAGCTGAAGCCTTCAATACCACTGATTCCCATCTAATTCGATACCCGCATCAATGACAGAAACAAACACCCCCTAGTGGCTAAGTGTATGCTAAAAAATCCAACTACAAACCCAACTACAGAGAGAGTTTATTAGTTAAGATTGCATCATTTTCCAACTATTCGAGAGTAGTATGTTATAGTAGACCAAGATCCTAACCATAATTACATGGAAAGAAGCAATTTAATGAATTGAACATAGGTTAAAATATCAATTTATGAGCAAACATAAATACAACACCATACCTCTTCTACAAGGTCCCCAGCTATTCCTCTTACAACTTCGCACAAGTTATTTTCAGTGAAGGAGTCACTGATCCAAAAGCTCACGTCTTTGTAACATGGAGGATACTGCATAAATACCGTGCAAAAAGCATCAGTGTCCTACATTTTTTCCAAGAGGTAGATGAACAATACCTTTGAGAATGGCTTAAACTTGGCACCAAGCTGGCCTCCAGAGAACTGCAACAGAAAAGAAAAGCGATCAGTCGCCCCATAAAACAAAGAGTGAACTTTAATTACTGGATACAAGATGCCATCAATCAACAGGTGCATAAATACCTGAGAGGTAAATCGCTCATCACTTGACCAGAAGAGTCGAATATCAGGTATGTCGAATAAAACCATTGCTAACCGCTCTAATCCAAGTCCAAATGCCCACGCAACATTATCATTTATACCGTTATTCTTCAGTATCTCTTGTTCTGTCACCCCACATCCCAAAACTTCCAACCATTTTTCCTGAAAAATGTTGTGAGATGTCAATCTAAAGAAGGAATTTTACACGGATTAGCAATGACTAACCCACTTAACAACTTTTCCAGCTACGGATACACTTTGTGATGATGCGTCATAGAAGGGGAAATTTTGCTGGTAGCCGAATAAGAGGGAAGAAAACAGTAGAATTTATTAATAGGGGTTAACCCAGCAGCAATTACGTTGGTATGTCTTCTCCTTATTCAAAGGGATTCATAAGAACTTTTGACACTCAAAGAGAGAAAGGGAATCTCTATGAAAGGATGTTCAACACTAGATTCCCATAAAAGAAAAGAAGAGGTTCATTTTCAGATTCTACTCAAATGGTAAGGACAGAAAAGTACCTGGAAAAATATCTCAAGTTCAAATGATGGGTTCGTAAATGGAAAGTAAGTATCAACCCACCGCATTTCTACAACACCTGTATACAACTCATGCCATATTCTGGGACTTGAACAAAAACTTTTACCAAAAAAATATTGCATGTCAGCACAAATTTTGTGTCCCTGGAGCTATTTCTATATCATGCCAACTAGAGGGAGTAGAGGCACTACATGCATTCCATCTATGGTTTTCTTAAGGTCTGACCATATAAATATTGGAAAAGAACTAAAGAAGGCTACATGCCTACAATGTTAATCTATCTGAGAGAAAACACCTTCTATACTTCCATTTTCTTTGGTCAAAATAAATATGTAGAGACAAATAAATAGTCTTCTTGTTAAAGGCTCTTCATCATGCAGAATGATGCAATCTTTTTAACTAAGTATTTTCAAATTTACCAAATAAATGGCGAGCCAAACCCTCAAGGCATTTCTTCAAATCCTCTGCTGCGTAAGATGTTCCATCCGTGTCAGATGATTTCCAATCATCAGGAGAAAAAACACGAAATCCCTCCATCTGCAAAATAATATAAAAAAATACTTCATTTAAAAACTAGAAAGAAAAAAAATAATCAAACAGGTTAGCTCTTAGAATGAACTGATGAAAAACAGGGTAGTGGGTGGAGTCAATAGAATCTCTCCGAATCCCTCCGATAGACATCTCCAGTCACAAGAAAGTGAGTATAACCTTCTCTAAGAAGCTCAGCTTGATGAGCACTAGTATGACACCTCAGAACAGTTTGAGAATCAACATAGTAAGTATCATTGTAACTCCTGCTTACATGATCAGCAGGAACCAAAACATCATCAAAGTTCTGCAAGAATTATAATCAAAATCCAGCATAACTTGGTTTAGTTTTGAAAGTCCAGAAAAGTATAAGATCAGAATCAAAAAGGGAAACTGGTAGACTACAGAATGGACTAAATGATCACACATTCTAGTTGCCTATGATCTGACAATAAGACTCATGGAATCAAAAGATATGAAAATTGCCCAGTGAACAATGACAACTAGATAGACCTTTGTCAGAAATTGAAGTGCTATTCATAGTTAACCTCCTATGGGAAATAGAAGAAGAAAACAACAAAAACTTCTAACTAGTGCTTCTCTTGGTATGAGAAGTTGAAGTGCTATTCATAGTTAACCTTTGTCAGAAATTGAAGTGATATTCATACTTAACCTCGTACGGGAAAAAGAAGAAGAAAACAACAAAAACTTCCAACATAACTTGGTCTATTTAAACTTACCTACTGTAACCTAAGCATGAGAATGAAATAAATTCTATAAATAAGGTATTAGGCATCATTTCTAGTTCTCTGGAAAATATTCTTTGGAATGCTTATGCCTTAGGCCAGAGAAGTTGCTTCTCTTGGTGGATGTGTGTTTTAATACTTGTAATCCCGAACATTTCCTCCCTCTATGTGTTCAATCACTAGTCTGTTTGTATGTTTATGTGAGTCCCAATTTGTGCTGTATCTGTTAGCATATTAAAAGACGAATAGTTTGAAGCCCAAGCACAGAGAAGCAACAAGAGTCATATAAGTAAATAAAACTAGAAGCATATGACATATATTCATATGCAAAGTTTAACATCTCCTATATCGTAACAAGCAACGCCCATTGTACAGTTCAGAGGGATACCTGTTTGACAGAAACAATGGGACATAGGTCATCAAATTTGTCAAATTTATTAGAGTAATTGGTGTTGAAATAACCATAGATTGTGTTCTTCAGAATCCCAAGTGGATGATTGTCCTGCCTATGCAATTGCATTCCCAGCTTTTCAAAAATTGAGTCGGGGATATTATTTGTTGGATCATCGTCCCTCACCACATCTACAAAACCATCATTTCACATTCATAAAAACGACACAATACAAGAAACTATTGATTCAAGAAGCAAAGTCAACAGTTAACAAGTGAAATTCAACAATCTCGCTATCAAAATCCAAAAGTAGTCAACAATTGACATGATCTCACTTCCAACATCTGATCAACCTCAGACGTCTTGACCAAATAGGAGTTAGAGATTCAAACCCTAAACCTCCACGATAAAAAAAAAATCCAATGTGCAGGAAATACACATTGTACTGCCAAAAAGGGCCAATCCAGATGAAAAGACGTAATTACAAGGAGCGAGCAACAGACCTTCTTTGGCAATTTTGACCCCGCCGAGCTCGAGGGAAGAAGCCACTTGAGACCTCCATTTATTGGGTTGGCGAAGCTTGGCACTAGAAAGAAAGGAAGAAGCAGCAGGGGAAGTGGAAGTGGAGAAAGGAAGAGAAAGAGTAATGGCACTTCTGATGGTTGTGGCTTGAGCAAGGGAGAAGGCCATCGCCATGGGGCTGAAGAATTTTTTCAGTAGACTTGTTTAGATAACAGCCATAGCTTTTTGTAGCCTGGCAAACTGTCAAATTCCAAGCTTTGTCTGGTTTAACTAAATACCAGTTTAGTGCATTATCCTAATTGAATGATTGTAATTCATTTCGGGTGGGTTTTAGGGGTTTAGGGTTTTCTGGGAAAGGAAAGAAGAGGTAGGAAATTGATGATGGTACGATGTTGTCAATTTGAAGTGATGATTGTGATCAGTTTCGAGCTAATGAATGAATGGAGGATTATGTGAGAGATTTGACAATGAGGTGAAGAGGAGAAAAATATTGGATTTTCACAGTGAAGACTATGTCCAAGTGGTTAAGGAGACAGACTTCTCTGGCCGTGCAGGTTCGAACCCATATGTCCGAGTGGTTAATGAGACAGACTTGAAATCTGTTGGGCTTTGCCCGCCAGGTTCGAACCCTGCTGTCGACGTGTTCCATTTTTTTTGCTCTACCCCAAATGTGACTAAAAAATGTATGAGTAATATGTGATATTATATCCAATATAAGGGCATCTTTTTTAAATACGTAAAATGTTTGTTAGAAGTTCACCGTGCATATATATATATAGGAATGGTTCTAGGATCAAATCATTATTTAGATAATTATCATATTTCATGGTTGAATTTAGCTTTTGGATACTCATTTGAATAACTATATTGCGGTTTTCAAACAATATATATGGACATCCAGTTTGGATGAGCTTGATTTACAAAATTTGATTATTTTTGTTGGATGAAAATAAGGAATCGCACGAAAGCATAGCCGTTGAAGTAGAGAAGTTCTGATCAAATTTGATTATATATATTTATCTTACTAGTAACTACAATTAGAGTATAGCTTGATTTACAAAATTTGAAGATGTTTCATCTTCTTAACAACAACTAATTGGCAATGACTCTTGTGTTGATGAGCGGCTAAAGCTAGATAATGACACAATCAATGCTTCCTCCAATTCCTTAGCTACATTCTGTTTTATCATAGAGATTGCGTACTCCATAAAAGCCGAATCACATGGCAAGGTAATGGGTCCATCACCAACCAACCCAAACTCTTCTTCCTCCATTATAAGGAGTTATCTAACAACTTGAGATCTGAGATATGCCAAAGGAAGTGCATATCGTCTCCTATCAGCTGCGTAGACCACAAACTGATCCTTCTCGGCTACTACTGAGCTATTATTGCCGTTGTAACTCCTTGGAAGTGAGACCTTCTCGGCTACATTTTTTTTGGTTGGGGTCCATCTCACCCCCAACCTCCATGACAACAAATTTATTTAAAACTGATCACAATATCTCTATTTTTTTCTATTTTCCCTTCAATTTCCTTGTCTTCTTCTATCAACACAATCACCTCAGAAGTTCAACCTATACGATTAGGTTACGTACTCGTAAGAAGTAAAACTATGTTAAATATTTGGCACCGCAATCAAACTAATTCAAATGGCACTACACATCACAACCTGAATATGTAATGATTTCTCTTTTGGTGAAATGAGTTAGTTATTTTATAGATATGTGTACTTTACTAAAACTCTTGTTATGAAACTATTGAAAAACATACAAATAGATAAAGAGAACACTAAATTGAAGAAGCCGATCAAATACTTTGTGCTAGGAAAAACTCAGCCCATGATACTAGCATCTCCTTCACACTCTTCCGTGAACATCTCTTTAATAGAATCTCATAAGTATGTATGAAGCAACAAGATTTGAGTTTTTGTTTGTAATGTCAAAAACAATTACTTTGTGCTATATATTCATTGAAGATGGATAAATTCATGTATGACAATCGAAAATAAGGTCCTACTTTTCGCATAATATATAAGGTTTGGATCCGGTGAGAACCTATATTACGGTAAGAAATAAGAACACATATAGAGCGTTAGATCAATGAACGGATGACTAAGATTTATCATTCGAATAAGGCAACTTTCAATTGGTATTTAATACACACTTGTGCATATGGTAACAAAATTATATGCGTGGATGTAAATATGAAAATAAAATATTTTAATATTGTTATATATGGTGCACGTTTTTTTTTTATGTTTTATCATTGTACGAATAAGTTATATTTTGTATGACGCGATTATATTTATTACTCGTAATTGTTGATTGATTATATTAGAGCATGCATGCAAATCAAGAGTAAAGGTGCAATGCACAAAAATGGGACCAAATGCACAAATGATGCTATATGCAAATCAACCGTATACGTGCAATGCACAAATGACAGTGCAACATAAGTACCCCAAAATGGGGCCAAATGCACGAATGATGCCAATATTTGGTGCAACGCGGGTGGTTGGAAAAATTCGTGCACGATTACATATCTTCACTTTCATCTATTGCGAGTACATGAGTAAAACAAAAATAATAGGTTAAACGTGTAAATTTTTTGAAAGTTTAACATATTAAAGTCGGAAAAAATTCATGCACGACTATGTACATTCACCTTCATATATGGCGGCTTGAAATTCAGAGGATAAAATGTTCAAATATAAGATCATGTTGGAATTAATTAACAAACTTCTAATACATCAATATGCACGTATTTGTTCAATTTGCACAATTGGTCCTTGTATTGGAAACGTGTCAAAAATCTTCACCAGCGAGTCGCGAGTCACAATTTAATTAGTAATAATTGTAGTTAGAGATAAATTAGGAATAAATATATAACGTAACCTATATGGAAACGTGGAATATATCATTAATTATTACCTTAATTATATCAAATCATATCCGTCGAATGATTTAAATCGTGTGACCAAAATTTGTTCTCATTTCTCTCCGTAAAACATGTTCATACTTGATCCTAACTCTCTCTCTATATGTATATAGTTGGTGAACCGTATCTCTCTATATGTATATAGTTGGTGAACCGTATCGACTATTACCATAAAACAAGAGTGTGAATGAAAAAAGTTGGAGAGGAATTTTGTAGTTGAGACAATAGTTAATATAATATCATATCATATTATATCAATAACATTTTTGTTGGAAAGAAA
Organism: Fagopyrum tataricum; assembly: GCA_002319775.1. Classification (NCBI taxonomy): domain Eukaryota; kingdom Viridiplantae; phylum Streptophyta; class Magnoliopsida; order Caryophyllales; family Polygonaceae; genus Fagopyrum; species Fagopyrum tataricum. The sequence continues at coordinate 54,183,787 of CM008281.1, read as the reverse complement.
TGCAACCAAGAATATCATATGGTTCTTTAGATGAACAAATTGACTCAATAATAGAAGAAAATTAAGAAAACTCAATTAGAATCTCCAGTTTTTGAAACCCTTCAGTAGACGTATTCTGACTTCTTGTAGACGGGTGATGGAGTGTAAGTTGGTGCCTTGTAAACTGGTGATGGGGTGTAAACTGGGGCCTTGTAGTACACTGGAGATGGAGTGTAGGCTGGAGCCTTGTAAACTGGTGATGGGGTGTAAACCGGGGCCTTGTAGTACACGGGAGATGGGGAGTACACTGGCTTCTTGTAGTACACTGGAGATGGGGTGTACACAGGGGCCTTGTAGTACACGGGAGATGGGGTGTACACTGGCTTCTTGTAGTACACTGGAGATGGGGTGTACACGGGGGCCTTGTAGTACACGGGAGATGGGGTGTACACTGGCTTCTTGTAGTACATTGGAGATGGGGTGTACACGGGGGCTTTGTAGTACACGGGAGATGGGGTGTACACTGACTTCTTGTAGTACACTGGAGATGGGGTGTATACTGGCTTCTTGTAGTACACTGGGGAAGGGATGTACACAGGTGAAGCCTTGTATTCATGAGAAGGAGTGTAGACGGGCTTCTTGTAGTATGGAGATGGGGTGTAGACAGGAGAAGATTTGTATTCGGGGGTTGGGGTGTACACGGGCTTCTTGTAGTATGGAGATGGGGTGTAAACGGGTGAAGATTTGTATTCGGGGGAGGGAGTGTAGGCAGGCTTCTTGTAGTATGGAGATGGGGTGTAAATGGGTGAAGCTTTGTATTCAGGAGATGGAGTGTAGACGGGAGCTTTGTAAACCGGAGAAGGGGAGCTGTAGCCATAGTAATCTGCAGAGGCAAGGGCAGCCAAAGCCAAGAAAAGCATGGAGGTCAAGAGGGAAGAGCTTTTGAAAGCCATATTGAATGATGGGTAGGCTAAGAAACTCAAAGGAGAAGAATAAGAAGATGAGATGCAGAAGTCCCTACTCGTTGGGCTTTATATATAGTTTTGTCTTCAGAAGACTAGTAATTTCAAAGTATATATAATTGGATGCACGTCAGGACATGTCTAATGTAGTTGGGATGCACGTCTCCTCTACATATGAATGTTTCTTTGTATTGAATAAAGGTTGACTGTGTCTAAGCCTTATTATTGCTCGTGCATGTTCCAACTATGGATGCATTTTATATTCAGCCAAATTAAAGTTCATGCTTAGACATTGCCAGCTTCTCATTCATTTCAGTAACTGAGAACTCGTTTACTTAGCAGCATATCAACTATTTCAATTACAAGCACTCATTTGTAATTCATGGATATATGTATTTTACTAAAACTCTTGTTCTAATGGAGGGAGTTTAGTTTGCATTAATTTGGTATATCCAATTATGTACAAGTGTGTAATTACAAGAAGAAGGACTTGGATCTCCTTGATCAACAACAGCTTATAGATAGTTGTTCATAATGCAAATCAGATGATGAAGAACGAAAATGAGAGGGAATTGTTGTAACTTGCAAGTGTTTTGTATATAGTCCCTTAATCAATATTTGGACAAGTTGTTCGGGTTGTGTATCAAAAGAAGAAATGATCCACAAGATAGACGCGAGGCCTAGCGCAAGGCAACACACCCACCATGCACACAGGGTTATAACAGTTAACATTAACTGTAAACTCGATTGAACCCTAGCTTTACAAATAGTTTAACAGTATAAGACTGATGTTTTCGGTACTCACAAATTTCGAGGTCATATATGAGCCAATATAGTTCGATCTTCCCGGGAGCATATTCTGTTTGATTTCTTTTGTTGGTAAAAAAACAAGCAATTGCAAGAAAGCAAAGTCCAATTAAGTAGAGAAGTTGTGATCAATGTTGATTAGATATATTCATGTAACTACAGTTAGAGACTTAGAGTAGGGTAATTTACAAAACTGGAGATGATTAATCTCCATTAGCAACAACTAATTGGCAATGGATCATGGAATATATGTGCTGATGAGCCGCTGAAGTTAGATAGTGACATGATCAATGCTTCCTCCATCTCTTTAGCTACTTTCTGTTGGATCATAGAGATTGCGTACTCCATGAAAGCCGAATCACAAGGCAAGGTGATGGGTCCATCACCAACCAACCCAAACTCCTCTTCCGCCATTATGAGGAGTTCTCTTACAACTTGAGATCCGAGATATGCCAGGGGTAGTGCAAATCGTCTCCCATCAGCTGTGTAGACCACAAATTGACCCTTCTCGGCTATTGTTGAGCTGTTCTTGCCACTGTTACTTCTTGGAAGTGAGACCCTCTTCCTACTTGCCGCTGCAAGCTTTCTCCACTTTCTTGCGAGTTTGATAAGTTTGTTGGTGTTGATCATTTTGTTATCCCTGATAAAGAGTAAGAAAAGTCTTACGGATTTTCTGATGAAGAAAGATTGAGCTTGTTTGTTGTGAGGTTGTGGATATGCTTCTTCTTCAAGTGTGTTATTATATAGAAGTTCATAGGAGACAAACTCACGTTCTTGATTTCACAGTGTAGCGGTTGTTTGAAAGCAAAACCATGTGGTTAGTTGTATAATAAATATGAAGTCAAGTGAAATCCAATGGTCCAATGCAAATTTATTATGTGGTGGAACACTACTAAATTGTGAAGAATAGTGTAGCCCGCCCTAGATTTTACGTTTATTTTGTGTATATATTATTTGTGGATGCTTACAAAATGATGCATCTGTCCTACCAAAAATAGTGCAGCATCCTTACCATCCTAACAAGCAGTATTTTTTATGGGTCCTGCTTACACAAATATATGACAGCACAAATTGACAAGGTGGAAGATAAGTAAATTATACGTTATGATCTAATCCCTACCTTCCGAAATGCATAAACCTTTCTATCTCACTGCACAAAAACTAATCTGATAATAGAACTCGAAAATCAAAACGTGCATTTCATGCAGCTCTAAGCAGATGACAAACAATCTTGGTGTTTCTCATCCAAGTTGGTCTGTGAAAAATGAATTATAAGAGCCTAAGATCCAAACTCAGGTACATATGCTGCATTGTTTTCGGTTCGGGTCGGGTCCATCTGCACCCCACCTCCATGACAATAAGATAGACGTAAAATCTCCCATGGGGTCTCTTCTTTGCTATTAATTAGTAGTCATCAACAGCGCAATAATAACATATAGTTTTGAACCCCATTTGGCTGGACATTGACATACAACTAGCCACATGGTTTTGCTTCCAAACTATTGCTGCACTGAAAAATCAAGAACATGTGCTTGTCTCCTACGAGCTTCTATATAACCATTGTTAAACCACTCTCATAGCCTCACAACAACCAAACTCAATTTTATCATCATCGATCATTAGATAAACTCACAGTACTTCTCCTATCCAAAAACACACTACTTTGTTCCAGCTAGCAAAACAATATGATTAACACCAGTAAGCTTATCAAATTGGCCAACAAGTGGAGAAAACTTGCAGTAGAAAGCAGAAAGAGGATCTCACTTCCCAGAAGCAACACCACCAAGAAATCATCAGCAGTGGCCGAGAAGGGCCAGTTTGTGGTTTACACTGCTGATGAGAAACGATTTGCACTTCCGTTGGCATATCTCGAATATCAAGTTGTAAGAGAACTCCTTAGAATGGCAGAAGAAGAGTTTGGGTTGGTTGGTGATGGACCCATCACCTTGCCATGTGACTCGGCTCTCATGGAGTACGCAATCTCTATGATTCAGCAAAGTGTAGGTAGAGAAATGGAGGAAGCACTTATCCTGTCACTGGCTAACCACTTCTGTTCAAGTTCAGCATCCTCATCAACACATATTATTTTCCAAGAACAATTAGCAATTAGTTGTTGTTAATGGAGATCAATCTCTCCCATATTTTGTAAATCATTCTATTCTAACAGTAGTTAAACAGATATATTAAAAATTGATCACGACTTCTCTCTACTTTTTCTATGTTTCCTGCAATTTCTTGTCTTCTTCAATTAACAAAATCATCTTAGAAAACCAAACTTAGGGGAGTTCCACTAGTCTTAAAGATTAAAACTATACTCAATATTCAGAATGACACCATAATTTAAAACAGTTACTAGAAGCTAGTAAAACTAGTTCAAATGGCACCACAAGAAGCTAACCAATATGGTTAATATGTGGAAAAGGTTGGTTGCAACAAGCAGGAAAAGGTTGGTTCCACTACTCTTGAATCTGATATTTTTAGAGTTTGGATTGGGTGGCGATGGACCTAACACCGTACCATGTGACTCGGTTTTGGCTGATGATAGATCTATCACCGGACAACATTGCTGCTGCCTTTATCTCATTGTCATTCTTCATCACCCTCTTTACATTACGAACAGACACCTGTTAGTTGTTGTCGATCAAGGAGCTCAACACTATTCTTGTAATACAAATTACTAGATCATTTTTTTGTCTATTTAAAAAAAATTCCCTTCACCTACTTGTATGCTTTATAATCATTTCAGTTGAGGATGCATGTTAAATTGACTCTTAATTTATTTCCTTATATATTTTTACTTCTGGTGGGTGGATGATTTTCACAAGAGAATTCATCTTTTAGGTTGCTGAGATGAGTCTATGTCTACCACAACCACCATAAAAAGGTTGTCTAATTTACGAACATCCATGTTGGTTAGAATCAGCTTCTCAGTTTTTTTTAAGATAAGAATCACTTTCTCAATATATATATATATATATATATATATATATATATATATATATATATATATATATATATATATATATATATATATCTCAACATTAAACATATATAGAAGAAAATTAAAGATGTATCTAATAAAGCATTTGATGTGCTTATGAACTTACTCCTTTTAGCATACTATGACATGAGATATAGAGATAATGCACACAACAGGACGGATGGAAGGAAATAAGCCTAGATTTAGCATATGCATCACCTCAAATTCACCAGCAAGATTAGCATGCTTGCTTCTGAGGGCTTCCATGATATCTTTTGCAGCATCAAAAGCAGTAGCACCTAATGCCCCCAAAATAAGAGCATTACTGCGCGTCAATACACTTTGTCCACTATCATGGACAGGAGGGGAACTCTGCTGGACACGAAGATCATTGCTAGATTGAACACCACCTTCTGCAACTCCAGATCTTTCAGGTTCTTGGGTATTCAAATTTCCACCATCATGGGGTGCTACACCAGCAGATGTTATTTGGTGAATCTGAAACTCCGAAACCATAGCACCGTGACTGATGGCACTGTGAGAACGCAGAGTAAGGACCACAATACTGGAAAAGAAAATACCTGAAATCAGCTCATCCTGATGAGGAAGTGTGCATGCTTTTGAACAAACCCTTCAAATGTCAATACAGTAGCTTCTGGAAACATCAGTAAGCTGGTGCTGCATTGCAGAAGCATCAGCAAGTGAATTCGTTACTATCTGTGGCACTCTACCAGAGTTGGGAGCAAGGGTAACAGATTGACACTCAACAACCATAGCTAGGAGAAGATCTGGTCCTTGCTTAAGCCAGTACACGTCACCAAGAGCTTCCCAATCCCTGAATTTGAATGATATATTGCAGCCCGGGAAATAAGGTTCTCCACAAAGATTCATGATACAGTGAAAAAAAATCAGGTATTTTCTTCTTCAGTATTCTGGTTCAATCCAAGGGGCCGGTTGGGGTAGTGGCCTTGTCAATTGCTTCTTCAATCTACTTAACAAGTGGAGCTTCTTTATCTCCGTCACCTGATCCAACTTGATGTGGTCCATCTACGTTATTTTGTTAGCATCCACAAATAATGTTTATGCATCCACAAACTGGTTCAGAATCAAACTGTTCACTCTTAATCTAAGCAAACAGGCAATGTTAACAACACAAACTCTAAACCTAAGCAAAGTGGAAGCATATATGTAGTTAACTGTGTTTTCTGTAATGGTTCTGAACCAAACTGGCAAAGTTCTGATAAGATTGATTAAACTATCAATACTGATTGAAATTTTTTGTTGTACAGCTAACAACACAAACTGTTTACTCTAAGCCTAAAAACACAACCGGTCTCCATAACCCTGCTGTCTACTTCAATAGGTAGCACTACAACCGGTCTCCTTTGCTCCATTCCTCCTCATCATTCCCTTCACTACTTCTGCATCCCTCCACCTGTTTTCCATGGCATATATGTTCCGAACTAAAACATAGTTCCCATGCCATTTAGGTTCGATTTTTACTGCTTTTTTCAACATCCTCTCTGCTCTTTTGACATCTTTGTGGTATCCACAAGCAGAAAGGAAGGAAGTTACTATTATCCCATTGGGATCACAAGGCATGGATGCTAACAAGTTCTCAGCCTCTTCCAAACGTCCTGCCCGACCCATGAGATCTATTATACAGCCATAATGTTCTATTTGTGGTTCAATGCCAAATACAGACATTGCTTTGAGCCATTCCTTGCCTTCATCCACCAAACCACCATGGTTACATGCTGATAGAACCCCAATCATGGTTATCTCGTTTGGTTTGAATCCTGCATCTCTCATGTCTTGGAAGACCTGCAATGCTTCCCTGGCCATACCATTCACAGCAAGGCCGTTTATTGCAGCATTCCAAGTAGCAATCTCCTTTTCCTTCATGCCTTCAAAAATCCGCATTGCTTTGGGAATTTCACCACATTTTGCGAACATATCTATGAGTGCTGTGCACAGCTTGGTTGACTTATACAGTACTTTCCTCTGCACATACTGATAAACCCAACAGCCTAAATCTAAAGCACCCAAGTCAGCTATGGCTGGAAGAATGCTTAGAATAGTAACTGCATCAGGCTCAAACAATTTGTTTGACTGCAATTCATGGAACAACCTTAGTGCTTCTTGAGGTTTGTTATTCCGGCTATATCCAGCAATCATAGAATTCCATGAAATGAGATTCTTTTGAGGCATTGAATCAAACAAGGCCCTTGCTGATTCTACATTATTGTTGTTACAATACCCAGAAATCAAAGTTGTCCACGAGATGACATTCCTCTCACTCATTGAATCAAACAAAGTTTGAGCAGTACCCATGTCTCCGGCCTTCACACACACATCAATCATGGCATCAAAGCAGGAACATCTTTCTCGGGCATCTCATCAAAGTACTTGCGTGCGCTTTTAACATCCCCAGCTCTTGCATACCCACAGACGAGAGCAGTTCAAGACACCTGACTTCTCTCAGGCAATTCATCAAACATCTTGCCAGCACTCACCATATCCCCAAACTTGGAATACATATCAACAAACGCCGTTCCCACAAACATATCCGAGCAAAACCCAAGTTTCAAACTATGATCATGCAACTGTCTTCTTCCCAGACAAACAAATTTGAACTGCAGCACTTAGCCAAAGACAAGAATGTGTACTTATCAGGAACAAAACCACACTCTCTCCTGAGATTTGTATAAAGCAGCAGCGAATCACCGTATCGGGCGTGATCATTATAACATTTAATCATGATGTTGGAAAGGAAGGAGTCGCCCCTGTGAGGAGTTCGATCAAACAGTCGGCGAGCGTACTTGAAGCCATCAAATGGGTGTTTGTGTAAAGTGGGTATCGAAGAGCAGACTGCGATGAATTTGGTGAAGATGATGAGGTTGGTATCGATAGCGTTGCGGAGGAAGAAAGCGTGGAGTTGGAGGATGGGCCCTTTGGTACGGATTCGCTGGAGTAGGGAGAAGCATTGCTTCTCTAATGGAGACCATTGCGCTCGATGCTCTTCTGCTCGTTCCATTGACTTCCTTTCACTCTCCTAAGAGCTTCGATTTCTTCATGGTCAAGGTACTAGAATCAAATGTCACAAAATCGTCGCTCTACTTTTTTGGACAAACTGATTTCAGCATCCTCTTATCATCTTACGTACGTGCGTTCCCAACGATTCTTTGTCTTAAAGTTTCTATATAGACAGAGACAAGAACCTCTTAAGTTGTATATTGATAGATGTTTTTAAAAAAATTGTACTTCAAAAAACACAAATTATTTATTTTGATCCTTAATATTGAATTAAACCCTACCATTCAATTTGAATGTTTATGAGATTTGACGAAAAAAAATATGTCTATTTTGTAAATATGGTGAAAGTTATGTTGAGACAATTATTTTTTATTATGTTGGATTTTTATGTCCACACAAATTTTCATTAACAATCAATGATCATGGTTATCTATTTTGTAAATAAGTTAGGCTAAATGCCTATTTATTCATAGAATTAAAATAAGCAGCTTACATATCAATTCTCTATGAGATGAGCTTTGAGAATATTGTTGAATTCAACCGAAGGAGTTACAATATTGTCAAACCATGGTTATCTGAACCCTTGTTCGCAAGCCAGTCGGCTGCTTTGTTGGCACTCCTCGGCACATGTTACAGCTCGATCTCGTTATTGCCATCTCGAAGCATCTTTCTTCCGTAACCATTTGTATTCATTTTAAACCATGGACTTATAGGTCTCTTTCACTTGATAGCAAATCCAATTTCATCTGTCGACAATGATTATGTTTAGTTTGGCACAATCATGGAAACAATATGCTAAAATATATCAATTCTTGTCTCTTCCCAAAAGGGCATCTCCACTTTCATCACGTTCTTCTTCATGTATGATTTCCTGCACGTAAGTTTCCATTCCAACGCCAGAGGGTGAACCCTTGCTACATGTACCCATCTTTTTCAGGAGGATCACTCGGGTGTTTACAACTTTGAATGAGTGTGTCTTGTCTTCCCGTTGCTTCTCTGCTGATATATATATACTCTTTTGGATTTTTCCTTTTGAATTTTGTATGATGTCACTACTCAACAAAATTGTTTCCCGGTTGTCGGCGCTTACACTACCTTGCCGATGGTGAGACCTATCCACCTTATTGTTACCTGTAGCATCGTCATTTTAAAGGATCTTAACGCCCTAACCCAGATTCTTAGATCTACCATCCCACTTAGGTTTTGATTTTCTTTTCGCAATCATCCAACCACCATACCATTCTTTGTTTTCCGGTTTGGTGCCAACATTAATTGTGTTTCAGCTTCCAACTCACCTCCTTGTTCTTTGTGTGAGCAAAGGTTCATGTCATGACCGATTTTACCACAATCAAAACAAATCATTTAAGTCCTTCATATTGGATTCTCCAAAACCTACCATGCACGTAGATGTTCTAGTCGTTTTCTCAAGAGCATGAACCCAAAGGTTTGAACAATTGATACTTTCATTATCCTCTACATCCAATTCCATATATTCATCGTCCCAGAAGGAATCCTTCCTCTGATCATCTCCGTTCATGTTGTTATTTCCTATGTGCTTTGTATGAGATCTTTGTACCTTGTCTATTGTCTTCAGCATCCCTTCCATTCACTTCTATGATAATTTTAAAATTACAACAAAGCAAAAAAAAACTAAGATAGAAGTAATCTCCTGGCTCCTACCTAGTCAACCAGTCTCCTCCATATTGTTCCTAAATGCAACAGTGAAATTGCATTAGATGGAAATAATGTTCGGATGAATATCATGTATTGTAATTTTTGGAACAGTTGTCGATATGTCCGAGTGGTTAAGGAGACAGACTTGAAATCTGTTGGGCTTTGCCCGCGGAGGTTCGAACCCTGCTGTCGACGTTTTCCATTTTTTTGCTCTACCCAAATGTGACTAAAATGTTTACTATGTCAAGCTGATTATTTAACTGGTCACCAGTTACTTCAATAGCACTAACTGGTCACTGAACCGGTGTGGCTCCGGTGAGGTTGATTATTTAACTTCAACTTTACACCACTGAACCAATACAACAAACAACAATAAGATGTTAAATAGGTAAAGAGAACACCTCCGGTGAAGTTGATTATTTAACTTCAACTTCACATCACTAAACCAATACAACAAACAACAATAAGATGTTAAATAGGTAAAGAGAACGCTAAATTGAAGAAACTGATCTACTAATTTGCATTAGTATATTTATCATATCACAAATAGAGTTGTTCATAATGTAAACCGTATGATGATGAACGAAAATGAGATATTAAAAGCAGCAATGCTTTCACGAGTTCTTTTTGTACTCGTTGTTGAATGATAGAGATAACATGTATACTCGAACAAAAATGAGTCACACGGCAATGTGATAGGTCCATTACCGGCCAATCCAAACTCTTCTTCTCATGCCATTCTATTTCTATACAATTCTCTGAATATTTGGGATTGAAGATAGCCCAAGGGAAGTGTAAACCGTTTTGCATCTGTTGTGTAGACGATGAAATGACCCTATTCGAGTGTTGGTCCTCTTTTGCTGATTTTGGTTCTAGGCATGGAAATCCTTTTCCTGCTTGCTGCAGCCAATCTTTGCCACTTCTTGGCCATCTTGATTATTAGCTTCTTCGTACTAATCATATTTTTTGGTGGGACAAAGAGGGAATTTCATACTAGGAAGTTTTATTTCGATCTCTGAAAAGTGGAAGCAAATAAATTGTTTAGAATTGGAGTATGAAAATGAAAATGGTTGTAAGTAGTCTTATATAGTTGCTAGGCGAAGATGAAGCGTCTACACCACTGCTTGCTTTCTCTTGTGATGATCACATTAGAGGCAAATCCATGTGAGTAATGTTAGACAAGTCGGATAAGGTGTGGTCCATTAATCAATATATATTTGGACAAGTTGTTCATGATCTAGCTCGATCAATGCAACACACCTACCATGCACCCAGGCTTAAACCTATATTTTCACATGGTCTTGCTTCATACTTTTGGATCAAAACATCTGTAGATAATGTGGACGTACATGGGCCTATCTGGATTTGCAAATTAATGCAATGAATATTAATTTCTCTTGAGAATGTAAAATGAGCCTAACTTAGAAATAGTTCAATCGTAATTGATTTGACATTGTTTTTTTTTGGTGGGAGTTGATTAGATATAGTTGTGTCTGTTGTTTTCATCTTTTATAATCAGTAGACCACAAACTCCGATGGAACCCTAATTTTAAATGAAAAGTGTCACCTAATAAGACATGGAATTGAAGGTCAGTGGTCTGGTTAGCATGAAGCAACAGACGTAGCTTTGGTTTTTCAACAAGAGGATAATTCATTATATGACTTAAACCAAACCTGCTCTCCAATATATAGTTTGATCTTCTAGGAAGAACATGCTGTTTGATTATATTTGTCGGTAGAAAAAACAAGAAATCGCAAGACAGCATAGTCGAAGTAGGGAATTTCTGATCAAATTTGATTATATATTTATCTAACTAGTAACGGACTTATTTGCTACTTCTAAATTATTAACATATATATCTCTATAATAACTTTTCACCATAACAAGAAATCCCAAATAGAACAATAGAGAACATCAAGTATTGTAATTTAATTATTCTATTTAATTGTCAATTATTATATTTTTTAAGCATCTCCGACTAGTTAATTGTTATAGATATACATATATGTCACATAGTACTAAAATCAGGGCCATATCAACTTCTTATTCGTGCTTTTCATGCACCTCTAACCAGTGGCCAGATTAGTACTAGGCAAATAGGCAATGCTAAATCATCAGAAAGTACAATCATGTGAAAGTAGAACTAAAGAAACTTGTTTGGATGGTTCATATGCTGCATTTTTTTGGTTTGGGTTTATATGTTGCATTGTTTATGGTTCGGGTCCATCTGCACCCAACTTATATGACAACAAGATAGACGCATGGGCTCTCTTCTTCGCGATTAGTAGTCATCAAGATTTGACACAATCGATTGCCAAACTATCCGGTGGACCATTGGATTCCAATTAGCAATAATAATATCTAGTTTTCAAACAAATCGCTGCATCAAAAATTCAAGAAGATGTGCTTGTCTCCATCTAACTTCTATATAACAACACTTGAACCATCTCATAGCCTCACATCAAGCAAACTCAATTTTATCATCATCTTTAGATAAACTCACAATACTTCTCCTATCCAAAAACAAACTACTTTGTTCTAGCAAAAAAATATGATTAACACCCAGAAACTTGTCAAATTGGCCAACAAGTGGAGAAAGCTTGCAGTAGCAAGCAGAAAGAGGATCTCGCTTCCAAGGAGCAACAACGCCAATTAAGAAATCAACAACAGTGGCTGACAAGGGCCAGTTTGTGGTCTACACTGCTGATGAGAAACGATTTGCACTTCCCTTGGCATATCTCGGATCTCCAGTCGTAAGCGAACTCTTTAGAATGGCGGAAGAGGAGTTTGGATTAGTCGGTGATGGACCAATCACCTTGCCATGTGACTCAGCTTTCATGGAGTACGCAATATCTATGATTCAGCAGAGTGTAGCCAGAGAACTGGAAGAAGCACTTATCCTGTCACTGTCTAACCACTTCTGTTCAAGTTCAGCATCCTCATCAGCTACCCTTAAAATTTAAATCTATATTCAATATTCAGAATGGCACCACAATCAAACTAATTCACATGGCATCACAATCAGTACTTTATTAATAATCTTCTCCAATAGATTTCGATCATATGGCACCAAAATCAGAGCCTTATTAATAGTCTTCATCATTTACAATATGGTACAAGGTTGCCCAAAGGAAATTGCAAACCCTAGTTGTTAATGAGAAGTGTCGCCTAATAAGACATGCGGTGGTGATGGAGTTTTGTGATGGTGACGAAACATGGGTGGTCTGGTTGGATGAGGAGGACGATGAATAACAACACCAGTGCTCATTATGTTCGAGCAAACCAAAGGAAAGTAGCAGACGAAAGCAGAAAAATTAGGGATTGGATCGTAGCTTTGGATTTTCAACAAGAGGATATTTCATCATCTAGATTACAATATTGATATAATCTATCTGAACAAAACCCGTTCTCCATATTTATAGTTCGGTCTTCTAGGAAGAAGATGTTGTTTGATTTTTTTTGGTTAAGTTTTTGTATTTCTAAAATGCAAGTGATTATTAAAATATAGTGGTTTTGTTTTTTTGGTCGTCTTTCAAATGCTGACACGCATATGGGCTCAGCTCAGCCCATTTGACTGGTTGAGGTCCAATGCTTCTCTTTGACTGGACTTGAAAGTTGGCTTAAACCTAGATATAAAACTGATGTTCTCCTTTGCTGAGCCGTACAATCTCTCATTCTTGACATCTGCTCATGTGCTGAGCATAAAACGCTCTCAAAATCCGTTGCTTAGAAACCTTGGCTCTTCAAGTTGGTGATTACGACAAAGGTTCCTCTTCCTCTGACGACGGTGTTCATCCGAGAAGCAAGAGTCATTGCAAGTTCCCGATCTTGCAGATCTCAGTCGTCACCCTTCAAGGTTATCTGTGAGTCGATACATGAGTTACTGTCTTTATCTTTCTGAGCTTGTATAATTTGTTGAATCTTGCGATTTGCCTGAAACTTTTGTAAACTGGTTCCATCTTTAGTGACGGATCTTTTGAGATCCCGTGGAGTAGGTTTTATACCGAACCACGTAAAACTTCTGGTGTTGTTCTCTGTTTTCTTTTCGTTTTCTATACTCGGGCATGTTTTCTCCTCGTTTAAATCTTCGATCTAAAAGTATAACTCTAACAAAGTGGTATCAGAGCATCTTTTAGGGTTCTTTCTTTCTAGATCTGGTTTTTGTTTGTTGAGTTCATGTTGTTGTTTGTTGTAGATCTTCTGTTTTATGGCTTGTTGTTAGTCTCGCATGATAGATCTATGAGTTCTCAGTGTAGATCTCGTTTATTAGCTTTAGTTGGCCTATGCATCTTTATAGACTACTTCTGCTGAGTTTTTTTGTGTAAAGATCTGTCAGTCTACGGTTTTCTTGAACGTTTGCTAAGTTTTGTGTAAAGATCGAGTCTTACGGTTGAAAATCTGTTCTTTTGTTGTGGAAAAGAATTTTTGTTGTGGCTTTACACATGCTCTCTGTTTTTGGTTTCTTTAATACTTCCCCTGCACTATTAACTCTTCTTAACTATATCTTGTTGATAACTGTTTTGTTGAGGTTATTTCTGACTGCTATAACATCCTGCATAAAAGAAGAAGAGTATAGTTACACTGTTGAGTGCCTGGCCTTCCTGCACAAAATTTTGTGTAATTTTTGTTGCTGTTTTTTGGTTTTTTGTTTATAAGGTTCTAGTCCTTATCCAGAAGCCATTGGTTGTAATAAGGCCTCTTTAAACCTCTACGCTCTTTTTTAGTTGCTTGTATTGTTTTTTTTATAGTCCACTAAGGACAAAAGATCTAAATCTCAGACACATGTTCTATAAAAGTGTTTGAGTCTTGGATCTCGAAAGGTTGCATGTTTATTGAAGTTATTTTGGCACAAATCAAAGCAACTTTAGTAAGAACCGACAATCTTTTTGAAGCTGGGGTTTCCGTTAGTCTCTACGGACAGCTTCTGTGGGTGATTGGTTGATTTGATTGTATAAGTTGTTTGAGAAATCAAAGGACTTATACCAAATAGAACCACATAGCTTAGTCTCAATTGCTACCTAGGTTTCCCTTAGCTAAATTGAGACTAGTGTCCTGCTCGTTCACCATGGGTTAGACGGCTAAAATTAGGCTATATGATGGCCGTTCTGACTTTGCCATGTGGCAAGTCAAAATGGGAGCTATCCTCATTAAGGAGAAGGTTTGGGCAGCTGTGTCCAAAGTTTATGAAGTAGGCACAACTGACCATGCTAAAAACCAAATGGACTTACTTGCTCACTCTGAAATTATGCTTCGGCTAACAGATGAAGTGGGCAGGCAAGTCCTCTTCAATACCACAGCAAAAGAGTTGTGGGATGCTTTAGAAGCTTTGTTTCTAGTGAAGTCTTTGCCCTCTAGGATAAATCTCTTGTGTAGGTTGTTCACCTTCAAGATGGATGTAAATGTCTCCTTAGATGAAAACCTAGATGTCTTTCTTAGGATGACCCAGGACCTAGAAAGGTGTAAAGACATCATTACTGACCTTCATCAAGCAGTTATTCTCTTGAATTCCCTTCCCAGTCAGTTTAGCACCTTTAAGGATGTCATTCAGTATGGCCATGATGACATGACTAAGACTAAAATCCTAGAGTCTGTAGTTCAAAAAAATGAGGAGCTAAAAGTCTTTAGGACCAAAGGGGGAGCTAATAGTAAGGACAGTAAGAACAATGAGGTGATGTATGTAAAGGGTAAAAATAAGAAAAAGAACATTCAGAATAAGAATAGTGGTGAGAAAGGCAGTTCTAGTAATAGTCAGGGGTTTGGAAAGTCAAACAAAGACACTAAGTCCGATAAAAGGAACGTTAAGTGTTTTTATTGTGGCATTAGAGGCCACATTGTCCCTGAGTGTAAGAAAAAGAAGAAAGATGAGTCTGAAAGGGTTGTTAATGGTAACTCTAATCTAGTGGAGTCTTCTTCTGCTTCTTTCTATGATAATGAATTGCTCATGGTTTCTCATATCTCTAACCCTGATGCTTGGATTCTAGATTCTGGTTGTACTATGCATGCTACTCCCCATGAACATTACTTTGATTATCTGCATAAATCTGATGAGGGGGAGGTCCGTCTAGGGGACCACTCTTCTCTCCCCATTAGAGGGATAGGAATTGTTCCCTTTAGAATGCATGATGATAAGGTTAGAGTCCTCCAACAAGTTAGGTGGGTTCTTGACCTTAGGAGAAACCTATTATCTGAGTCTGCTTTTGATGACCTTAACTGTTACATACACACCCATGATGACATTAGAAATGTCACTCTAAATGGTAAGATTATCCTTAAAAGTGTAAAGAAAAATGGCTTATACCATGTCATAGGTTCTCCTGAAGTCAATGTCCTAGATACTGCTCCTAAGAATGACTAGAACTTGGCATGCTAGGTTGGGTCATATTGGCAACAAAGGCTTACACTATCTTTTTAAAAATGGTTACCTTAAGGATAAACCTAAGGATCTTAGTTTTTGTGAAAATTGTGTTTTTGGTAAAGCAATTAGATCCAGTTTCAATAAGTCTGCCTATGTAGCCAAAGCCCCCCTTGAGTATGTACACTCAGACCTATGGGGACCTGCCTAGGTTGACACCATATGAGGTAGAAAATATTTTGTCTCTTATTGATCATTTTTCCAAAAAGGTTTGGGTATATATGCTCAAGACTAAGGATGAAGCCTTCCCTATGTTTAAGACATGAAAAATCTTAGTAGAAAGCCAAACAGATCATAGGTTAAAATGCCTTAGAATTGACAATGGCCTTGAATTCTGTAACAAACTTTTTGATACCTTCTGTCTAGAACACGGCATTAAACGCCACTTGACCATACCTGGCACTCCTCAGCAGAATGGTACTGCTGAGCGAATGAATAGAACCTTATTGGAAAAGGCCAGGTGCATGCTGTTTTCATCTGGAATGAAATAATCTATGTGGGGAGAGGCTGTGACTACTACAGCCTACCTCATTAATAGATCACCCTCTTCAGCCATTGGATTCAGAACCCCACAAGAAATGTGGGCAGGTTCTAAGCCTAACATCACACACTTGAGGCCTTTTGGATGTGTAGCTTATGCTAAACATTCAAATGGCAAACTCAATCCTAAAGCACTCAAGTGTGTAATGATAGGATATCCAGAAGGGGTTAAAGGCTATAAGTTGTTACTTATCCAACCTGGGAGATATAAAGTAATAACCAGCCGAGATGTCACTTTTGTAGAGTCTGAGTTTTATTTTTAAAATCGAGCTAATCTCCCTGTACAAGAAGTTAACAGGGCCACAACAACAGCTCAATTCTACAATTCTGATGACATCACCGAGTCTTCTGAGGAAGAATTTGACATTGGAACAACTCCACAGTCAAACTCCCCTGACTCTGCTTCCCATAGCAGTAATTCGTCCCTTCAGCAATTAGAGGGGGAGGTAAGTAGATCTAACAATGATCAAGGTGAGACTAGTACTTCCTCTAGCACTAACATTCCTGCTAATATTGAGCATGATGAAAATAGTGTACAAAACTCTCTTCCTGCTTTACCCACTCTGCATGAATACCAGTTAACTAGGGATAGATCCTCTAGAGAGATAATCCCAAATCCTAAGTACCCAGATTATAGAATTCCTGGTGTGCATCTAGCAGAATCTGAGTATGTCTAATATGACCCTGATACTCAGAAACTTGATCATATGATAGATTATGCCTTTCTTGTTGCTGAAGTTGTTAACACTTATACACCTGCTTTCTATGAACATGCCATTAAGTGTAAACACTTTGAGAATTGGATTGCTGCTATGAGAGAAGAAATAGATTCCCTACATACAAATCAAACCTGGACTTTAGTGCCCAAGCCTAAGACTGCTAGGTTGATTAGATGTAAATGGATATACAAACTGAAAGAAGGAGTAAGCTCTACAGACCCACCTAGGTACAAAGCCAGGTTGGTAGCTAAGGGCTTTACCCAAAGAGAGGGTGAGGACTATAATGAAATCTTCGCGCCTGTTGTAAAATACAAAACCATGCGTTTACTTCTTGCTATTTCTGCTGTTTTCAACTATGAGATTGAGCAAATGGATGTTAAAACTGCTTTCTTGCATGGTGAATTAGATGAAACTATTTACATGTCACAGCCTCAAGGCTTTGAGGATAAAAATAAACCTTAGCATGCTTGTTTGTTAAAGAAATCCATATATGGCTTAAAACAGTCTCCTAGGCAGTGGAACATTAAGTTTGACAGCTGCATGAAAAACATAGGTTTTGCTAGAAGTGAGTATGATGCATGCTTGTACTTGAAATATATCGGGTCGGATAGTCCCATTTATGTGCTTCTTTATGTTGATAATATTCTGCTCATATGCATTTCAAAACATAAGATATCTGAAGTAAAAGGGGCTCTTAAATCCCATTTCGATATGAAAGACATAGGTCCTGCTCAAAGGATCTTAGGCGTGAAAATAACTAGAAACAAGTCTAAACGAAAAATCTGGTTGTCTCAAGGTGATTATATGCTTAAGGTTCTTGATAGATTTAATTCTTCTAAGGCTAAACCCTCTAGCATACCCTTAGGAGGGCACCTAGATTTAACCAAAGCTGCTGCTATGTCTTATGCTGAAAAAACCCGCATGAAATCTATACCATACGATGTTGTAGTAGGTTCGTTGATGTATGCCATGATTTGACTCGTCCTGACCTTGCCTATGCTATAAGTGTGTTGAGCAGATACATGTCAGACCCAGCTGAAAAACACTGGTCTGCCATGAAATCTGTACTAAAATATCTCGCAGGAACTTCACAACTGGCTCTCGAGTATGGTCCTCATGAACAGAGTAACAACTTGTTCGGATATGTCGATTCTGATTATGCCAGTAACAAGGATAACAGAAAATCGACTACAGCTTTTGTATACACTTGGTGCGGAAACTGCATCTCGTGGAAGTCCCAGCAGCAGTCAATTGTTGCTTTGTCTTCAACTGAAGTTGAGTACGTTGCTGCCACGGAGGCTTCGAAAGAAGCCATCTGGTTGCAAGGTATCTTGACTGAAGTCGAAAACAAGCAATATTTGGCAACACTGCATATGAACAGTCAAAGCGCACTTTACTTGTGCAAGGATCCCGTATATCACGAGAGGAGAAAACATATCGATGTAAGGTATCACTACATTCGAATGTTGATAGAACAAAAGAAATTACGCGTCCAGAAAATCAAAGGTGAAGTAAATCCTGCAAATTTCGGTACTAAAATTGTTTCACCTAACAAATTTCTGTTTTGCAGAAACTTTCTTCATTTGCAGGTACCAAGTTAGCATTGGATTGGATCGATGAAAAATTTCCGTTCACTTAATGTTTGATGAATCGGTTTAGAATTAGGAGGGAAAATTGTTAAGTTTTTGTATTTCTAAAATGCAAGTGATGATGTATTAAAATAGAGTGGTTTTGTTTTTTGGTCGTCTTTCAAATGCTGGCACGCATATGGGCTCAGCTCATGTTGAAGCCCATTTGACTGGTTGAGGCCCAATGCTTCTCCTGTGCTGATATCTCTTTGACTGGACTTGAAAGTTGGCTTAAACCTAGATATAAAACTGATGTTCTCCTTTGCTGAGCCGCACAATCTCTCATTCTTGACATCTGCTCATCTGCTGAGCATAAAACGCTCTCAAAATTCGTTGCTTAGAAACCTTGGCTCTTCAAGTTGGTGATTACGACAAAGGTTCCTCTTCCTCTGACGACGGTATTCATCCGAGAAGCAAGAATCATTGCAAGTTCCCGATCTTGCAGATCTCAGTCGTCACCCTTCAAGGTTATCTATGAGTCGATACATGAGTTACTGTCTTTATCTTTCTGAGCTTGTATAATTGTTGAATCTTGCGATTTGCCTGAAACTTTTGTAAACTGGTTCCATCTTTAGTGACGGATCTTTTGAGATCCGGTGGAGTAGGTTTTATACCGAACCACGTAAAACTTCTGGTGTTGTTCTCTGTTTTCTTTTCGTTTTCTATACTCGAGCATGTTTTCTCCTCGTTTAAATCTTCGATCTAGAAGTATAACTCTTAACATTTTTGCTGGTAGAAAAACAAGGAATCTCAAGAAAGCATAGTCGAAGTAGAGAAGTTTTGATAACTTTTGATTATATATATTTATCTAACTAGTAACTGCAGTTAGAGAAGCTTAATTTACAAAATTAGGAGATGAGTAATCTTCCTTAACAACAACTAATTGTCAATGGCTCTTGGCATATTTGTGTTGATGAGCAACTGAAGTTAGATAAGGACATAATCAGTGCTTCTTCCATCTCTTTAGCTACACTTTGTTGGATCATAGAGATTGCATACTCCACGAAAGCCGAATCACATGGCAAGGTGATGGGTCCATCACCGACCAACCCAAACTCTTCTTCTGCTATTATAAGGAGTTCTCTTACAACTTGAGATCCGAGATATGCCAAGGGAAGCGCAAATCGTCTCCCATCAGCTGTGTAGAGCACAAATTGACCCTTCTCGGCTACCACTGATGATTTCGTGGTGGTGTTGCTTCTTGGAAGTGAGATCTTCTTTCTGCTTGCTATCACAAACTTTCTCCATTTTCTGGCCAATTTGACAAGTTTCTGGGTGTTAATCATATTTTCTTGCTTAAACAGACTAGTGTATTTTGGTAAAGGAAGTATTGTGTGTTTATCTGACTGATGATGATGATAAAATTGATTTTGCTTGCTGTGAGGCTATGATAATGGTTCAAGTGTTATTATATAGAAGTTCAATGGAAACAACAAGAACATGTTCTTGAATGTTCGATGTAGTGATTGATTGGAAGCAAAACCATGTGGCTGGTTGTATGTCAGTGTCAAGCCCAATGGTGTTATTGGTAATTGAAACCCATTAGTCCACTGCATAGTTTGGAAACCGATCATGTCAAAGTTATTGCGCGAAGAAGACATCCCATGAGAGATTTTGTGTTTATCTTGTTGTCATGGACGTGGGATGCAAATGTGGGACTCGTGGACGTGGGTCTTATTATGTTTTCAAATGTGGGAAAAGGGTGATAATGGCGCGGGGAATCCCGATCCCCGATAAGATCCCCGTCACGGGAACAGGATAGGTAAAATAGATGGGTATGAAAATGGGGACGAGGATAAACGTCATTTCCCGCACGTTGATGAGGATGAGGTTAGAGGTCTCTGACCCGATCCCTACTCCGGTCGAGATCCGGAGTTTTTCGAGAAAAGGTCCTATCCCCATCGGGGATTACACTAGAATACCCGATAGGTAGATTAAATGAGCAAATTAAGGTTGATATATAGTTTTTAATATAATTTTTAAATAATTATAATACTTTGATGGTTGTATTTTAAATTGAGTTAATATTTTTTTAAAATTTTTATGTTAAATATACTATTTTTTATAAATGATTTAATTCAAGTGAATATATAAAATGAAAATTTTAACAAGAAAACTTACGAAAAATCCGACGGTAACTATAAATTGGAAAAATTAGGTGGGGATGAGGATTTTCCGACGGAAAGAATACCCGATGGGGATAAGGATGAGGATGGGTAGAATCTTTAATTCCCGAGTGGGTATAAGAGCATTATGTTAAATGGGGATGGAAATGCGTATGTCACTCCCTAAACTGAACCGTCTCATTCACACCCTCTACGATCGTACATCCCTAGTGTATCCTTTCGTATGAAGACTTCGTCTTCCGGACTAAACGTCTCTCTCGTGGCTAAACGGGGCAACAAACAATCTATAACATATAATTTACTCCATTGCCATATGTATCAAACAACAATTTAACCTAGCAACACACTCCTATATATCTATGATACTCTCTCTAGTCTAGAGGTGTCAAATGGGAATGACATATCACGTTTAGGTTAGAATCTGGTTGGGTAACAAGCTTGTTTTTATAGCGGTTTGTTTCGGGTCGGATACCAAATGCTCAACTTGGATCGGGTAGTCCCGATTCTTGGGTCATAATGGATCAGTTTAGTTCGGTTCACAAGTTATATTAAATAAGCCGATTTACATCGCTTTATTAATGAATTCGGGTAGAGGTGTCAATTGGGACGTGGCAATCGGGTCAATTTATATTCGGTTTGGTACATCAAAAACGGTTTGATGGCCTAACATATGTACTTGTGTCTGTTTTGGTTTGGAAAATTTGATAAGTTAAATATGGGTTACCCGATTGGGTCCAATAGCTCTTAGACACACACTTTTTCATTAATATTTTTGTGAATATATTAATCTAATCCGGAAATCCAAATCCGAAATCCAAATCCAAATTTATAGGAAACACCGATCTAGATATGATCGGAATCCGGTCTCATATCCGGCTAATTTTTTTTTGTTCTAGATCTAAAACATGGCATCAAAAAATATGATTATAGTCGGATCGGTAATTTATCTGCGAATATGATGGGTGATCCAAACCACTTTAGCTAGATCGGGTTGATCCGTTTGATTAAAAATGACTTTAACTAGATCATGATATTTGAAAAAACCGTTTGAGATAGATATTGACCGATCCGTTTGAACTAGATAATAAGTACATGTTTTTTTTCCCTACTTTTTATCATAAAATGTACAAAAAAAAATGTCACGTAACATAATTTAAATAAAAGTGAAAAATATATAGATTTTGAATTTTTTTTGCATATACGTATGCAAATCAAAATTTTCATTTATTTTTTGTTTATCGAAGTTAATTACTTTACTTTCCGAAACTAACGAATTCATATCTTCTATGTATTTGGTGAGATGTTCATTTATAATGAAGACTTTTATTAGTTTTCAATATCAATATCCTATTAAAATACGAAATCGAGCACATAACTCAAATATTGATTGTTTTAGAAATCTTGTTAAACAATATTCTTTTAATTATAATATTTATTAGGTAATATTGTATCAACTGCCTACTCATTTTGCTAATTCTGAATTATTAACATATATATCTTTATAACAATTAACAACACTTATGCCTCAACTTTTTTGAGTATCATTTAATGGTTATCTAAATTTTTATCGTAACTAATAAATAATTATTTATCATATCATATATTTATATACTAATGAAAGCTATAACAAAAAATATATAACACCACGGTAAATCAACAATACATATAATCCTATAGCATTCAAAACCTATACAAAGTGCGGATATAGAATTATAGTATTTAAGATATATAATACGGAAATATCACAATTCATGATTTATAATCATCGTTCTTTTTTATATTAACACTTTTTATATTAACACGATTCATTTTTTGAAAAGGTAAATTTAAAATAAATAAAGAGAGAGGGAGTGAATTTACATAGAGAGGTCATACACATTACAAAAAGGCACAAAACAACAACAATAATTAAGAGAAAGTATTGTTGTTGGTTTGTGCAATAAGTCTAACACGGGAGAGAATTTGTCTAGTGTAGTGTACGGTTGATGATGGTTCAATGTCATAGAAGATGAAGGTTTTGCGAGTATGCCAAATGAAGTAGACGGTAGTGGTGAGTCCAGTAGAAAGCGGAAAAACAGTAGCCGGGGACGTAGATGCACATGAGAAATGCAAGAGGACATCTTGGATGAGAGAGGATCCGTAGGGAGGGTAACCAGTTGAAGATATTTTAGAAGACTTCAAGAGTGAAACAACAAGAGCTACACACATGATCGTGCGTTTCCGAAACTTTGATATGGCATAAACACAAGTAGGACTATCAATGATACACTATCTGCAAAGCTTATCTCGGGTTCTTAGACGATGACGAATAGCGAGCCAAGAAATGAAGGAGCACTCATGGATGCAAGGGAGCGCCAAATCTTGTAACCCAAGAGAATACAAGAAATGAAGGAGCATTCAAGGATGCAAGGGAGCACCATTTACAAAGCTTATTTCTATTTCATTTAGATAATTTTTAATTTTGTTAAATTACCCCATTTAATTTATATATATATATATATATTAATCATTTTTGTAACACCCCGAATCCGTAGGACTCGAGGCGCTACTGGGCTAGGATCTCACAATGGATCCTGACCCTAGCATGACAATAAGTTCACCGGATCTTACAAGAAGGCACAAATAGATTAAATACAAAACATGAAACTCATATATATAAATATCAAAAGGTGATACAGAAGTACCGCTGAGTACAAATAAAACATAACTGTACAACAAAAGATCCCATAACCCCGATAACGACCCAGTGTACGGAACCCTCAACGGATCACCCACTCTGGATAACTCTGCAACTCTCCTAACCTGCAAAGGATCTACAACACGGTATAAAACTGTTAGCTAACCATACACATATATATAGAGATGCAAGAGCACAAACACACATCAGAAATCATAACACATCATCATGCTTTCACACATTTACCCGGTGTATTATCTTTATAAAGTCCAACACTCAAATCGTATATATATAGATATCCATATGAACATATGTGACACGAGGAGTATATCATCCTCGCCTCTGATCGCTATTAGCCAACTGGTGTGGCTCCGGCACTCCTCCCCGTATACCCTAAGGGAGTGATGAAGGAGTCCATCCCGTATAGCAGATCTGGCCTAACTACAAAGAACCTCCCAGACTCCCAACGGGATAAAATGGGAAAGGTTATCACGACCCTACAATGGGCAATCAATATACCATAGATCGGTAATAATCAACAACGCATGCTATCAAGCATATACCACACACCACTCATGCATACATCCAATATAAGGATGGCAGCTAAGTAAGTCCTATGGACTTACCTCAACCTCGAAGTAATCTCAACCACGTAGTACTCTCAAGTATGATCAGCTCCAAATCTGGAGAACAACACTACCTAATAACAAGGCATATCAATATATCAAACTCATATCCATCAAAGGGTCACACCTAGACCCAAGGGATCCATAAGGATCATATCCTAACTCATAAACCTGAAAGCCATAACCGGCATAAACGATATCATACTCATCATTATTCTAACCTCATACATGTACCTAGCATGCTACTAACCCGCTCATACTAGGAAAAGAAAGGATCTACTCTACTCTAGGTAGACCCGGGACAAGACACACCTGCGTGACAACAGAGACGCAGGGGCGGAGCAAAGCAAACCGCGGGCGCGGCAAGGCTCGGCCGTAGGCGCGGTGACAGGGGCCGCAGGCAAGCACAAGCGCTGGGACCATGGCCGCGGGGGCGGCAGCTTCCGGGCGCGGGTGCGGTGACAAGGCTCCCGCAGGGGCGGCTTCGCTGGACCGCGGGGGCGGCGACAATGCAGAGAGTGATCCCGCGGTTCCTCTTCGGCTCTTCACGTGATCAAATCACGTCTTCTCTCATCCAAAATCAAGCACATACATATACATACATAAACCAACATCAACATGCCTCTTCATACATCTAATCCTAAGCTAGAGAGGAAGAACAAGAAAGAAAGAAAGAAGGGAAGGAGAAACAAGGAGCTCACCTCTACTGCTAGACTAGGCAAGGAAAAGCTCCACAACCACAACTCAGCTGGCTTCCAAGCTCAGCAACCACATCTACCATCATCAACGTCAACAACAACACACAACTCTCTTCCAAACTCAAGGAAAACCAACTCAAGATCAAGAAGAAGAAAGGGAGAAGCAAGGAGGACGTAAGGAAGCTGGGAAAGGAAATGAAGGTGAAACCCTTGCTCAACAAGGTAAGAAGAAGGTAAGGAAAAGAGAGTAAGCACGGTCAATAGGTCAACAAAACCGGCTGCAGCCGCAAGAAACCGCAGGGGCGGTTCCTTGAGCCGCAGGGGCGGAACAACAGACGAGCCGCAGGAGCGGCCTCACGGACCCGCGGGGTCAGCTAAGGCCAAAAACGGCTCCAAAGACTAAGGTTCTTACAATTTTTCCTCTTGATAAATTATGTATAAAATTATCCACTAAACTCAAAACTCCATTTCTACTTAATTTAAATAACTTCATTTTGTTAGAGAAAAATAAAATAAAATAAAATTTTAAAAACATAACATTTTCTTTAAATATTATGAACTTATAATACATGTAAGAGGAGAATTGATTCAATCGTTCTAGGTTTCAATTACTATAATGTTCAAGTCATTTTGTATCTGTCACGTAACTTTTAAGTTTTAACTTTTGGATCAGGCTACTTCAAGTTAGCGGGTCATCGTCTCGGGTCGGGTTGTTGGATAATTTCCGGTCGGACTATTTGGGTCATCGTTTCGGGTCGGGTTGTTGGATCATTTCCAATCGGGCAATTCGAGTCGGAATACTTCGGGTTATCAAATCGGGCCATTTCGGTTTCGCATATACTCTTTCTTTTTTTTTTCAAAATTTTCAGGTCTAGATTAGTTTCTGATTTCATGGGTCGTGTCAAGTTTTAACGGCTCTACTTAGGACTAACGCTTATCTTTTGTTGTGACAAGAAATTCTTAACTATCAAACTAGAAGATCTAAATTAAAGCATTAAACTATAATCGTAGGGCTTTAAAAAGCAAGAAGCCCTTCCAAAAATTCTCGACGGTCCAGGACAAACCCAGACCGAAGAGGGGATATGGAAATAGTTTTCAACCACCAATTGACGCGCTTCACTTATTACCTCACTAGCTGCGTCATTGTTCCAAGCGCAAAATTGTTTTACTCTAAATGAGATATATTTTTAGATTCCAGCTATTGCCTTATATGTATGCACATACTCGATGTGGGATGCAATCTATACTTTAAGGACTTTTTTTTACTATTGAAAATGAGTAAGTTGTCTACGCAAGTCACCTTCTTCTAGGCTCCGCTGGACGACACGGTATTCTCATTAAAATTATAGGCCTTGAGGTAATTTATGTAGTAATTAAGAAGGAACAAAGTGAAATAGCATACTTACAAATGCGATACCAATGTTGAAATATTTAATAGACAAATTTTATAGGTGTTTTATACTCCAACTAGTTGTCGGAAGGTGGAAAATGATCTACATTCTTAAATGTAAGCATTGTCCAAATAGAACGATAATAATAATAATAAAGAAGATCAAACTCATATATTATATAAAACTAAAACAGAAGTAGATTTTGTCACATGTTATCACCATATTAAGCCACCTAAAATTTTACCACGTGTCATCACTACATTAAGCCACCTAGGATTTTACCACATGTAACTACCATATTAAGCCACATCGGATTTTGCATATATCTTATTTATATTAATTCAATTGTTTTCATATTTATTTTATTTAGTTTCTTAGTTAAGAGAATGACATGAGATATGAAATATACAAAACAGATGATGACATAAACAAAATTTAGATGATGACATAAACAAAAATAAATTTCTATAGTTGAAAAATACTATACTAATTGTGTGTTAGAAGAATAAATCATATAGATTTTTTTAATTCAAGTTATTTTTAAACTAATATAGTTGATTGGTCATTTACTTTTTATATTTCAAATAATTGGATGTTTTGAATATAGATAAAATAAAATATTTTTATTTATTTATTTATTCATTTTAATAATCAATTTATTTTATTTCATTAAAATATATTTTATTAGAAAATTGGCAAAGCCAATTATTACATAAAAATAGAAATGTTGAACAAATCTTTATAATCAATAAAAATATTATATTATTATTGATATATTTTATTATTCTTATTTAGAACAACTTTATAATAGGATAATCCTATATAATTTTCTTTTAGAAAGTTTTAAATTTTAACAATAATTTTTTAATTAGTTTAATAATAAATTTTTGTTTAAATATAAAAAATTAGGTTAGTCGAATATTCTAATAGACTATCTCTCATATACATATATATAATTAAAAAGCTTTTCTTTATTATTAAAAAATATGTGTGATATATTATTGTATATATATAAATATTCTAATCATAGTTGTGTCACCCCGTATAAGGCACGGATACTAAGCTAGTTATTGTAATTTTACTATTCTAGTTAGATATATCAAATACTAGTTACTAGTTTAGTTTTATCAAAGCAACACCTAGTTGATCTATGTTATATTTTTTAAGCATCTCAAAACAAGAGCGACTAGTTAATTGTTATAGATACATATATGTCTCACATAGTACTAAATTCAGGGCCATATAGTATTGGGGAATGTTAAATCATCAGAAAGTACAATCATATGAAAGTAGAACTAAAGAAACTTATTTGAAAGGTTCATAAGCTGCATTGTTTTGGGTTCGGGTTCATATGCTGCATTGTTTATTGTTCGGGTCCATCTGCGCGCCACCTCCATGAAAACAAGATAGACGCACATGGTATCTCTTCTTCGCGATTAGTAGTCATCAAGCGCGCAATAATATGACATATAGCGTTGAACCCATTTGGCTTGACATTGGCATACAACCAGCCACATGGTTTTGCTTTCAAACAATCTCTGCATAGAGATTGCGTACTCCATCAATGCAGATTTCATTCTCAATCCGTTGACTACAACCATAGCACATGGTTTCATAAAACCGTACAATTTTACCGATCTAAATCAAGCGGGTTTTACATGAAGAAGATTTTGCTCAGCGTGTTCTATTCGACATAGGTAGGAGAAGAACACGACTTGGTATTAAAAAAAATAGAAGAAGCAGAACCAAGTCAAAATGATACGGATCAACCCCTTCTTCTTGCGCCAAAGATCTTACCATTTCCAAAGGAACTATGGACAAATCCCTTTACCAGAAATTTTCAAACGAACAATTTCAACGAAATCTTTCAATTTCTTATTTTACTATGTTCAACTCTATGTATTCCTCTATCCGTAGAGTACATTGAATGTACATAAATGGCTATAACAGAGTTTCTATTATTCATATTAACTACTCTAGGAGGAATGCTTTTATGCGGTTCTAACGATTTAATAACTATCTTTCTAGCTCCAGAATGTTTCAGTTTACGCTCCTACCTATTATCTGGATATACCAAGAAAGATGTATGGTCTAATGAGGCTACTACGAAATATTTACTCATCGGTGGGACAAGCTCCTCTATTCTTGTTCATGGTTTCTCTTGGCCATATGGTTCATCCGGGGGAGAGATCGAGCTTCAAGAAATAGTGAATGGTCTTATCATTACACAAATGTATAACTCCCTAGGAATTTCAATTACGCTTATATTCATCACTGTAGGAATTGGGTTCAAGCTTTCCCCAGTCCTTTCTCATCAATGGACTCCTGACGTATACGAAGGAGTGCGGTTCGTTCATATGCTACATTGTTTATTGTTCCGGTCCATCTGCGCGCCACCTCCATGAAAACAAGATAAACGCACATGGTGTCTCTTCTTCGCGATTAGTAGTCATCATGCGCGCAATAATATGACATATAGTGTTGAACCCCATTTGGCTTGACATTGGCATACAACCAGCCACATGGGTTTGCTTCCAAAGAATCGTTGCATTGATAGAGATCGATTGCGTACTCCATCAATGCAGATTTCATTCTCAATCCGTTGTGACCCCAATCGTGATATATCTTGCATATTTCTTTCTAATGACCATTCAACTTAACTTACTTGCGTTGTCGTGGTTTGGACGGACAATATTATTTTTTTTAAAATTCGGGTTATTGGGTCTTTTGGTCATATTATTCGAATTTCATTGAATTTTCGGTCATTTTGAGTTTGGGTTATTTTGACTTTTGGTAAAATTGGATTCAACTCGAAATGACTGAAAATTTAATTAACCTATCACATCTATCATTGTCTTGGTTACTAGTATGCAACTAGTATAGATGAAAGTGGTGTACATTACTCGATGATCAAATCAATTTAGGATTGATTTGATCATCGAGTAGTGCGTCGATCGGTTTATGCATTTCGGTTGTCTCTCACATCGGTTTCGTGAAATCTAACATTGGTTTATGCATATTGGTTGTGTCCCACATGAAACACAAAATGATAGTATACATAAATTTTCATTATAAAAGGCAAGAAAGAGTTCATTGTTATCACTCATATAAGAGCACAATGAGTTGATCAAGATGGAAGTTACCATCAACATTGTAATAACCGGAAAATTTTAATAATTTTTCCGAGTTATTTTAAATTTTATTTAATTCAATTAAAAAAATTTGAACTAAGAACCCGAATCAAAACGAATAAATAAATCAAACCCGATCGAGTAGATGATCCAAACCGAACCGTGCCCCATTGTTTTTATTAGTTGAACTGAACCAACCCATCCTTTTCTTTTGTGTGGAACCAAACCAATAGTTTCAGGCCTAGTTGACAAGCCCGTAACGAGGCCAAGGCTGATTTATCTTTCTCCGCTTGGGCTTCTTGCATGCTGGGCCAAGGGAGACAAACGATCAGTGGGTCTCTCCTCTTGTCCAGCTACCTCTGCCACACCATTGCTCACAAGCCCAAACGACGGTCTAACGTCTCCTTCCCCACGGGCCAAGAGGGATCTTCGTCAACCTTCCGGCTTCTTTCACTCACCTCGACTGGACGTTACAACCACATCGACGAAGGAATTAATCCGGCCGTTGAAACGCCATTGAAGGCAACATTGATGGAGGATGATCGAAAACCGTGGATGATAACTAACCCCTCTCTCTCCTACTCATTCCTTGCCGACCGCCCTCTTCTCGGCATATCGGACTTCGCCGGCGAGCCCTTTCGTCCACCCGACCTCAAACTTCTACCGCCTCTGTTCGCCTCTTCTCCCCACCGTTTTTCCAATCAAACACCCTCCTGAGCCGCCCTTCGTCCTCCCCTGGCAGTCCCGCCTCCGAGCTTCCACCGACCGGCTACAAATCTCTAGCGCCTTCCCTGTTCCGACTTGCAACCGCTGAGCCTCGCCATCTCCATCGCTGAACTGCTACTGCGCCCTGCTTTCGACTGCAGAACCTTCCCCCTTCGGTGGTACCCTGACGCGGCGGTAAGCTACTCCTCCTCCCTAATTGTGTAATGGACTGTGTAAATGATGTTAAGATGACGGAACAACTGATCTGCACAGGTAGGAGGGAAGAACTGAACGGGATCCTGCATCGCCGCTTGCTGCTCGTTTGGGTGGTTAAAGATTGAACCGAGATGTATTGTAATCGAACCCTGACCCTTGCTTAATCTATGTTAGTCAAATGGTTGCTTAATGAGATTGAAATGATGATCATGGTTACAGGAAATCATCTTGACGTCCAGCAGACTCGAAACCGTGACCTACTACGTTGTCTTGGTGCCATTTGAACCGTTAAATATTGCTACCCTTCCGATATTGGTTAGGCTCGAAACCAATCCGTTTTCCGTAATTTTAAAATTGTCCAATAATTGTTTTTTTTTTTAATGAAAATAATTATCTAATTATTTTTGGCATAATAATATAGGGGATAAGTTAGTGGATAGTGTAAATTCAATAGAGAAAAGTGGAAATAAACTATAGAACGGAACTAATGTGGAATGACCGGAAAACTTAGAATTGTAACAAGTTGGAAAAATGCTACGTTAGTGAATTCGGCTTGAGATTTTTAAGTAGTAAAGAAGTTTGATAGCAATGGATAAGTTACGAAATTCCGAGATAGCAGATTTGGTGAAACGACTATGAAAGATACGAGAATTTGGCTGGCAAGATCGTGAGACTTTGAGACCAGTACCGTTAAGGTGATTTCATAGGACTCACTTAGTTACCGTTTTATACTGAGTGTGCATGCGAGTGGTGTGTGCTATATTATGAGAAATAAAATGAACGGATTAGATCACAGTACTTTGTTGTTAAGTAAGGCACAAGTTTATGATAACGTGCCGTAACCGTCGGTCCGGGCCGATGGTGCCGGAGGATTGCCCTGCGACCAGTCCAGTAGGTATACGGGAAGAGGTACATACACCAGCCCTACTGGTTTACGGGGACGGGGGCGGGAGTCGGGAGACTCTTGTGTTACAAGATAAGATGGAAAATAGACTGGATCAAGTCACGTAATGAAAAGATAATAAACCGGGATATGTGTGCATGCTGAGTGATTTATTGTATATGACCTTGTGTGTGTTTGTGCTCTAGTGACACTTTAGTATTAGAATTGTAGCTAACGGTTTATACCGTGTTGTTAGATGATGCAGGTTAGATCTCTACCGAGAGGTCGAGAGTGAAGTGGCTAGCCAGGGTTTCCGTACTAGGATCGGGTGTTCGGTTATTTATTTCCTTAGTTGACTTTTACTGTTAGACTTACCCGTCCTAGAGATTGGATGTGTTATGTTGGTCACGTCTTATTACCTTGAGTACTTTATTTAAAGATTTACCGTTTTAATATTTGTGCCTTGTTGCAAGGTCCGTTGTGAAATTGTTGTCAAACTAAGGCCAGAACCAACTGTGAGGTCCTAGCCAATAACACTCCGGATTCCCAGAATTCAAGGTGTTACAACATGGTATCATAGGTCTAGGTTGGCAACAATGACACTCGTAATCTTCTAAAAAGGCCAAGTATAAACAGAACCCGAAAAGGGATTTGGTTTTCCAAAATGAATTTCAAAGTTTGTTTATTGTTGAGTCGGGTCGGGTAGTAGTACGGAAACCACCGCTCCACTCTGCAAATCTCGGTAGTAGTAAGGTAGTGTGATTTGTACTTAGAAATAATAATAGTTATAGTCGTTGGTCTCGTATAGACGGCGCACTCCAGGATAGTAACCGTGTCGGGTTAGGGTAAAGATAATTATCTTTCTACCCTTCCCACACGGAGTAGAATTAATAAGGCGTTACAGATCAAGCACGCGAGTGGAGGGATAAAAGCTTTCCAAAGACGAGAGAACGGAGCGTGAGACTAGTAAAAGTATGATCCAACGGTACTAGAAATTCAAAAATATGACCAATCAGTAAGGTCACGCCTCAAAGAAAGTCAAGGTTCACATAATGATTCTGGACTGCAGAGATATAATTGTCGTGATTTTTCCAAGGATACAAAAATAACGAACGGAATCACAGTAACTGCAGTACATCAAGTGTACATAAGAAGAAGCATCAAGTGTACATGAGAAGAAGATCAAGTGAAACGATGCAGAAAAGGCGTGAGAGCCAATAAAGGCATCCTTAGGACAAGGACTAGAGACGTCAACGTCAAGAGATATTCCCAAGAAACCGGAAACAAGAGAAGAGGGTATCATAGTGTGTAGAGGAACGCGAGAATAAGTCATCACACGGTGTCATGAAGTGCAATCACGTCGGATGGATAGCGAGGAGAAGTGGAGAAGCGGGATCGCTTGTTAGGAAGTCAAACAGGCACTAGTAAGAGAACAACCCCGGTTAGGGTACAAAGAAGAAAGCAAGCAACATAATTTAAGAAACCGAAGAAAGGGGTACTTGGACCGACACGTTGATTTAAGCAAAATGGAAGTGAGAACAGTGACGTATCCCGATGAACGGTAGAATATCACCACCTTCTACTATAAAGGAACCACTAGGAATGCATGATGATACAAAAGTTACAAGGAGAGAAAATAAGTACATGTGAAGCTATCAACATGCCGCCATGGCTAAGTGACGACTGATTAGACATAGGATAATGATTGAAGAATACAGTTGGGTATAAGAAGACCTGAGATAATGGATAAAAAGAGAATCATTTCTTAGTATAGAACTCGCTAAGAGTGTGAAGTGGCATATTCACGCCTACACATCCACCTTAGATGGATTCTTTGAGATCAAGTGGACAAGAGAGGAGAATATCAAATAACGGAAAATGAACGGTTAAAGAGTAAAGACGTCCAAAGAGTAGCGTTGGTGTGCGATAGCCACTACCGTTATGGAAGTGATAGTCTAGAATACAAACGACCCGAGACACATGTAAGAGCCTTAGTCATTTGGAGCTGAGACCGCTTAGCCGCCCCTGCGGCTTGTGCAGTGTTCCACCCCTGTGCCTCAGGATTTCCGCCCCTGCGGTTTCTTGCAGCTGCAGCCGGCTTTGTTGACCCTTTGACCGTTCTTTACTCTCTCTTCTCTTCCTTCTTAGCATTTTCCTTGGCTTGCTGAGCAAGGGTTCTTCATTCCAGTTCCTCTCACGTCCTTCTCTCTTCTCCTTCTCCTTGATCCTATACTTGAGTTTTCCTTGGTTTGGAAGAGTTTGTTGTGTGGATGATGATGTTGAGGATGATGGATGTTGTTGCTGAGCTTGAGAGCCAGTTGAGAGTGTTGTTTTGATCTTCCTTCTGTTTGAGATCCCAGTCGTGGTAAGTCTTCTTCTTCTTCTTCTTTCTTCTTTCTCTTCTTTCTTTCCTTCCTCCTCCCCTAGCTTAGGATTGAATACCTAGAATGCATATTGATGTTAGGATGTGTATGTATATGTATGTATTGTGATTGTGGAATGATGAAGACGTGATTTGATCACGTGAAGAGTGGAAGAGAAGTCGGGAGATTACGCTCTGCACTGTCGCCGCCCCCGCGCTTGGAATCTGCCGCCCCCGCGGGACCTGGTCACCGCACCCGCGCCTCAGTGTCACCGCCCCCGCGGCCACGGTCCCTGCGCCTGCGCCTGTGTGTTTCCGCGCCTGCGCCTGCTGTCTTTCCGCCCCTGCGTCTTTCCGTCTGGCAGGTGCGTCTTGTACAGGATCTACTTAAAGTAGTATTGATCCTTTCCTTTCCTAGTATGAGCGGGTTAGTAGCATGCTAGGTATGTGTATGAGGATAGAATGATGATAATTATGATAGTGATATATGCAGGTTATGGCTTTGAGGTTTAGTTGTTTATCGAGGTTTATAAGTTGGATATGATCCTTATGGATCCCTTTGGTCTAGGTGTGACCCCTCTGTTTGATAGGAGATTTGATATCTCGTTATGCCTTGTTTTTAGGCAGTGTTGTCCTCCAGATTGGAGTTAATCGTGTTTGAGACTACTTCGAGGTTGAGGTAAGTCCATATGACTTACTTAAAAACCATCCTTATATTGGATGTATGCATGAGTGGTGTGTGTTATATGCTTTATAGCATGCGATATTGTTTATTACCGACCTACGGTTTAGTGACCGCCCATTGTAGTGGCTGTGACAACTTGCCTTTCATCCCGTAGTGGAGTCTGGGAGGTTCTCTGTAGTCAGGTCAGATCTGGTATACGGGAAGGGCACTTACCACTCTTTATGGTATACGGGAAGGTGCGCTTATACCACTCCAGCTGGCTATAGCACTCAGAGGCGAGGATTATATATATTCCTCGTGTCACATATATTTATATACAGGTTTATACGATTTGAGTGTTGGACTTTTATAAAGATAATTAACCGGGTAAATGTATGATAGCATGATGTTGTGTTTATTATTTCTGATGTGTGTTTGTGCTTATGCCTCTTCTATATATATGTGTGTGGTTAACTAACGGTTTTATACCGCATTATAGATCCTTTGCAGGTTAGGAGAGTTGCAGAGTGATCCAGATGGGGTGATCCGTTGAGGGCTCCGTACACTGGGTTGTGAGGGTTATGGGGTTTTTGTATGTACAAATACATGTTTATGTTGTACTCAACGGTTTTTCTGTAAACCTTTTGATTTATATATATACAGTTTGATGTTTTGTTTTAATCTATCTGTGCCTTGTTGTAATATCCAGTGAACTTGTTGTCAGGCTAGGGTCAGGATCCATTGTGAGATTCTAGCCCAATAGCGCCTCGAGTCCTACTGATTCGGGGTGTTACAACACAATATCACCGGAAAATGGCAAGATTGAGACCGATAAGACAACCCATGGATCGGGACGATCAAAGAGAAACAATACCATTTAAACAGAAACCAGAGAATAGTGGACATACGTAGGCATATACGCCCCAACCGAAGGGAAGTAATGCACTTGGAGTTTTACCGGTAGCAATTAAAGTACCAGTTAATTAAGTCTGAAGGTTAGATATCACACGGAGTGAGAGGGCTTACAATGAGACTTTTTGGAACAAGGTTGGACTGGAAAATTTTAATGTTAACCCAATAAATGAGAGGGTGGAGAGACATCAATCAGTGGAAGGAACAATGAACATCTGAGCTATATCATCACGGGGAAGTTAACAACGACATTGTAGTATGAGTTGCAACCAATCCGATAACCAGGAAGACTAGCTAGAGAAGGGTCCAAGGCTAGAGGACGAACCAGTAGTGGGTGCACGGAGGTATTTTGGGATGACTTCCCTGGCCTACCTTCATAGCGGAGGGTAGATTTCAGTATTGAGTTGAAGCCTGGCACGGTACCGATCCCGAAGGCTCCCTACCAGATTGTACATATTGAGAGGGCAAGGTTGAAGAAAAAATTAGAGCAGTTGGCAGAGAAAGAGTTCATCCGACCTAGTGCCTCTCATTGAGGCGCCTCGGTACTGGTTCTGAGGAAGAAGGATGGATCCATGAGACTTTGCATAGATTACAGAGAGTTGCACCGAGTAACGATCAACAACAAGTATATGTTACCCCGTATCGACGAGTTGCTAGACCAGTGCAGAGGACCTCAACCTTAGTCAGGATCGACTTGAGGTCAAGATATCACCAGCTGAGGGTGAAAGATGAGGATATCCCTAAGACAACTTTGCGGACCAGGTACGATCATTATAAGTTTGTGGTGATGCCATTCGGGCTCACCAACGCGCTGACCGTGTGACATGGAATGATGAATGGAATATTCATCGATTATCTGGATTTAGCTGTAGTAGTTTTATTGACGACATTTTTGGTTTATTCCCATAACAGAGATGAGTATGCAGAACACTTGAGGACGGTGTAACAGATATTACTAGACAACCAGCTTTATGCTAGGTTGTCTAAGTGTGAGTCCTGGATGTCAGAGGTAGGCTTTTTGGGACATGCGGTTAGGGCTGAAGGGATCGGGGTTTATCCGGACAAGATTGAGTCCGTTTCGTCATGGCAACCTTCTAAGAACATTTTTTTTGTGCGCTGGATACTACAGACGGTTTGTGGTAGGGTTCTGAATCATTGGTCGACCATTCACCGGTCTATTGAGGAAGACCACCCACTTTGTGTGGTCTGAGCCCTGCCAGAGGAGTTTTGAGGAGTTGAAGAGGAGGTTGACCTCTGCTTCGATCTTAGCCCAACCAGAGGACACGGAGGACCTTGTGGGTACAGTGATGCTTCCAAGCTGATCAAGCTTGGGGTGCGTATTGATGCAAAAGGGTAAGGTTATAACTTACGTGTCTCGCTAGTTGAAGATGTACGAGGAGAACTACCCCACTCATGACTTAGAGTTAGCAGCAGTAGGGCATGCCCTTAAGATATGGTGTCACTACTTGTATGGGACTACTTGTCAGATTTTCACAAACCATAAGAGACTGAAATATATATATTCACTCAGCAGGAGTTGAATAACAGGCATAGGAGATGGCTTGAGCTGATTAAGGACTTCAACTTGGAAGTTCTGTATCACTGGGAAAGGCGAATGTAGTCGCCGACGCCTTGAGAAGGAAGACGCATCAGGAGAAGGTTATAGATCGTTTGACGGCACAACTTGAGTTACAAAGGGATTATGCCCGGCTAGAGATCGAGAATTAGTTTCCGAATGTTGATCGGCACTTAGGTGCTTTGGAGCTTGTTCCGGGTCTGTTGAGTGATATCCGACAGAAGTAGGATACCTGCCCTACCATATCCAGGATCTGGGAGAGGATGTCTCGGGAAGAGGCACCACAATTTCTGGTAGGAGGAGATGGAGTGATGAGACACTAAGGGCGCGTTTGTGTCCCCTCTGATGAGGAGTTGAGGCAGCGGATCCTACAGGAGGCTCATGCTACACGTTACTCGGTTCACCCAGGTGTGAGTATGATGTATAGAGATATCAGACGCTCCTATTGGTGGAGCGGTCTGAAACCGGATGTGAGTAAGTTTGTGGCCCAGTGTGCGACCTTTCAGCAGGTCAAGATTGAGCACCACTGACCAGGAAGAGAGCTCCACCCACTGCCAGTCCCGCAATGGAAGTGGTAGGATATATCGATGGACTTCGTCACAGGGTTGAGACCGAGCCGAAGTTTTGACGCCATTTGGGTTGTGGTGGACCGGCTCACCAAGAATGAACGTTTCACTCCCATTAAGGAAACTTGGCCGGTGAGTCGATTAACAGAGGAGTTCACGAGACAGATCGTGAGACTGCATGGAGTGCCCCGGACCATCATCTCAGATAGAGATGGACGGTTCACATCGAGATTTTGGGAGCAGATGCATACCGCTCTAGGGACCAGCCTGCATTTTACCACCGCTTATCACCCACAGTCAAATGGTCAGTCGGAGAAGACCATCCAGACCTTGGAGGACATGCTTAGGGTATGTGTACTGGATTGGGGACAGGTATGACCCGATCACCTAGCTCTAGGGGAGTTCTCATACAACAATAGTTACCACTCATCTATTGGTATGACACCCTGTGAGGCGTTATACGGCCGGAAGTGACATACACCACTATGCTGGGAGGATGCTAGTGAGGCCGGAGGAATTGCTCCGGAGCAGATACAGGATGATATGGCTCGGCTAGCCTTGATCCGAGAGCGCATGCTAGCCGCTCAGAGTCGCCAGAAGTCTTATACAGATAAGAGGCGCAGACCGTTGGAGTTTTGAGTCAGTTCAAATGTATGGTTGAGAGTATCACCGATTCGAGGTGTTAGGCGTTTCGGCATTAAGGGGAAGCTAAGCCCCGATATGTCGGACCCTTTGAGATACTGAAGTGGGTCAGGGAGGTCCCATACCGGTTAGCCCCCACCTACCTTAGGGAACGTACATCTAGTAGTTCAAATATCACATCTCAAATAATATATACAGAACCCACAACATGGGGTCAACTAGGAGGATTTGACTGAGAAACCGGACCTCACTTTACGGAGTACCCGATAGCTATTTAGAGAAGAATGATAGACGACTATGAACGAAGGAAATTCCGATGCTAAAGATTCAGTGGTTCCGACGGGGAATTGACGAGTTCACTTGGAGAATAATAGATATTATTAGGAGCTCCTAACCGGAGCAACATGCTGAGTTAGTGGTGACTTTAAGTCGACGAGTTAGTCTAAAGCTCGCTTATGTGTTTGTAACATACTTCACAGTTTGACTTGAGTGATTATATATATTGATGATTGCCTCGGTATGCGTGTGATACCGGCTTGTCCGGGCTGAAATAATAGGGAAAAGCTCTCGAAGATTAACAGTAATTAAAACTCGGAAGTCCGAAGTTCAGATCAACCGTACATCACCCTAAGTTTCGGGACGAAACTTATTTTAAGGGGTGAATGATGTAATAACCGGAAAATTTTAATAATTTTTCCTAGTTATTTTAAATTTTATTTAATTCAATTAAAAAAATTTTGAACTGAGAACCCGAATCAAAACGAATAAATAAATCAAACCCAATCGAGTAGATGATCCAAACCGAACCGTGCCCCATTGTTTTTATTAGTTGAACTGAACCAACCCATCCTTTTCTTTTGTGTGGAACCAAACCAATAGTTTCAGGCCTAGTTGACAAGCCCGTAACGAGGCCAAGGCTGATTTATCTTTCTCCGCTTGGGCTTCTTGCATGCTGGGCCAAGGGAGACAAACGATCAGTGGGTCTCTCCTCTTGTCCAGCTACCTCTGCCACACCATTGCTCACAAGCCCAAACGACGGTCTAATGTCTCCTTTCCCACGGGCCAAGGGGGATCTTCGTCAACCTTCCGGCTTCTTTCACTCACCTCGACTAGACGTTACAACCACATCGACGAAGGAACTAATCCGGCCGTTGAAACGCTATTGAAGGCAACATTGATGGAGGATGATCGATAACCGTGGATGATAACTAACCCCTCTCTCTCCTACTCATTCCTTGCTGCTGTCATGGTGGCAAGTTCAGAGTTACAGAGGCCTACGACATGATCAGAGAGCATGGAGAGGAGATGGACTGGTTCAGGATAGTGTGGGACACAGGCAACACGCCCAAACACTGTTTTATCCTTTGGATGGCGATACT
Source organism: Fagopyrum tataricum (assembly GCA_002319775.1). Taxonomy (NCBI): domain Eukaryota; kingdom Viridiplantae; phylum Streptophyta; class Magnoliopsida; order Caryophyllales; family Polygonaceae; genus Fagopyrum; species Fagopyrum tataricum. The sequence continues at coordinate 54,144,495 of CM008281.1, read as the reverse complement.
AGGACGTCTATCCACCAGAGACAGATTACATTTCCTTGACATAGACCCCACCTGCCACTGGTGCGACCTGGAGAGTGAGTCACATGATCACTTGTTCTTTGGTTACACCTATGCGAGGGAGGTTTGGAGGCAGGTCTGCCATGGATTACGGATGTCTACAGAGATGACCACGAGGGCTGACGTCATGGCATATCTCCTGGACACTGCACTAGGGAGGAGCTGGACGAGCAGAGCACGCATATACGCCTTCTCAGCGACGATCTACTACTTGTGGCATTCTAGAAATGCCCTGGTGTTTGACCGGAACAGGATCCCCATTGATATCCTGGTCCAGATGATTAGAGGACATACCTATAGATTACTTTATGAGGTCTTTCCAGCTAGAGTTGGAGAGAGGTTTGAGGTTTAGCACTTTGTATGTTTTTATGCCAGAGTTGTATTCTGCTCTTGGCCTGCACAGTTTTGATTTGTTTTTCTGTCTGAATGATATCTTGATCCATTGGCTAGGCACTTCGTTGGTTTATGAGTGTCCCTTTCCGCTGATGGCATTGCCGAAGGTGGAAGGGCCTTATAGACAGTGCCAAGAGGTTTGTTTTATTTATATTCATAGTCAGTTGATGGTAGATGGTACGTTCAAGGGGTTTGCATGCCTACCGGGAGTACTAGGGCTTTGTCTTAGGCCTTATGTTTGTATGATGATAAACTCTGTTGCTTTGTAGGTTTGGCCAGCTACACATATATATATAGATATGCAAGAGCACAAACACACATCAGAAATCATAACACATCATCATGCTTTCACACATTTACCTGGTTTATTATCTTTATAAAGTCCAACACTCAAATCGTATATATATAGATATCCATATGAAAATATGTGACACGAGGAGTATATTATCCTCGCCTCTTATCGCTATTAGCCAGCTGGTGTGGCTCCGGCACTCCTCCCTGTATACCCTATGGGAGTGATGAAGGAGTCCATCCCGTATAACAGATCTGGCCTAACTACAGAGAACCTCCCAGACTCCCAGCGGGATGAAATGGGAAAGGTTATCACGGCCCTACAATGGGCAATCAATATACCATAGATCGGTAATAATCAACAATGCATGCTATCAAACATATACCACACACCACTCATGCATACATCCAATATAAGGATGACAACTAAGTAAGTCCTATGGACTTACCTCAACCTCGAAGTAATCTCAACCACGTAGTACTGTCAAGTATGATCACCTCCAAATCTGGAGAACAACACTGCCTAATAACAAGGAATATCAATAAATCAAACTCATATCCATCAAAGGGTCACACCTAGACCCAAGGGATCCATAAGGATCATATCCTAAATCGTAAACCTCAAATCCATAACCGGCATAAACGATATCATACTCATCATCATTCTAACCTCATACATGTACCTAGCATGCTACTAACCCGCTTATACTAAAAAAGGAAAGGATCTACTCTACTCTAGGTAGACCCGGGACAAGACGCACCTGCGTGACAAGAGAGACGCAGGGGCGGAGCAAAGCAAACCGCAGGCGCGGTGACAGGGGCCGCAGGCAAGCGCAGGCGCTGGGACCGTGGCCGCGGAAGCGGCAGCTTCCGGGCGCGGGTGCGGTGACAAGGCTCCCGCAGGGGCGGCGACAATGCAGAGAGTGATCCCGCGGTTCCTCTTCAGCTCTTCACGTGATCAAATCACTTCTTCTCTCATCCAAAATCAAGCACATACATATACATACATAAACCAACATCAACATGCCTCTTCATACATCTAATCCTAAGCTAGAGAGGAAGAACAAGAAAGAAAGAAGGAAAGGAGAAACAAGGGGCTCACCTTCTACTGCCGGACTAGGCAAGGAAAAGCTCCACAACCACAACTCAGCTGGCTTCCAAGCTCAGCAACCACATCTACCATCATCAACATCAACAACACACAACTCTCTTCCAAACTCAAGGAAAACCAACTCAAGATCAAGAAGAAGAAAGAGAGAAGCAAGGAGGACGTAAGGAAGCTGGGAAAGGAAATGAAGGTGAAACCCTTGCTCAACAAGGTAAGAAGAAGGTAAGGAAAAGAGGGTAAAGCACGGTCAAAAGGTCAACAAAACCGGCTGTAGCCGCAAGAAAACGCAGGGGCGGCCTCATGGACCCGCGGGGGCGGCTAAGGCCAAAAACGGCTCCAAAGACTAAGGTTCTTATAGTTTAGTGACCGCCCATTGTAGTGGCTGTGACAACTTGGCTTTCATCCCGTAGTGGAGTCTGGGAGGTTCTCTGTAGTCAGGCAAGATCTGGTATACGGGAAGGGCACTGACCACTCCTTATGGTATACGGGAAGGTGCGCTTATACCACTCCAGCTAGCTATAGCACTCAGAGGCGAGGATTATATATATTCCTCGTGTCACATATATTCATATGCAGTTATTTATACGATTTGAGTGTTGGACTATATAAAGATAATTAACCGGGTAACTGTGTGACAACATGTTTATATCTTATGATTCCTGAAGTGTGTTTGTGCTCTTGCATCTTCTATATATGTGTATGGTTAGCTAACGGTTTTATACCGTGTTGTAGATCCTTTGTAGGTTAGGAGAGCTGCAGAGTGATCCAGAGTGGGTGATCCACTGAGGGCTCCGTACACTAGGTCGTTATCGTGGGATGTGAGATCTTTTGTTATGTACAGTTATGTTTTGATTGTACTCAGCGGTACCTTGTATAAACCTTTTGATTTATATATATCAGTTTTATGTTTTGGTTTTAATCTATCTCTGCCTTGTTGTAAGATCCAGTGAACTTGTTGTCAGGCTAGATCCATTGTGAGATCCTAGCCCAGTAGCACCTCGAGTCCTACAGATTCTTGGTGTTACAGAAATATATGAGAATTTGGAATGGACGTGTAGGTTCCCCAAATCAAATTAGTAGGGCATGTCAAAGTATTGATGCTAGACATCATACTCTGATTGTGAGAATGATAAGTGAACGAAAGATAAGATTGAAATGGTTCTAAGAATGGACAAATTATTGAACAGGATAATTGGATCTTTGGCTGGCAAGATCGCGAGACTTTGAGACCAGTACCGTTAAGGTGAGTTCATAGGACTCACTTAGTTACCGTTTTATACTGAGTGTGCATTCGAGTGGTGTGTGCTATATTATGAGAAATAAAATGAACGGATTAGATCACAATACTTTGTTGTTAAGTAAGGCACAAGTGTATGATAACGTGCCGTAACCGTCGGTCCGGGCCGATGGTGCCGGAGGATTGCCCCGCGACCAGTCGAGAAGGTATACGGGAAGAGGTACATACACCAACCCTACTGGTTTACGGGACGGGGGCAGTAGTCGGGAGACTATTGTATTACAAGATAAGATGGAAAATAGACTGGATGAAGTCACGTAATGAAAAGATAATAAACCGGGATATGTGTGTGCATACTGAGTGATTTATTGTATATGACCTTTTGTGTGTTTGTGCTCTAGTGACACTTTAGTATTAGAATTGTAGCTAAAGGTTTATACCGTGTTGTTAGATGATGCAGGTTAGATCTCTACCGAGAGGTCGAGAGTGAAGTGGTCAGCCAGGGTTTCCGTACTAGGATCGGGTGTTCGGTTATTTATTTCAGTTATTTATTTTCTTAGTTGACTTTTACTGTTAGACTTACCCGTCCTAGAGATTGGATGTGTTATGTTGGTCACGTGTTATTACCTTGAGTACTTTATTTAAGTATTTACCGTTTTAATATTTGTGCCTTGTTGCAAGGTTCGTTGTGAAATTGTTGTCAAACTAAGGCCGGGACCCACTGTGAGGTCTTAGCCAGTAACGCTCTGGATTCCCAGAATTCAGGGTGTTACAAACATTGAGATATGTTATCGAATTATCAATCTACCAAATAAAGTAAGCTCCCTTCCCTTGTCTCTCATCTTCATTTTTTTTTACTTTTTTCTTAATTGTACTAGTATTTAGTTTTATATTTTTTTGTTCTCTTGTTTTTATTATTTTATTATTTTTTCCATTTTCATTTTTCAAATTTCTTTTTCTTATATTTTAATTCTTAAATTTTTTTCAATAATTTTTTTTATATATTATATATTTCATTTAGTTTATGACTTCCTGTATGTTACTATACAATATTATTTAATATTTCGTACGATACTTTAGTTTTAATTAACTAGTTGTTGAAGACGTAGTAATTAAAAGCAATTATATTATCATTTTTATTGTGTTGTGATTAAGTATAGATATAGTTGAATGATTATTTCTTTGTAAGTAGTACTATTAGTCTACGCCCCATTGATATCATATCTAGTGAACAAGGTGCGAGTCAGATTAATGTATTATAATTAAATTCCAATTTATTATGAATTGTATATTTATATTCATGAAATGTTGTATTTAGTTTAACATGATAATTAAGAGACTAGTTGGGAGTTGCCGGAGGAGCTCGATAATTGGTGCAACCCATCAGTTGGCCGGTGATGGAGGTTACCAGCACTCTTCCGGAAAGAAAAAAAACGTTAGCAGAGCCTAAGATAGTGAAAATTCTCACACATGTGGTTTTGTTTTCTTCACCTTTCCGACCAAATGAAGATGGTGCTTGGATTTCGTCCAAAAGGATTGATCGTTATTAAAGCATGCACATGTAAACAAGATGGAGAAGGGTTTTGGAATAACGTAGCGAGTGCATTGAATGGTCTTGTTCCAAACGTGTCTTATAGTGTTGAGAATCTCGCATTACAATTTGTTAGTCATGATCCTTCGTATGGCGGATGATTTGTAAGAAATGTAAGTGGGTTCAAAAGTTGAAAAAGAAATCAGATGAATTATATACATTCATCTCCACCATAGATTTCGACAAGAAGTTTTACACAACTTTGGAGGAAAAAGGGTTCGAGAATGTTGCAAGCTCCTTCGCAAGTCTAGTCATGGCTATGAAATTAGAATTCAAATTCAAACCTTGGCTATACCACCTTAGTAAGGATGAGAGTTTTCACTTAGAGACCGATAATGATGTTACAACAAATATTATCAACAATGAGTTTTGGAGGGATACATGAAGGAACTTCTACTAGTTCTAGCCCCTCTTATCTAGATTCTTGATGTCATGGATACATTGGCTCCAAGTGCTGATGATTGGAGGCGGGATTGTCTGCATCCGGTCCAAATTCTTGCTAGCCGTTTCAACCCTGCGTATATTTTCAGGCAAGATGTGCTAGAAAGCCTCGACTTTGAAGTAATTTCAATGGGGCTATGTCGTCTTGTTGAAGCTTTTGATTATGATGAGAAAAAAGTTGTTGCTGAAATAAATGCCTATAGTATCAAATTCAGCAACTCATTCGCACATATCTCAATTTCCGAACGGGAAGCAAACCAACCGAATAAGTCTACTAACCGAATCTTTTAGTAGTTTGTGCTATCTATTTGATTGATACCAAAATTTGAAGCTCTGAATAACGTTGCAGTAATGTTATGGTCAAACTATGGTGATGGGTTTTCACTGTCACGGAAAGTTTCCTACAAGCTCTTGAGCCAACCAGCTTGTTGTTTGTGCGGACAAGCTGAAAAACACATAATGAAACTTCAAGGAGCGGATACCGTGATATTGCAATGAATGCCCTTAAGATGGAGGAATTTTCCACTATGGGCAATCAAGTTTACAAGCCTCTTAAGGTTGAGAGTCTTGATATGGGTTAAGTATAGATACTTTTGTTTATTATTATTATTATATATATATATATAATCTATAACTTTTTAAACAAGAATGAAGATGGTCAGATGTGCGATGTTACTCTATTAGCTTGGTGAAAACAAATTCATTCTCTAGGAATTAAGAAAATATAAGTAGAAAATTGAGGACATGGAATCCTCTTTGTTGTAATTGCTCATTAGACTTCAAAATCATAGGCGCACAATTGCAGAAGAGTTAATTAAACGAGATCATTGTTGAATCTTAATTAATACTACAGATGTGAACAGCTAATTTGATCACTTTTTTTCCACATAAATAGTAAGCTAGCCAATGGATAAGGATATTACTACATATAACGACCTTACCGCGAATTTTATGAGATGGATAACGATGTTATTTTTTATCGTTTAGATGAATAATGTTATTTTTTATCGTTTAGATGAAAACGGCGACGGCGGCGATTTCAGAGCTTCAGAGGTTTAGGGTTATTTTTTATCGTTCAGAGTTACATGGGTTTGTATTAGACGTGTATATCCTGCTAAGATGCATATATAAAGACATGCATATATTTTTATGCAAGACGTGATATAAAGCCTTAACTTTTAAGCAATTACAATGTGGTTATGTCGTCTTGTTGAAGCTTTTGGTGATGATGAGAAAGAAGCAGTTGTTGCGGAAATAAAGGCCTATGGTACCAAATCCAGCATCCCAACTCAATTAGACAAATTTTTTCAAAACTGATCACGATTTCTCTATTTCCCCCCCCCCCCCCTATGTTTCCTTCAGTTTCCTTGTCCTCTTCTATCAACACAATCACCTCATAAGATCTAACTATGCAATTCAACTACGTACTCTTAAAAGTTAAAACTACATTAAATATTCAGAACTGCTCCACAATCAAACTTATTCAAATGGCACCACAATCACAACTTGAATAGTTTTCTATAATAGATTCCAATCGGCACCGCAATCACAACCTGAATAATAGTTTATCTTTACTATTAGGTAATTATAGATCAATACGTCTAGAAATGAAGTTGTTAATAAAGACCCTGAATAATGTAATCTACTAAAACTCTTATTTTGAAAATATTAAAAAACATACAAATAGGTAAAGAAAACGCTAAATTCAAGAATCTTATCAATTACTTTGTGATTGAAAAAACTCAGCCCGTGATACAAGGTATCTCCTTCACACTCTTCCATGGACATCTCTTTAATAGAATCTCGTAAGTATGAATGAACAAGATTTGAGTTTTTGTTTGTAATGTCCAAAATAATTACTTTGAGCTATATATCCACTTAAGATGGATAAACTACTATATGACAATCAAAAATAAGTTCCTATTTTTCTATCCTATTTTTCTCATAGTATCTATATAATTGGTGAATATCGACTGTTACTACAAAACAAGAGTGTGAAAGAAAAGTTGGAGAAGCAAAGCTTTTAGTTGAAACAACAGTTAACATAATATCATATCAATAACATTTTTGTTGTAAAGAAATACATCCAAGAATATTATATGGTTCTTTGGATCAACAAATTGACTAAATAATAAGAGAAAATTAAGAAAACTCAGTTTGAATCTCCAATTTTTGAAACCCTTCAGTAGACGTATTCTGGCTTCTTGTAGACGGGTGATGGAGTGTAAGTTGGTGCCTTGTAAACTGGTGATGAGGTGTAAATTGTGGCATTGTAGTACACTGGAGATGGAGTGTAGGTTGGGGCCTTGTAAACTGGTGATGGGGTGTAAACTGGGGCCTTGTTATACACGGGAGATGTGGTGTACACTGGCTTCTTGTAGTACACTGGGGATTGGGTGTACACAGGAGCCTTGTAGTACACGGGAGATGGGGTGTACACTGGCTTCTTATAGTTCACTGGAGATGGGGTGTACACGGGGGCCTTGTAATACACGGGAGATGTGGTTACACTGGCTTCTTGTAGAACACTGGAGATGGGGTGTATGCGGGCTTCTTGTAGTACACTGGGGAAGGGGTGTACACAAGTGAAGCCTTGTATTTAGGAGATGGAGTGTAGACGGGCTTCTTGTAGTACACCGGGGAAGGGGTGTACACAGGTGAAGCCTTGTATTCGGGAGATGGAGTGTAGACGGACTTCTTGTAGTATGGAGATGGGGTGTAGACAGGAGAAGGTTTGTATTCGGGGGTGGGGGTGTAGACAAGCTTCTTGTAGTATGGAGATGGGGTGTAGACGGGTGAAGACTTGTATTCGGGGGAGGGAGTGTAGACGGGCTTCTTGTAGTATAGAGATGGGGTGTAAACAGGTTTCTTGTAGTATGAAGATGGGGTGTAGACGATTGAAACTTTGTATTCAGGAGAGGGAGTGTAGACGGGAGCTTTGTAAACTGGAGAAGGGGAGTTGTAGCCATAGTAATCTGCAGAGGCAAGGGAAGCCAAAGCCAAGAAAAGCATGGAGGTCAAGAGGGAAGAGCTTTTGAAAGCCATGTTGAATGATGAGTAGGATAAGAAACTCAAAGGAGAAGAATAAGAATAAGAAGATGAGATGCAGAAGTCCCTATTCATTGGGCTTTATATATACTTTTGTTTTAGTTTAGTTTTCGGAATTTTTGTCTTTTGTTTCAAGGTTTGTCTCGTTGTGCTTGAATCGAACATTGTGAGTTTAATGCAAGTTTTCCTTTTTATTTAATTTTGCGTTTCCTTCTTTATATCTTGCTCATTTTCACATGATATAAAGATTGATTGAACCCTATGATGAATTGACTTATAACTGCGTATATGAATTGTTGAATTGAGATCTGTGGAAATTTGTTTCTTCTTAGTGCGCGCGCTTCATTCTAATCTTACCCCTTTATTTATATACATTGAGAAGTGGTGTTGATTTTGGAAACATAAATAAGATTAATCCTAGCGAGTGCTTGTTGATTTTTATTGGATCTACTAAGTTGAATTTGGTATGGCGAGTAACAGTTTACCTTTACCTTGAGGATCCCTAACTATCATAGATTTACCGGTTTTTATACCCATTATGCATGTCTTATTTGGTCTTTCTGCATGTTTTCTACAAGCTTCATGGCTTTTCTTATGATTTTTTTTTTGAGAAGAAAATAATTTATTAGAGATCCATTTCCGCTAAAGCAGTAATATCATGCGGAATGTTCTCGAGATACATAGTAGTCATAGTAGAGATGTTTCCCAGTGGAATTCTCGCTATATAGTGAGCGACTGCATTCCCCGTTCGATCAATATGAGAGACAGTACAAGAAAGAAAGGTTTTAATCATAGATTGACAATCAACAACAAGAAGCCCTTCATACGGTCGTATAGACGAAGAAGCCATAGGTTCTGCATTGATCTTTAGAACACACAATAACACATCGCACTCCACCTGCACATGTGCAGCTCCAATCGTTTGAAGAAGGCCTAAACCGAATATAATTGCCCGATTTTCAACAATAGCTGGAGGCCAAACAACCTGAACCTATATAGAGATAACCTCAAAGCCGTAACCGGCATATCTATATCATACTCATCAACATCCGCTACCTAGCATGCTACTACCGCTCATACTAGGAAAGGAAAGGATCTACCTAACTCTAGGTAGATCCGGGACAAGACGCACCTGCGTAAAACAAAGTACGTAGGGGCGGAGCAAGCAACCCGCAGGTGCGACGGAACTCAGCCGCGGGCGCGGTGACAAAGCTGCAGGCAAACGCATGTACGGCGCAGGCGTTGCGGCATGGCTTCCGCAGGGGCAGCGTCTTCCAGGCGCGGGGGCGGCGACAGTGCAGAACGTAGCCCCGCGAGGCTTCTTTCACTCTTCACGTGATCAAATCACGTCACAGCTGTGGCCTAAGCACGAAATTGATCCAAGGCAGTATCTCCACTAGCTCTCAAGCTCAGCAACAACATCATATCACATCAACATCATCAACCACACACAAGGCCACACCAAAACTCTTCCAAAACTAAGGAAACCAAGAAAAAGATCAAGGAGGAAGGAGAAGGACGTGAAGGAAGCTGGGAAGGAAGTGAAGATGCTCAGCAAGCCAAAGCAAGGATTAGGTTAAGGAAGTGAAAGAGTAAAGCACGAGTCAAGGGTCAACAAAGCCGGCTGCAGCCGCAGGAAACCGCAGGGGCGGGTTTCCTGGCCGCAGGAGCGGCCTCACAAACCCGCGGGGGCGGCTAAGGCCAAAAATGGCTCCAAAGACTAAGGCTCTCACAGTCGTAATCCCCGTGATGGAAGAACATCTCCCCTATACCGCCATTAAACTGGAAAGTGAACGAGACAGTACGCAAGAAACTCATAACTCTTTCAATCCAAGCCTTGCCGAAACCTAGTTTTTCCATCAAAGCAACCAAAAAAGGCCACTCAACTCGATCGTAAGCTTTCATCATATCCAACCTGAGTCCAAAATTTCCAATTCATCCTTTAGATTTGTGTCGCACAGCATGGAAGGATTCACATGCTAATTGAACATTGTATGTAATCAATTGATTGGGCACAAAAGCACTCTGGGAAATATCAACAATCTCCCCCAAAAGCGGCTTCAAGCAATTTGCTAATGTTTTCGCAACAATATTATACAACACTGAACAAAGACTAATGGGACGATACTCCCTAACATATTTAGCATCTTTCACCTTCAGAATGAGTGTCACAATAGTCTTATTGACATCACGTAAGTCCGTTTCTCCTCGCCACCATTTCTGGACTAAATCAATAACATCCCGACCTACTATTCCCCAGAATTTCTGATAGAAAAGTGCATGCATACCATCGAAACTTGGGGCCTTAATTTGTAGGGTACATTTGAAATAAAGCCGCACGAATTTCTTCCCCAATTGGTACAACATCCAGACAACAGTTTATATCCATCGTGATCTTGGGAGAAACACCCACCAAAGCCGAATCGTGGTCAGTAGAGGATTCATGACGGAATAAATCTGTATAGAACCGAACAATCTCATAAACAATGTCTTCCTCCTTGTCCAACCACTCCCCTTGTGGATCATATAAACTAGTAATTCTATTTGTTTCAGCCCTCTAGCTTGCCTTATGGTGGAAGTATGGTGTATTCTTATCACCATCCCTCAAAGAATTAGCTCTAGCCCTCAAGAACAAATATGATTCTTCCTCCATCGTTAACCGAGATAAATCCTTGTTGCGACTGCGAGAACGTCTTTATAATGAGTTAAGAATGATCTTTATTTGTTTGTGGTAAAGACTATATTAGATAGTTACCTGTAATATTCGTTGGTCAATGCTCATAATATTCATATACTTGAGTATATTTTGATTTATTATAGCGGGGATACATATTTCCTTGGATCACTTCCTCTCTTATTTCTACATATATCTTTGCTCGCTCTTGTCCTTTTGACAAACTGAAAAAAATTTCATAAACAAATATGTCTTCCCTTACTCTTTCTTCCCTCTTTACTTAGCATACTTGTTTATTAGTCACATCCAACTCAGAAGTAGTCTCCGTGGTTCGACACTCAATATACTACAACTGACCCCGTTACACTTGTGGATATATCGTGGCCTATCAGAATGCATATCGATAAGTTCTCCATTGAACACCGAAAACTTGATCAAAAAAAAATGAATAGAAAGCATATTTAAGACCGATTGGGTGAACTAATTTGACTAAAAAAACAAAACAGCTTGAACTCGATTATACCCGAATAAGTTGACCCGAAACCTATATAACTCGATCTCGATTATGCCCAATTTTCATATGAAAACAAATCCTTGTCGTTACCAACATCAACACAAGTAACCCAATTGATTATTAGACAGACTTCAACTAAAAATGACCAGAAATCTATATAGTCCACCGACGTGTCCCGAGAAGATCATCAAACTCCAAACAAATCGTATATTTGTAAACTTTTCATTTGAGTTTTTTTTACTATGGTAGAATGATATTTTTGTCATTTTGTGAAAAACATCACGAGTTTTTCATAAATTTAGGTTTGAGGTGGCCATTTATTTATGATAAATAAAAAACTACGAAAAAGTTATATGCACGAGGTTTATTTTACTAACGTAAAAACTAATCGTAATCCGTGGACGCCAACGGCATCAGCCGGGGCGCTACTGGGTTAGGATCTACTGGGTTAGGATCTCACAATCCGTAGGACTCGGGGCGCTACTGGGTTAGGATCTCGCAATGGATCCTGACCCCAGCCTGACAACAAGTTCACTGGATCTTACAACAAGGCACAAATAGATTAAAACCAAAACATTAAACTGTAATATATACATATCAAAAGGTATACAAGGTACCGCACAGTACAATCAAAACATATATTTGTACATATAAAAAGGTCCCATAACCCTCGCATAAACCTAGTGTACAGAGCCCTCAACGGATCACCCCATCTGAATCACTCTGTAGTTCTCCTAACCTGCAAAGGATCTACAACACGGTATGAAACCGTTAGCTAACCATTCATATATAAGATAATACATAAGCACAAACACAATCAGGTAATCATAAACACGTAATCGTTCTGTCACACATTTAGCCGGTTTATTATCTTTATAAAGTCCAACACTCAAATCGTATATAAATAAATGTATATGAATATATGTGACACGGGGAATATATAATCCTCGCCTCTGGGCCCTCGTGCCAGCTGGACTGGTGCCTGGTCACACCTCCCCATATACCCTATGGGAGTGGAGAGTGCCCGAACCGTTTACCAGATCTGGCCTAACCACAGAGAACCTCCCAGACTCCCAGCGGGATGAAAGGACAAGTTGTCACAACCCTACAATGGGCGGTCAGTAAACCATAGGTCAGTAATAATCAATATCGCATGCTATCAAGCATATATCAAACACCACTCATGCATACATCCAATATAAGGATGGTAGCTAAGTAAGTCCTACGGACTTACCTCAACCTCGGAATACTCTCCACACGCTCAACTCCAATCTGGAGGACAACACTGCCTAATAACAAGGCATAAAGAGATATCAAATCTCCTATCAATCAAAGGGGTCACACCTAGAACCAAGGGATCCATAAGTATCATATCCAACTTATAAACCTCGATAATGTACTAAACCTCAATGCCATAATTGGCATATATCGATACCATACTCATCATTCTATCCTCATACACATACCTAGCATGCTACTAACCCGCTCATACTAGGAAGGAAATGATCAATACTACTCTAAGTAGATCTTGTACAAGACGCACCTGCAGGACAAGAAAGACGCAGGGGCGGATTGACGGCAGGCGCAGGCGTGGAGACAAGCTGGCGCAGGCGCGGTGACCGTGGCCGCAGGGGCGGCGGCGCTGAGGCGCGGGTGCGGTGACAAGATCCCGCAAGGGGGGCGGATCACTGGCGCGTGGGCGGCGACAATGCAGAACACGATCCCCGACTTATCTTAGACTCTTCACGTGATGAATTCACGTCTTCACCATTCATTAGTCATACACATACAAACATATAAACATTCCAACATCAATACACACCTAAGAGATATATCCTAAGCTAAGGAAGGAGGAAAGGAAGAAGAAAGAAAGAAAGAGAGAAGAAGAGGAAAGAACTCACCACTGTGGTAGCCTAACTAGGCTGGAAAAGATCACAACACACCACTCAGTTGGTTCCCAAGCTCAGAAACAACACAACACATCAACCTGAACAAGGCCACACAATTCCTCTTCCAAACCAAGAAGAATCCAAGAATAAGATCAAGGAGAAGGAGAAGAGAGGAAGAAGGACGTAAGGATGGCTGGAGAATGAAGAACCCTTGCTCAACAAGCAAAGGAATGGTATAAGGAAGAAGAAAGAGTAAAGCATGGTCCACTCGGTAAACAAAGCCGGCTGCAGCCGCAGGAAACCGCAGGGGCGGGCTCCTTGGCCGCAGGGGCGGAAATATAAGTTTCGTCCCGAAACTTGTACAATCTCACAACCTCTCGGACCCCATATGCTGAGGTATAACTCTCTCTATCGGAGGCATCACATCTCCGCTCATAAAGTATCAACCAATATCACCCTATAACCTCAAACACAAGCATGGAGGAATTCATCATCCCAGCTACAAGATCATTATACTATCCAAGGCATAGAGGAAAACCATCTCTAGCCAAACTATAATCACATCACAAGGCATAGAAGAAAACCATCTCTAGCCGTATCATACTAATAACAGAAGGGCATGGAGGAGAAACATCTCCATCAACACTATGTCCACCAAAATAGCATGGAGGAATAACCATCTCCAGCTAAACCCTAATTGTATCTCAATAGCATGGAGGAAAGAGTCATCTCCAGCTATAAACATCAATCGCACTAGCACAGTAAGATCTAATAAGATCATATAACACATCAGGTCCTCGTCTCAACCACTGTATCCTCAGCATAGGAATGTCCTTCGAACGCAGGCGTCTCATACCTCGTTCTAGAACTGCAATCGGATGCTCAACAAAAGCGTGGTCCGGCTCGACCACCAAATCATCATAACTCACAATATGTCTCGGATTTGGTATATACTCCCTCAGCTGAGACACGTGAAACACAGGGTGAACACCCTCTAATCTCGGAGGCAAAGCTAATCTGTATGATGCGCTCCCAACCCGATCCAGAATCTCAAACGGTCCGACATATCGGGGGCTCAACTTCCCCTTAATGTCAAAGCGTCTAACACCTCGTGTCGGAGACACTCTCAGACACACATTAGCTCCTACTTTGAACTCTAGGGGTCTACGCGTCCTATCTGCATATGAATTCTGACGACTCTATGCAGTCAGCATCCTCTCTCTAATCGGTGCTACATGAGCAACATCATCCTGAACCTGATCAGGTGTCAAACCACTAACACTGCTCGGCTCATCCCAGTATAACGGAGTACGACATCTCTGTCCATACAGGGCCTCATATGGGGCCATCCCAATTGATGCATGCCAGTTGTTGTTGTACGAGAACTCAACTAGTAGGAGATGATCCGTCCACACTTGTCTCCAGTCCAACACACAAGCCCGCAGCATATCCTCCAGTGTCTGAATGGTCCTCTCTGACTGACCATCTGTCTGAGGATGGAACGCAATAGTGAAGTGCAAACTCGTCCCCGGGGCAGTCTGAATCTGCTGCCAAAACCTCGAGGTAAATCGCCCATCTCTGTCTGAGACGATCGTCCTCTGTACACCATGGAGTCTCACTATCTATCTAGTGTACTCCTCAGCTAATCTGCTCACTAGCCACGTTTCCCGAATAGGGATAAAACGTGCCGTATTCGTTAGTCTGTCCACTATAACCCAGATAGCATCAAAGCTCCTGCTCGATCTCAACCCAGTCACAAAATCTATGGTGACATCCTCCCACTTCCTCTGCGGTATAGGCAGTGGATAGAGTTCACCTCCAGGTCTGCAATGCTCGATCTTGACCTGTTGACAGGTCGCACACTGTGCCACAAATTTGGCCACATCGGGCGTCAGCCCTCCCCACCAATATGAACGTCTCAACTCCTTGTACATCTTACTCGTACCTGGGTGCACTGAATAAGGCGTCCAGTGAGCCTCCTGTAATATCCTGTGGCGCAAAACCGCATCAGCGGGTACACAGACGCGACTGCGGCCTCTCATCACTCCATCTGCTCCTATAAGGAACTATGGTGCCTCATCCCGAGACATCCTCTCTCGGATCCTCATCAATGTCGGGCAGGTCCCCTGCTTCTGTTGGATCTCACTCAACAGATTAGGAAGAACCTCTAAGGTACTCAACTGGGCATCCTCATCAAGATACTGGATGTCCAACGCTAACCAGATCAGGTCTCTCTGTAACCGATACTGAACTGTCAGTCTCGCAATCGCCTGCTCTCGAGGCATCTTCCTGCTTAGGGCGTCGGCGACAACGTTCGCCTTCCCCGGATGATACAGAATCTCCAAATCAAAGTCCTTCTACGCTGGCGGTTAATCAATTGCCGCTGCGTGAAAATATACTTCAAACTCTTATGGTTTGTGAAGATTTGACAGGTAGCACCACACAGGTAATGTCTCTAGATCTTCAGGGCATGAACTACCGCTTCCAACTCCAGATCATGAGTCGGGTAGTTCTCCTCATACGTCTGCAGCTGTCTAGACGCATATGCAATCACTCTGCCTCGCTGCATCAAAATACACATCCCAAGCGTAGCTTGGATGCATCACTATAAACCACAAAATCAGCTATGCCCTCTGGTTGTGCTAAGATAGGAGCGGAAGCCAGACGTCTCTTCAGCTCCTCAAAACTCTGCATACACTGCTCAGACCATACAAACCTGGTAGTCTTCCTCAACAGACTCGTCAGTGGACGGGCAATCACAGAAAATCCCTCCACAAGCGTCGGTAATAACCGGCTAGGCCAAGAAAGCTACGTACTTCCTTGACGTTCGTCGGTGTCGTCCATGCTGCTACTGACTCGATCTTCGCCAGATCAACCTTGATCCCCTCGGCGGAAACAATATGACCTAGGAATGCTACCTCTGGCATCCAGAACTCGCACTTAGAAAACTTAGCATAAAGTTCTCTATCTCGTAAAACCTGAAACAAAATACTCAACTGTCCTGCATGCTCCTCTCTGCTGCGAGAGTACACCAAAATATCATCTATGAAGACTACCACAAACTGATCCAGGAAGTCGATGAATATGTTGTTCATCAACTCCATGAAGACTGTTGGGGCATTCGTAAGCCCAAATGGCATCACTACAAACTCGTAGTGTCCATATCTGGTCTGAAATGTTGTCTTGTGCACATCCTGCTCTCTCACCCTCAGCTGGTGATACCCTGAGCGCAGATCAATCCTGGAGAACACTGTCGCTCCCTGAAGCTGATCTAGCAAGTCGTCAATACGAGGCAATGGATACTTGTTCTTGATGGTCACCTTGTTCAGCTCTCTGTAATCAATACACAATCTCAATGATCCGTCCTTCTTCCGCACGAAGAGGACAGGTGCCCCTCATGGGGATACGCTAGGGCGGATGAAGCCTTTCTCAGCCAACTCCTCGAGTTGCTTCTTCAGCTCCAACATCTCGACAGGCGTCATCCGATATGGGGCCTTCGAGATCGGTCTCATACCAGGCTCTAACTCAATACCAAAGTCCACACTCCTATGAAGCGGCATACTGGACGGCTCAGCAAATACATCTGTAAACTCGCAGACCACTTGGATATTCTTTAACGCTGGACTCTCCCCCTCTTTCATGGCATAACACCAGAAGGCCTCACAACCCTGTGCAATCAATCTCGCTGCACATACCGTAATGATCACCATGTCTGACCTCCCAAGATCCCAACCTTGGAAAACCTCTATTTGATCTATCTCGGTAGAGAGGGTCACAATCCTCCTACCTACATCTAATACTGCATGGTATCTATCCATCCAATCCATACCTAAAATGACTTCTTCATGCTCTAATGGCATGACAAATAAGTCAACAAGTAGCACACAAGTCCCTACAGAAATGGGACAATCACGAATCTCACGGGTACCTCTGACCCTACTACCATCAGGTAATCCTATACTAAAGGGTATCCCCTCAGTCGTATCTAGACTCAAACGCTCAACACATGCATCAAATATAAATGAATGCGTAGCACCCGTATCAAATAAATCTCTAACAAGTAAACCATGAATCAGAATGGTACCTGTAGCAGTCGGTGCAGTTGGCTCCTCTGCACTCCTCAGCTCAAAAACTCTACCCTGAGCTCCTCTGGTGTCAGTGGTACTCCCACCACGACCTCTACTTCAACTCGGCTTAGGAGCAGGTCCCTGAGTAGTAGGACGATTTGACACTCTCTGTTGTCCCTGTATCTACTGTTGAGGTGGCCTCTGCCCACCTTTCGCAACACTAGCAGGAGAAGAACCCTGCTGTGACGAAGCTCCGCCCAGTCTATAGAAAATAGCTCTGTGACCTAGTCTGCCACAAGTGAAGCAAGTCA
Source organism: Fagopyrum tataricum (assembly GCA_002319775.1). Taxonomy (NCBI): domain Eukaryota; kingdom Viridiplantae; phylum Streptophyta; class Magnoliopsida; order Caryophyllales; family Polygonaceae; genus Fagopyrum; species Fagopyrum tataricum. The sequence goes on along the minus strand of CM008281.1, from coordinate 54,126,874 downwards.
CCAACGGCCTCGTGCACGCTGGTCGTAAATGTCCAGGTTCATCAAAGTTAAAGCACCGTCGTCATGTAGCTGCAATCAGTGCAGATGCGGGGTAACTTGGCCATCTCTGGCTTCGTTCAGAACCAACAATCCCACCAGCACCACTGGTCTACCCAGTCCGCTATCTCTTCTCAGACCTTCTATGTTCCTCTGGAACTTGAGTAATCTCAACAACACGTGCCAGTACCACTGGCACTTGAGTAACTCCATGGGATCTCTCAGATGATCCCTCCTGTGCCGGTAGATCCGGGGTACGTCTACCTGCTCTGGCAGCCTCCTCTACTTGTCTAATATAGGCACGGAAATCTGGTCCCCTAATAAAGACATAATCCGAGTCATCTGACTGGACTCGTTGTGGTCTATGTCTCTCATCTATACCGTTCCCAGTCTCAGGAACGACACTCTCAGCAACAACCTCATGAACCTCCTTCGCTGCAGGTGGATCATCAGCGGAAATCTGACTATGTCCTACCTCTACTGGAGGAAAAGGGGATCTACCCCTACCTCGTCCATCTGCAGATACAGCTCTAGTCTGAGCCATCTACAGGGCAAGTAAACCTAACCTATCAGGCTATATATATGTCATATGTATAGATATATATATACTAAAATCAATCACAACATCAGATAAGGTAATATATATATATATATATATATATATATATATATATATATATATATATATATATATATATATATATATATATATATATAGGGTCAAGATCCGGTAGGAACAACCCTTAGAGTAGGAAATAGGAACTCCTAAGATCCGTTGGATTAAAATTTGTACGTTCATGATGGAAGGTGCATAATAAGCTTCCTAAGGTGAGAATCACATGATTGTTCATTTTTCATTATTCATTAATTAAATAAAATACAAATTAGGAAAACAAATATCTTATTTTTGGTTATCCCAAAAATAAACGTTGAAGCAATTGATCGTTATATATTTTATAAGAAATTTGATCGTTAATATATTTGGTCATTAGTATATTTGGTCGTTAATATATTTTATAGAGAAATTTGGTCGTTAATAAATTTTATAAGAAATATGATCGTTAAATTTATTAGGATTGGTAGTTAAAATTTGTTTTGGTAGTTAAAATATGAAAAAAAATATTTTAACCACCAAATTTTCTCTATAAAATTTTAATGACCCACAAAATATTTAATGTCCAAAATTTAACGACCCACAAAATTTTAACGATGACTATATTAATTATATAAAAAACATTTTAACGACGAAATTTTCTCTATAAAATATAATAACGACTTATAAAATATTTAACGACCAAATTTAACCAGCATTATTTCCATATAATAAATTTTAACGACCAAATTTAACGAACAATTCTAAATATTTTATTTTCATATTGGGTCGTTATTATATTTATTTGGTCGTTAAAATATGAAAAATTATTGATTTGAATCGTTATCTTAGAAATTGACTAGATTTGGATCGTTAAAATATATATCAGAGGAAATTGACTCGGTTTGTGTGGAAAGCTAAATCGTTAAAATATTTTTTTTTTAATTTTAATTTATGTTTTTAGTAATTAATTAAAAAGATATAAGTCTATTGGAGGAAAAAGAATATCTCATTTTATTTACTAAAATATGCTACCATATATATCTTCAAATCATGTACGTTCATAAACTTTAATCTAACGGATCATATTAGTTCTTATTCCCTACCCTAAGAAGTGTTCCTACATGATCATCTCTCTCTCTCTCTCTCTCTCTCTCTCTCTCTCTCTATATATATATATATATATATATATATATATATATATATATATATATATATATATATATATATATATATACTGTCGAGGTCTTCAAAGGGGTGATGGCTTCTCGTACATACTATCCCAAAACTTCTGTACTCATTTCAAAAAACCAAAACCTTTTGAAATGTCAGACCCCTTTCGGGTTCTGTTTATTTATCTATTCGACCTTTATCGCAGATTGCAAGTGCCATTGTTGTCAACCTAAGGCTCTGATACCAACTTTGTAACACCCCAAATCCGTAGGACTCGGGGCGCTACTGGGTTAAGATCTCACAATGGATCATGACTCTACCTTGACAACAAGTTCATTGGATCTTACAACAAGGCACAGATAGATTAAAACCAAAACATTAAACTGTAATATATACATATCAAAAGGTATACAAGGTACCGTTGAGTACAATCAAAACATATATTTGTACATATAAAAAGGTCCCATAACCCTCACATAAACCTAGTGTACGGAGCTATCAATACACACCTAAGAGATCTATCCTATAACCCTCGCATAAACCTAGGGGGCGGCGACAGTGCAGAACACGATCCCTGACTTCTCTTCACGTGATGAATTCACGTCTTCACCATTCATTAGCCATACACATACAAACATATACACATTCCAACATCAATACACACCTAAGAGATCTATCCTAAGCTAAGGAAGAAGGAAAGAAAGAAGAAAGAAACAAAGAGATAAGAAGAGGAAAGAACTCACCATTGTGGTAGCCTAACCAGGTTGGAAAAGATCACAACACACCACTCAGCTGACTCCCAAGCTCAGCAACAACACAGCACATCAACTTCAACAAGGCCACACAATTCCTCTTCCAAACCAAGAAGAATCCAAGCATAAGATCAAGGAGAAGGAGAAGAGAGGAAGAAGGACGTAAGGATGGTTGGAGAATGAAGAACCCTTGCTCAGCAAGCAAAGGAATGGTATAAGGAAGAAGAAAGAGTAAAGCACGGTCCACTCGGTCAACAAAGCCGGCTGCAGCCGCAGGAAACCGCAGGGGCGGACTCCTTGGCCGCAGGGGCGGACTCCTTGGCCGCAGGGGCGGAAATACAGACTCAGCCGCAAGGGCGGCCCTCAAGACCCGCATGGGCGGCTAAGACCAACTCACTCCAAAAGACTAAGGCTCTTACACTTACTATATATATATATATATATATATATATATATATATTGTCACCACCCGCTATCATACACTTGGGCCAGAATATACATATAAGGTCGGTGGTCCTATTTAGCGGTTTAATTGTTATAACATAAAATAACACACACCACCAACACACAACAATACTAATACATAAAATACGAGCTAAGTAAGTCCGGAGACTTACCTGAAGTGATCGACGGTCGTCCATTACCCGCTACCGTCTAGACGATCGGCCATTACCCGTTATCGTCTATATGCGCATACAATATCAAATACCTGATCAAACGGGGAACATACCCATCAATACATTTATAAGCTTCCGGGAACACTCATAATATATTCTTAGGAAATCTAGGGGTGAAAATCTCTCATCGAACTTCCTAAGATTTTACTTAACTCTCCAGCAGCGTAAGAAGTTATAAACCCAAATCTCCCAAAATTACCAAAATGCCCCCAACTTTTCTATAATTCCGAAAAGGGCCCAACCCGGGTTTAAGTACCTAACTATGTCCAACAACATCTCACAACCCTACAATATCCATAACGGGTGTGAGGTAAACTCAACTTCCATCCTAAGTCCCAAAATCTAACCTTTTAAGGAAATTACGGTTTTGACCCCGAATTTCCTTAAAATCCTAAAGTGGTCAAACGAGTGTCTAAACTTCCGAAAAACGTATAACCATATCTATTATCCGTTAAACGATCCTTAACGCGTTCAAACGCTTCCCAAACTTCCGATAGACGAAGAATTCATAGAGAAGGCATTAAACTTCAACTAGATTCCGCAATACTTTGACCTCGATTTTACCACATCAAATGTTCCTCAAAAATTCCAAAATAATTCTTACGCATACTAGGCCATGACTACAACATAAGGGAAGCATAAGAACTTCCAAAATCTACCACAACCAATCTGCACAAAATCACTAAAGTCACAATCCTAACATGCTAGTTCTAGGAAACCGATTTTCTTCCAACTTTAGAAGGTCATAACTATTGATCCAACCGTTGGATTTTCCTAGCATTTTAACATGTTATAGTAGTCTGTACGGACAACAACATATCCAAAAACCAGTCGTTGAATGTAAGTGAAACGTACCCAAACGAGGTCAGAAGTTGGGTATTCGCACACGAGGAAAACTGGAAAACTGGGCTCGATTTCAACCAGCCGAGAGGCTGTTTCCAGGCCGCGGCGGCGGCGGCAGGGAGGCGTAGGCGCGGGGGAAGGCTTCGTCCTGGAGGAGGGTGGCCCGTCGTCCCGCTGGGGCTGTAGACGAATCTCGACTGAGGTGCAGACGAGGCTTGGCCGAGATGCAGAAGGCCGAGATGCTCGGGCGAGGGCAGATGAAGCTCGGCCGAGATGCACCGCTGCTCACCCGAGACTGCTTCCCTGGTCTCTCGGTGGCGTTCGCGGGCTCGTGCAGGCAGGCGCGGCGAGGGCGGAGCGAGACTTCCCTGGCGGCGGCAGAGAAGAGAGGGAGATGGTGGTGGCGGTGGTCTCCGGGAGAAAAACAGAGGGAAGCAAGGATGGCTCGTGTTGGGTTGCGTGAAGGCAGTGGCTCGCGCAAGGGGAGCGAAAAGCCGGGATCGGTCCCAGTGGCGTGGAGATAGCTGGGCATGGAGAAGGTTGAGATCGGAAGGAGGCGAGGAGAGATGGAGTTGCTAGTGAGCCGAGGATAGCTAGGCTAGAGAAAGGAGATGGTGTGCAAGGGGACGAGGGGTCGGCTAGGCACGCAAGGGGACGAGGGTTCGGCTAGGCACGCAGGGGACGAGGGACGGGAGTGGTGCAGGGCCTGGCGGGCGCAGGCTACGTGAAGGTGCTCCTGCAGGGCTATGCAGAGGCGGGCGGGAAGCACCTCCAAAGAGAAGAAAGAGAAAAAAAAAAAAAGGATAAATAACATAAAATAAAATAACTCTTGTTAAAATAATTCCGTAGCGTATTCTTACGGGTCGGAATACTTCCCGACATTCTCGTAAAAATTTATTTACGGGTTACGGGTCGGAATAATTCCGAACAATTCCGTAAATAATTTACGGAAGGAGAAATAAAAAGGTATATTTATTTCTAAAATTTCCGGACGCTACACTTTTATTTCTAAAAAAAATTCGCCGGACGTTACAAGAAGGCCCCTCAAGAGATCAATATGTTTTATTTGAACTTTGAAGTGACATGTTTAACTGATGTGATCGAAATCGATTCGAACACGAGGATCCACCGACACAAGTTTACTCTCGATTAGAAAGGGGAAATGGAACTATTTTTTTTTGAAATTTGGATTTTTGGATATGAAGAGAAAATTCCCTCGACCTTCACTTTGGGAATCTCTCAACTCGAACGAACTATCATCGCGAATCACTTTGGGGTTCGAACTTTGTTCCTCGGCCTCTCACCTTAGAACAACCTAAGCATTTCATCTAGATGTTTGAAAACTAAGCATCTGACCTATAATTCGGTTTTGATTTAAAAACAAAAAACAACTTTGAAAGCACAATGGCTAACTCAATGTATTGAACTTGGATTGTCTTACAATGGGAGGATACAAGGCTTTATATAGCCAAAAAACTCAGCTATAAACTCCCTAATTAAGTGATAAAAATACCAAAGATTTATCAAAAGAAAATACAAGAAATATAATAGTTTGTAACTAGTAAATTCAAAGCAAGTAATTAGCCACATTTGCTTTTTTTGGATGACTCATGGAGATCTCTCTTTAACCACATTGGTAACACTTCAAGGAGGATATATTATAGCTTCGACGTCCATATTGAAGAAGAAGAGGGAATTTATGCCTTCAATTTTTGCTAGAATATTGACTTGTGGACCATCATTTGATTAACATAATTCATGTATAATATATTAATAATATGAGCATGTATGTTGCATGATATATGCATGGATTGGACGTGCATATGTCTTGCATAACCACCTTGCAAGACTCCATACATGATTGTGGTCAAAAGTCCATACAAGTATCGTAGTTGTTGCATTGTTGGATCATTTTCACCATTTTTCTCTTGAAATCCCGACGTTGAGTAACCTACAAAGTTATAGATCTGGAAAATACCTTTCAAAGTAGTATTCATGGGTATTTTAATTCCAAGTATTGCTTTAGTTATAGTTTTTTACTAAGAGTGCGTAAATCTGACAACTTAGCCGCGAGAGAGTGAAACTTCGCTTGACTTGGGCATGCTCGGGGCAAGCATTTTCGGATTTTTTTCGATAAGTTTTGGCTTTGTTTCGTGCATGATCTCCAACACATAAGGATTGGTTTCAATAGGTGTCAACTGAATTTTGACTTGGACGGTTGGGACAAAGTGATTGGTTCCGGCATATGGACGGCGATTTCTTTTCCGGGAGGATCACATCATTAACCACATGCTCCTTTTACCCTAGCTATATATAAGCTAATTAGATGAAATACCCTAACGTGCAATCATACTCTCCGATCTGTTCATTCCCCTACCTCACACATCCATATGAGAGAAGATCGAAAATCCTAGATCCTCAAGTTTTCGTCTTGAAAATGTTTAGTGGTATTTTTGTCAATGTTCTTTTTGGCAAGATTCTAGAGATTTGAATGTTTGTAATCTTACATTAAGTTGGTGTTGCTAGCTTGATCAGGATTTTCTCAGCGGGCATAATCAAGCTATTTTGATTGCTTCTCCACCCTACATTATAGGGATTTTCTCTCTATTATCTCATGATCTTATTTGCTTATTTGATTGTAATCTTGCATTGAGCTTGACCGACTATTTCACGCTATAAACACTTACTATTTATAGTGGATCTAATCCCTTTTGATCTTGAGGCCTTGAGATGTGTGGACTAGGGGTTTATCTTATACCTTCTTACTTCACAAGTAATTTCAATTAGTTACTTAGATTCATATTTTTTATTCCGGGTTAGGATTGTAGAGAATAATAAGAGTTTTGGAATAGGGTTTTGTCTTTGAATCTTGTTAATATTGAAGCATAAACAGTTAGAGGGTTTCAATTGATACTTTCCGAGAATTAGACGGCTTCCCAAACAAGTCTTTAATTTAGTAAGTAACATTGATGAAGCTTTCGTGACATCTATGAACTTAGGAATGGAGAATTAATTGAAGAATTCTATGAGATGTTAATAAACAAGATGTACTCGAACCCACAACTTCCGTCTTGACAGGGCGGTAAGCTTCTTCCAAAGCATACAATTTTTTGGATGTAGATCGATGATGATATCTATACAAATGGATCTTTTATTTATGATACAATGAAGTACCACATCAATAGCTTTCGCGGTTAAAGCAAACATATACTATATGAAACATCCAAATAAGTGAGAGTTGTTTTTTTTTGTCTAAACTCAAAGAAGGATGAAGAGTAATCGTATACGCATACATACATCAATATAAAATACTAAAAAAATAAAAATATTGATAACAACCCGACACACGAAATATGTGCAATATCATCATTAGAACCATTGGAAAATAACATTTATCATCTATATAATTTCCGAACTAAATTAGTGTTTTTGGTACATTTTAGAAATAAAGGTTGTGTTATAATACACAATTGATCTATATAATGTTATAAGTTCTTTTCTAGCAAGGTTTACGTATATAAAATTTTTAAGATAAATTTCAAAAATATATTAATTAAGTGATGAAAATTATTTATGTCAAATCAAGAGGGAAGAATAACCATCTTATACTCAAAGTTTACCTTGATACTCAAAGTCAAGGGTGTTGAACAATCGGGTGTAAAAGATGTGATCCAAGTAGACACTTCTTTATATCATTAACATATAAATATTATTATGATTAATTCATATGATTAACAAAAAATATTCTAAAAGTGTATGCCCTAGTAAAGGATGAAGGAAAGAAGTAATTCTCTAGTAACTCATCCTCCTACATCGGGTATAGATGCGTATCAAATCTTGATTCTTGTGGCATAAATCATATAGTGAGGTCGGTCAGCCGAAACCTAAAAGTAGTTTACCCAACATATTTTTTTACGTGAGTTATCTCAAATTACCAAATTAATCCTCCATTAAACACATTTATGTCAATCATATTAATTTTTATATCTTATCTATTCCATATGAGTTAGTGATGACATTCATACCGTTTTATGTTCACTGAATAATTAATCACGAACCTAATTTTTTTAATCAATTGCTAGTCTCTTCATTAGACTAACTAACCTATTACCTAGTTGCTTTTGTCACTTTCTTATATTCGAAACATCAACTACCATTTTCTGAGGAGTTAAAGTATTAAAAATGAATCAACAACGGAGCTTCCGAGCCAAAGAAAGAGTGTCAAATAGAATTTTAGTTTTTGCTTTTTAGTCTTATGAATAGAATTTTGCTAAAATCTAAATTCGTGTATAGAAAATACGATTTTTATGTATCAAGTTTTTTGTGGCGTTTGTAAATCACCGACACTCGAATTTGTATTAAAAAGAATTACTTATTTAAGCAGAGTAAAATGGGAAGATGGAGAGTGATCTCCTATTACATAATTGAGCATAAATTAGGCTCTTTAGTTTCATAGCTAACAAACCGTACTCCTATGTTTTAAAAAGTCAATTTATTTAATTAATGACAATTATCGCTTTAAATACCTATGCAATTTTTTCTTCATGGGTTTTAAATTTTGGTTGATGGTCCAAAATCTTTTATTACCAAGTGGACCAATTAAATATCACAATTGTTAGTCTCTTAAAAAAATTATACAATACTCAATATTAATTACTCAACTCATTGACGAAAGAGAGAATGACATGAAGAATGACACACCTTACAAGTTACAACATATATACTTACTGGGATCTGATTTGTAATTCCCTAAGTTTATGGATGGAACATTTTGTGAGTAAATTAAAACTTTGGATTAAAACTTGTAAGTAGGCCAAAGTAGTGGCAACCAAAGCTATTACACAATTTTGATCCTCATGTTGGCACGATCAATTTGCAAAAATATAACAAAACCCACATGGATTAGATGTGTTGGCAGTATGATTTATGAATGACCTTAGCTGCGCCACACTTCCTTCTCTTGTCTTCTTGGGTTGAGCAGTCTAGTGAGTGAGTGGCCCAACAAAGAACAATTCAGCATACTTGGGCCCGTCTTCTCTTTCGATTTGAGTGAAACGAGATGCTTTCTTTTTAAATTAAACAAAACGCAACACTTCATATAGGTCAAGAGCCTTTACGATATGAGAAGAAACAAGAGTCTCTATGAGATTGAAAGGGAGACAAACAAAAAAAGTTCTTTGATTGAATTTGTTATCTTTTTAGATTGTCTTTGTATAGGTTTGATCGCAGATATGAAATATAATTTGAGCTTGTGTTTTCTGTTACAGTTTAGTCGTTCTGCTCATCTTCTTTTTCCAAGGACCATGGTTTACACAAATCTTAACTATACATGTTCATTTGTAAGAGGTTTACATAGTGGATTGGGTCGATATAATCTCGTTAATAAATTCTTGAGTTTTTTTGCTTCTTCATTCTTAAATATTACGTTGAATCGTTTCTTGATAGTTGTAAATTACAAAGTGGTATCGGTATTATAGGGGCCAATAATGTCTCGTTATCGTCGAGTCAAATAAACACTCCCGGTAAAAAACTCTCCAAAACTACAAACAACGACACCCCAATCCAATCCCGTGTCTAAAAACTTATAGAAAAGAAAATTTTCTCCACGGGAGATAGTTGTCACGTTCCCGGATAAAGAGAAGGGTGATCCCGTCGTGTTCCTAGACAAAGAGGTTGTTGAAGCATTTGCACAAGTATGGAGCCACTTCTTTTGTTATCAAGGTCATAGGCTTTCCAATAATGTTCCTAATGATGTAATGTAAACTCAGATCCCTATGGAAATATGGCAAGATAATGCATATTACGGATAAAACAAATGGCTTGTTCATTGTACACTTCGATAATGGTAGTGAACAGATGACTACATTGATGGGAGGAACTTGAATTGTCTTTGGTAGATGCATCATCATGAAATGTTGGATGGCGAATTTAGACTCTCAAATGACATGACATCGCCATCAATTTGGATTAAATTATTTGATGTGCGGATGCAATACTATGAGGAGTTAGTGTTGTGGAGTATGGTTATCGGGATTGACAAACCAATCGTTATAGACCTATAAAACCTATATACGAGTAGAGGAAAGTTCGCAAGAATTTGCAGCGAGATAGAAGGAAAACATTTAAAATGGTTTGTGATTATCATCGAAGGCATCGATTGTCCTACATAGTACGAGGGATTGTACACAATTTGCTTCAAATGTTTGCATTACATGCACCTACAGCCTCACTATAGTTTGATATATGAGTGAACAAAAGATAGAATTTAAAAGATCAATTGAGAGACCCTTCTTCTAGATGATCAAGAACCAAAATAATGTCTTACCTCAACCCTTTTCAATATAATCTTACACAAACCTTCAACGGAGACAAGAACAAGAAGGAGGCTAGTAATAAACTATGATCACCGATCTCTGAGGAAATTGACTCACACAAGATTTAATCAACGCTTTCTATTTGATTGAATTTTGGTAAACAAAATTGAAACACACGGTTTTGAGTACTTGTATGGTATGTTTGGAATGGATCCTCGTCATATTCCTCTTTTTTGGAAGGATTCATCCTCGAATCATTGACTTGCTCATCACTTCACCCATAAGGACTTATCACTTACAGTGAAAGTAGGACTCGCTCCGTAGACTTCCATAAACGCTAGGACATAATCATTGTCCTCAACCTTGCGTAGTAACTTAAATGACCGTCTCTCCTAGGTGAAAGCTTAAGCTCACAACTCTCCGGGAACCCATCCTTTCTCAAATACAACCACACAAAGTAACCGATCAAATTTCTCTATAAAATATATTAACGACAAAATATATTAACAATCAAATTTCTCGATCAAATTTCTCTATAAAATTTCTCTATAAAATATATTAACGATCAAATTTCTCGATTAAATTTCTCTATAAAATTTCTCTATAAAATATATTAACAACCAAATCTATTAACGATTAATTGCTTCAACGTTTATTTTTGGGATAGCCCAAAAATAAGAAATATGTTTCCCTAATTTGTATCTTATTTAATGAATGAATAATGAAAAGTGAACAATCATGTGATTCTCACCTTGGAAAGCTTATTATGCGCCTTTTATTATGAACGTACACATTTTAATCCAACGGATCTTAGGAGTTCTTACTCCCTACTCTAAGGTGGTTGTTCCTACTGGATCCTGACTATATATATATATATATATATATATATATATATATATATATATATATATATATATATATATATAGAGAGAGAGAGAGAGAGAGAGAGAGTTAGGATCATGTAGGAACCTCTCTTAGAGTAGGGATTATGAACTTATAATAGCCGTTGAATTAATACAGATGAACGTCCAAGATTTTACATTGTTTATGATAATAATTAATGATAATATTATATTGCCTCTAATAGAATTATGATAAAAACATTTTAACGACCAAATTTTTCTATCAAATATAATAACGACCCAATATGAAAATAAATTATTTAGAATTTTTCGTTAAATTTAGTCGTTAAAATTTATAATATGGAAAAAATGCTGGTTAAATTTGGTCGTTAAATATTTTATAAGAAATTTGATCGTTAAATTATATTCATATTGGGTCGTTATTAATATTTTGTGGGTTGTTAAATTTTGGCCGTTAAATATTTTGTGGGTCGTTAAAATTTATAGAGAAAATTTGGTGGTTAAATTTTTTTTTTTTTTTTCCATATTTTAACTACCAAAACAAATTTTAACGATCAATCCTAACAAATTTAACGATCAAATTTTCTTATTAAAATTTATTAACGATCAAATTTCTCTATTAAAATATATTAACGACCAAATATATTAACGATCAATTGCTTCAACGTTTGTTTTTGGAAGCCTAAAAATAAGAAATTTGTTTTCCTAATTTGTATCTTATTTAGTAAATGAATAATGCAAAATGAAAAATCATGTGATTCTCACATTATGAAGCTTATTATGCACCTTCCATCATGAACGTACAAATTTTAATCCAAAGGATCTTAGGAATTCCTATTCCCTACTCTAAGGGATGTTCCTACCGGATCCTGACCCTATATATATATATGATCAGGGAGGAACCTATCTTTGTGTTTTATCATAGCCGTTTGATCTAATAAAATGAACGTTCAAACTTTGTTACTAAATATGAAAGAGTTTTATAAAATTCTAAAACATAATAACATACCTTATTTATCAAATTAATATATTCTTATTATGATCATGTGATTCTCACATTATTAAGCTTATTATGCACCTTCCATCATGAACGTACAAATTTTAATCCAAAGGATTTTAGGAGTTCCTATTCCCTACTCTAAGGGATGTTCCTACCGGATCCTGACCCTATATATATATATATTATTATCAGGGAGAAACCTATCTTTGTGTTTTATCATAGCCGTTTGATCTAATAAAATAAACGTTCAAACTTTGTTACTAAATATGAAAGAGTTTTATAAAATTCTAAAACATAATAACATACCTTATTTATCAAATTAATATATTCTTATTATGTCGACAACATGCTTGTTATATGTAATATTGATATTATATGTACGATATATGTTGTGCAAAATGTCGAACATATTATAACCAAAATCGAACCAAATATAATCAATTCGATAGGAATGGACTTGTAACTTAGTTGTAACATATTACTCAAAATGTCGATCGAAATGTATATTAAATGGACTGAAATGTATATTATCCGACTGAAATGTAAATAATCCGACCAAATTAGCGTGAGATCGATCGACTTGTAATTTTTGCCTGTATTATTGTCACTAAATATGAAAGAGTTTTATATAAATTTTAAAACTTTGTTTACAGTGGTGGAGATGAGATTTGAGAGTGGCAATCTGATGACGACGAACAGCAGAGGCCAGACGTCGCGGAAGAGCGAAGAGTATAGGCCGGCCGTCGCGGAGGAGTGGACGGGACGATTGGAGTGAAAAGACGAAAAGCAGAGGCTGGCCGGTGGCCGGCGAGGCGAGTCGCGAAGTGGAGTTGTCGAGGCTGGAGCGGAATTGTGGACAAAGAGCGGAGCCGTAGCGAAGGGGAAGGCTGGAGAACTTGGGTGAACGATTGAACGGTACCTAACCCTAATCCCCTTTTTAAGAAAAAAAATTGACGAGCCTTGACGAGCGGCTCGGGCTCGGCTCGGGCTCATTCCGAGCTTATAATGGAGCTCGAACTCGGCTCGTTTTGTAATATGAACGACCCGAGTTCGAGCTTTTTGGCGAGCCGAGCTGAACCGAACCCGAACGGCTTGGATCAGATTACACCCCTACCGATGCGATGCCATCCGCCGGTGCTCTTACAAGGTGTCGGCGCTCGTCTTATGAATTCAAGCGTTCACGCCCCTTTCCTAAATAACCTTGTTTACTTATCATTATGATAAGTATCTTACTAATTATCTTCTAAAAAATTAAGTGTATCTTATTGATTTTCTAGATTTTTCTAAAAAAATATAAGAAAAAATAACCCTAAATAATACCAACTATCAACCTTCAACCCAAAATAATACGAACTTTAAAAATTACTGACAACGATACAAACTATGGTCGTATTTACCAAAAATGATACGAAATGTTTTTCCTGCGAAAATTTCAATGCCGGTGATGATGTAGCAGTCAACTTGTACATGTCATTAAAAAAATATTATTAAATAATATTTATGTAGATTTTATTTTAAAATATAAAAACAAATTGCTTTTTTAAGCAAGTCCATAAAATTTTGCATACTGAAAAAAGCCCATTTGAAATGGTTTCATTGAACGTCAGTTTAGTTTAGCATAACAGGTGAAAACTAAAAAAACTTAATCAATTTCTTTAACTTAATTTAAAATCAAATTAATTAGCTTATATTTAACTGAAATAAAAGCCTATTTGAAAAGTGGAATGTGTCTCTCCCGGCTTCACTACGAAACTGTAAATAATGGTGAAATCCATAAAACCTGGGTACTTAGCATAACAGGTCTTCAAGGTATAATACTGCCTCTTCCTCCGATTTTTCTCCGGACACTGCAACACCTGTAATAAGGTAACCAATCCTCAATCATGTATCCCTAGAAAAAATAATTTGTTGTTCTTTTCTGTCGAACATGTAATTGGGGGAAATTATCTCAAGAGCACATGAATCAATTTGATTTTGATGTAGAATGCATCATGTAGAAACAACTTCTCAAACTAATTTGTTTTTACCCCAATTACATGTTCGACAGAAGAACAACATGTAACACCCCAAATCCGTAGGACTCGAGGCGCTACTGGGCTAGGATCTCACAATGGATCCTGGCCTAGCCTGACAACAATCTCACTGAATCTTACAATAAGGCACCAACAGATTAAATATAAAACATGAAAATGTTATAAAAGTATCAAAAGGTTTATACAGTACTGTGAGTACAATCAAAACAGAAATCCGTCCAATATGGATAACCCAAAAACCCAACGATGTCACCCAGTGTACGGATCCCTTAGTAGATCACCCTCTCTGGATCACTCCGCAGTTCTCCTAACCTGCGAGGGATCTACAACACGTATGAAACCGTTAGCTAACTATACACATATATAAGAAGATGCTAAAGCACAAATACACATCAGAAAGGATAAACACTTCAGCATGATATCAAGCATTTACCCGGTTTATTATCTTTAATAAGTTAAATCACTTAATCGTATAAATAAATATATATGAAGATAGGTGACAAGAGGAATATAATCCCCGCCTCTGAGTACTCTAACCAGCTGGAGTAGTATCAGCACACCTCCCGTGTACCCTGTGGGAATGGTGAAGGGCCTTCCTTTATACCAGATCTGGCCTGGCTACATAGAACCTCCCAGACTCCACTACGGGATGAAAGGGAAAGGTTATCACGGCCACTACAATGGGCGGTCAATATAATATAGGTCGGTGACTATCATAATCATAAGCATGCTATTAAGCATATAACAAACACCACTCAAGATACATCCAATATAAGGCATAGTAAACTAAATAAGCCCTATGGACTTACCTCAACCTTGGAGTCTCAAACTGAAATTCAAACGTCTCCGCTCTAGAGATCAACTCAGCCTAAACAAGGTATAACACATAAATCACCCTCATATCCATAACAGGGGTCACACCTAGACCCAAGGGACCCATAAGGATCATATTCTAACTCGTAAACCTCAAGGTCGTAACCGGTACAAACGATACCGTACTCAACCTCATTCTAACCTCACACCGTACCTAGCATACTACTAGACCGCTCATACTATGAAAGGAAAGGATCTACCTTACTCAAGGTAGAACCGGAACAAGACGCACCTGCGTGAAGGAGAGACGCAGGGGCGGAACACAAGCGACCGCAGGCGCGGTGGCACTCAGCCGCGGGGGCGGTGACAAGGGACGCTGGCGACGCAGGCAAGGCGCAGGCTATGGCGCAGGCGCTGAGACAAAGGCCGCGGGGCGGTGGCTTCTGGCCGCGGGGGCGGTGGCTTCTGGCCGCGGGGCGGCGACAACGCAGGAAGTTATCCCGCGGTCCACGGCTTCTCTTTGGCTCCTCTCGTGATCAAATCACGTCTTCACTCATCCAAAGTTACATACAAGTATATACATACATAAACCCACGTCAAAACACACCTATACATGCATCTAAACCTAAGCTAAGAGATTGAATCCAAGGGAAGGAAGGAAAGAAAACAAGGAAAGGAGCTTACCACAGTGTGGCTTAGCAAGGGGAGAGCAGAACCAAAGTCTCAAGGCTGGCTTCAAGCTCAGCAACAACACACAAGCATCACAACCACAAGGCACAACAACTCTCACACCAACACTTCCAAAACCAAGGAAGATCAAGAACAAGGGGTCAAGAAGAGAAGAAGAGGAAGCAAGGAGGACGCCAAACTGGAAGGGAATGCACATGAAACCCTTGCTCAACAAGGTAGGAGGTAAGTTAAAGGAAAGGGTAAAGTACAGGTCAAAGGAGTCAACAAAGCCGGCTGCAGCCGCCGGAAACCGCAGGGGCAGCCAGGACCGCAGGGCGGGAAGCCGCAGGGCGGCACCAAGTGCCCCAGGTGCGGCTGGCCGATCTCGGCCCAAAGCCAATCTCGGCTATGGTCCGATCTCGGTCCGAAAGAATAGGGGTCTCACATCTCACCCCCCTAAAAACAAGTTTCGTCCCGAAACTTGTACAAAACCCGGAAAACCTCTCGGACTCAGCAACGGGATACACTCTCTCTATCGGAGGTATCACATCTTGTACCTAAGGTATCAACCCATATGATACTATACCTCAAAATATCACACTACTATCCGGGGCGGAGAGGGACATCTCTAGCCAAAACCATCATCGGGGCATGGAGAAGACATCTCCATCCAAACTATGTCCATCAAAATAGCATGGAGGTAGGAATCATCTCCAGCTATCCCTAACAGTCGTATCACAATAGCATGGAGGTAAGAACCATCTCCAACTATACCTAACAGTCGTACTAGCACAACAGGATCTAGTAAGATCATAAACACATCATAGCTGGCACGAAAATAACATAGCATAGCATATAAGCACATAAGCACATATGCACATAATCATATTGCTCCTCAGGCTAGTCCTAAGACCTACTCCTGGATCCTATAGGTATATCTATCCTCGCCTATAACTCTGGATACTATCCCTAGTCTCTCCCGTAGCCTCATCAGATTCTCGTCTCAACCACTGTATCCTCAACACAAGAATGTTCTATACACGCAGACATCTCATGCCTTTGCTTAGGATGTAATAGAATTGCTTGATACAAATGTGGTCCGGCTCAACCACCAAATCATCATAAATCACAGTGTGTCTCGGAGCTGGTATGTAGTCCCTCAGCTGAGACACATGAAACCCAGGGTAAATCCTCGAATCTCGGAGACAGGGCTATCTGTAAGTTGCGCTCTTAATCCGATCTAGGAACTCAAACGGTCCAACTCTGAACTCTAAGGCCAGCTTCGCTCTCAACTTCCTATTAATGTCAAAGCATCTAACACCTTGTGTCGGAGACACTCACAGCCATACTAGGCTCCAATTCTGAACTCTAGAGGTCTACGCCTCCTATCTTTATACGACCTCTGACGACTCTGCACAGTCAACAATCATTCTCTAACCAGGGCTACTCGAATCTCATCATCCTGAACCTGATCAGGTGTCAAATCACTGTCACTGCTCTGCTCATATCAGCCTAATAGAGTCCGATATCTCTGTCCCTACAGTGCCTCCTAGGGCCATCTGAAAAGATGCATACCAACCATTATTGTGTGAGAATTCAACTAGTGAAAGATGATCTGTCTCCACACCTGTCCCCAATCCAACAAAAAAACTCGCAGCATATCCTCTAGCGTCTGAACGGTCCTCTCTGACTGACCATCTATCTGAGGATGAAACGCAGTCGTGAAGTGGCAAACTCGTCCCTAGGGCAGTCTGAATCTGCTGCCAGAATGTCGAGGTAAATCGTCCATCTGTGCTTGAGACGATCGTCCTCGGTACCCCATGGTGTCTCACTATCTGTCTAGTGTACTCCTCAGCTAATCTGCTCATCAGCCACGTTTCCTGAATGGGAAGGAAACGTGCCGTCTTCATCTATCTGTTTACACTACTCCGATAATATCAATCTTCGATTCGGTCTCACCAGTCACAACATCTATGGTGACGTCCTCCCATTTCCTCTGTGGAACAAGAAGTGGGTGGAGCTCACCTTCCGGTTTGTGATGCTCTATCCCGACCTGCTGGCAGGTCGCACACGGTGTCATGATTCCGGCCTACATCGGGCTTTAGCCCCTATCCATCACTACAACGTCTCAAATCATGGTATATCTGCTCGTACCAGGGTGCACTGACTATGGCGTATAATGCCTCCCGCAAAATCTTCTGGCTCAACTCCGCATCAGCAGTACCCAGACGCGATTGCGGCGTCTCAAAGCTCCATCTGCTCCTAGTAGAGACTGGGGTGCCTCATCTTGAGACATCCTATCTCTGATCCTCTGTAAAGTCGGGCAGGTCTCCTGTTTTTGTCGGATATCATCCAACAGATCAGGAAGTACCTCTAGAGTACGCAGCTGGGGCATCCTCATCAGGAAACTAGACGTCTAACTCTAACCAAATAAAGTCTTTCTGTCACTACTACTGAACTGTCAACCTTACTGTATCAATATACCTCCCAAGTCTAGCTTGGATGCATCTCTGTAACCACAAAATCAACTGTACCCTTTGGCTGTGCCAAAATAGGAGCATAAGCCAAACGCCTCTTCAACTCCTCAAAACTCTGTCTGCACTGATCAGACCACACAAACCTAGTAGTCTTCCTCAGCAACCTCGTCAGTGGGACGGGCAATCACAGAAAAACCCTCCACGAAGCGTATGTAATAACCTGCTAAGCCAAGGAAACTACGTACTTCCTTGACGTTCGTCGGTGTCGTCCAAGCTGCTACTGCCTCTATCTTCGCTGGATCCACCTTGATCCCCTCAGCTGAAACCACATGACCCTGGAATGCTATCTCTGGCATCCAGAACTCACACTTAGAGAACCTAGCATAAAGTTCTCTATCCCGCAAAACCTGCAATACAGTCCTCAGATGTCCTGCATGCTCCTCTCCAATGCGAGAGTATACCAGAATATCATCAATAAAACCACCACAAACTGATCCATTAAGTCGATGAAGATATTGTTCATCAACTCCATAAAGACGGTTGGGGTATACGTAAGCCTAAATGGCATCACTACAACCTCGTAGTGGCCATATCTGGTCCGGAATGTTGTTCTGTGCACATCTTGCTCCCTCACCCTCAACTGGTGATACCCGGAACGCAGGTCAAACCTGGAGAACACAGTCGCTCCTTGTAGCTGATCTAACAAATCATCAATGCACGGCAGTGGATACTTGTCCTTGGTGGTCACCTTGTGCAGCTCTCTGTAATCTATGCATAACCTCAGTGATTCGTCTTTCTTCCGTACGAAGAGGACAGGTGCTCCCCATGGAAACACGCTAGGGCGAATGAAGCCCTTCTCATCCAACTCGTCGAGTTGCTTCTTCAACTCCAGCATCTCGACAGGCGCCATCCGGTATGGGGCCTTCGAGATGGGTCTCGTACCAGGCTCTAATTCGATACTGAAATCCACACTCCTCTGAGGCGGCAAACAAGACGGCTGAACAAAAACATCAGTAAACTCACAAACAACTGGGATATCCTCTAATGCTGTACTCTCCTCCTCCTTCATGGCATAACACCAGAAGGTCTCATCACCTGTGTAATCAATTTCGCTGCACGTACCGCACTGGTAACTATACCTGACCTAACTCGGTGGAGACTGTGACAGTCCTCCTACCTACATATCATACAGTCTGATGCCTAACCCTCCAAACCATAACTAAAAGGATATTCTCATACACTACTGGCATGATACAAAGATCAACCAGTAACACGCGGGTCCCTACAGAAACGGGACAGTCACTGATCTCACGGGTACCTCTGACCCCACTACCCTCGGTAACCCTATACTAAGGGTATGCCCTCAACCACATCTAGGCTCAGGTACTCTATACAGGCATCGGAAATAAAAGAGTGCGTCGCACTCGTATCACATAAGACTCTAACAGACAATCTAGGAAATTAGAAAGGTACCTGTATCAGTCGGTGTGGCTGGCTCCTCTGCACTCCTCAGTGCAAAACTAGACCCTGTGATCCTCTGGTGTCTACAACATCATCATCCCGACCTAAGCCTCTACTCGGCCCCGGAGCAGCTCCTGGAGTAGTAAAGCAATCTGGAATTCTCCACGGTCCCTGTATCTGCTGAGGTAATCTCTGTCCACCTCCCACTGCAAGGGCAGGAAAAGAACTTTGTTGTGATAGAACTCCGCCCCATCTACAGAAAATCTCCAGGTGACCTTGCCCACCACAAGTGAAGCAAGTCACTAACGGATACGTGCATGCTGGTCGTAAATGTCCAGGATCATAGTTAAAACACCGTGGACCCGTAGCAGCAACCAATGCAGCTGCGGGGTAACTTGAGCGTCTCTGGTATCGTTCAGAACCTACCATTCCTTCAGCACCTCTGATCGGCTCAGGTTGTTTTCGCTGCTGTTGCTGAGGTGACCTCTGTCCACCCCCAACTATCGTAACAGGAAAAGGACCCTGATGAGACGATGCTCCACCCTGTCTACAAAAGACAGCTCTGTGTCCTCGTCCACCACATATGTAAAAAATCACTGTCTGCCTCGTACACTCTGATCGTATATGTCCATACCCTTCACAGTTGTAGCACTGTCGTCCCCTATCTGTAACTGGTACAAGTGGGGGTTGACTCTAGCGATTCTGACTTTGCCTTGAGCCAGCAACCCCACCAGTATCACTGATTTGTCCTGTCCGCCGTCCCTTCCCAGACCTTCTATGCTCCCCTGAAACTCGGGTAATCTCGGCAGCACGTGCCGGTACAACTGGCACCTGAGTAGTCCTATGCAATCCTTCAAATGATTCCCCCTGTACTGGCATATCAAGAATACGTTCACCTGCTCTAGCAGCCTCCTCCACTTGTCTAATATACGCACGGAAATCTGGTCCCCTCATAATGACATAATCTGAGTCATCTGACTGGACTCGTTGTGGTGTATGTCTCCCAACTATACCATTCCCAATCCCCGAGGCGGCACTCTCAGCCACATTCTCCTGAAGCGCTACTGTTACCCGTACATCAGCAGCAGGAATCCTACCCCGTCCTCTACCTAGAGGGGGTCTATCTCTACCTCTACCCCGTCCAGAGGTGCTCTAGTCTGAAACATCTGCAGAGGACGTAACCTACTCAGGAGGTTATGTATATGCCATATGTATAGATATATAGATCACACATCACATTAAATAGTATCTATCTATATATATACACATGTACTGTCGAGATCTTCAGAGGGGTGATGACTCACGTACACGATATCCCAAAATATTTGTACTCATTTCAAAACCAAAGTCTTTTGAAAAGTCAGACCCCTTTCAGGTTCTGTTTATTTATCTATTCGAACTTTATTGTAGATTACGTGTGTCATTGTTGTCAACCTGGGCTATGATACGAACTTTGTAACACCCCGAATCCGTAGGACTCAAGGCGCTACTGGGCTAGGATCTCACAATGGATCCTGGCCCTAGCCTGACAACAATCTCACTGAATCTTACAACAAGGCACCAACAGATTAAATATAAAACATGAAAATGTTATAAAAGTATCAAAAGGTTTATACAGTACTGCTGAGTACAATCAAAACAAAAATCCGTCCAATATGGATAACCCAAAAACCCACGATATCGCCTAGTGTACGGAGCCCTAAGCAGATCACCCTCTCTGGATCACTCCGCAGTTCTCCTAACATGCGAGGGATCTACAACACGGTATGAAACCATTAGCTAACTATACACATATATAAGAAGATGCTAAAGAACAAACACACATCAGAAAGGATAAACACTTCAGCATGATATCAAACATTTACCCGGTTTATTATCTTTAATAAGTTAAATCACTTAATCGTATAAATAAATATATATGAAGATAGGTGACACGAGGAATATAATCCCCGCCTCTGAGTACTCTAACGAGTTGGGGTAGTATCAGCACACCTCCCGTGTACTCTGTGGGAATGGTGAGGGGCCTTCCTTTATACCAGATCTGGCTTGACTACAGAGAACCTCCCAGACTCCACTACGGGAAGAAAGGGAAAGTTTATCACGGCCACTACAATGGGCGGTCAATATAATATAGGTCGGTGACTATCATAATCATAAGCATGCTATAAAGCATATAACAAACACCACTCAAGCATACATCCAATATAAGGATAGTAACTAAGTAAGCCCTATGGACTTACCTCAACCTCGGGAGTCTCAAACTGAAACTCAAACGGCTCCGCTCTGGAGATCAACTCAGCCTAAACAAGGTATAACACATAAATCACCCTCATATCCATAACAGGGGTCACACCTAGACCCAAGGGATCCATAAGGATCATATTCTAACTCGTAAACCTCAAGGCCGTAACCGGAACAAACAATACCGTACTCAACCTCATTCTAACCTCATACTCGTACCTAGCATACTACTAGACCGCTCATACTATGAAAGGAAAGGATCTACCTTACTCAAGGTAGAACCGGAACAAGACGCACCTGCGTGAAGGAGAGACGCAGGGGCGGAACACAAGCGACCGCAGGCGCGGCGGCACTCAGCCGCGGGGCGGTAACAAGGGACACTGGCGACGCAGGCAAGGCGCTGGCTCTGGCGTAGGCGCCGAGACAAAGGCCGCGGGGTGGCGACAACGCAGGAAGTTATCCCGCGGCTTCTCTTCGGCTCCTCTCGTGATCAAATCACGTCTTCACTCATCAAAATTTACATACAAGTATATAAATACATAAACCCACGTCAAAACACACCTATACATGCATCTAAACCTAAGCTAAGAGATTGAATCCAAGGGAAGGAAGGAAAGAAAACAAGGAAAGGAGCTTACCACAGTTGTGGCTTAGCAAGGGGAGAGAAGAACCATTGTCTCACGGGCTGGCTTCAAGCTCAACAACACACACACAAGCATCACAATCACAAGGCACAACAACTCTCACACCAACACTTCCAAAACCAAGGAAGATCAAGAACAAGGTCAAGAAGAGAAGAAGAGGAAGCAAGGGGGACACAAAACTGGAAGGAAATGCACGTGAAACCCTTGCTCAGCAAGGTAGGAGGTAAGTTAAAGGAAAGGGTAAAGCACGGGTCAAAGGAGTCAACAAAGCCGGCTGCAGCCGCCGGAAACCGCAGGGGCGGCAGCCAGGACCGCAGGGGCGGGAAGCCGCAAGGGCGGCACCAAGTGCCCGCAGGTGCGGCTGGCCGATCTCGGCCCAAAGCCAATCTCGGCTATGGTCCGATCTCGGTCCGAATGAATAGGGGTCTCACACAACAAACCTAAATTTCAAATGATTTAGGATACATGATTGAGGATTGGTTACTTTTCAGAGGCGTGGCTGCGTCGGTAGAGGAATCCATGAATCGGATATGGGGTTGTTCGGAAGAGTTCTCTGGTAGAGTTGAATACCTGTTATTCGAAGTACCTAGGGTTTCATGAATTTCACTTTCGTTTACAATTTCGTAGTGAAGCCGGGAGAGACAAAGTTCACTTTTTAAATTGGTTTTTATTTTGGTTAAAAAAGCTAATTAATTTTATTTTAAATTAAGTTAAAGAAACTGATTAAGTTCTTTAGTTATCAGCTTTTTATGTTAAACAAAAATGACGTTAAATGAAACAATTTGAAATGGGCTTTCAGTATGCAAAATTTTATTGGGCTTGGTTAAAAAGAAAGCAATTTATTTTATATTTTTAAATAATATCCACATCAACATTATTTAATAATATTTCATTTGATGACATGTACAAGTTAACTATCACATCATCATCGGAATCAGAATTTTCGCCAGAAAAATATTCCGTATAATTTTTGGTAAATACGTCGATAGTTTGTATCGCTGCGAGTAATTTTTAAAGTTTGTATTATTTTGGATTGTAGGTTGATAGTTGGTATCATTTTAAGTTGTTTTTCCAAAATATAAATACAATGATTAATATTTATCGTTTTAGTTTATTTATCATTTAATATTTTTAATATGCGTAGTTAGTAAAATAAACAAAATATATGCGCTTAATCAATCTAATACGAGTAAAGTACAAGCAAAAAAATACTTATGTATTAATTTGTTAATAATTGAAAAAAACACATTTTTTCTTTCTTTCTAGACGTTTTTAAATATAAAATTGTATCTACAAACCTTTGATATTTATTATTGATACATTTCTCTTAAAAATTATTTGTGATAATATATGTATTGACAATTACTACTATATATTTTAAAATTTTATTTTAATATTCTTAAATATAACTCGCGCAAGGCACATGCAAAGTAATAATTATTTAGTTCCAAGAGTCGATTTAAAAGTAGATAAAATAAAATAGTTTTAAATATAATTTATTTATGAAAAGAATGCCAGGTCATTTTGCTTCGGTCAAAAATTAATCAACACTAACTCTCACGAATAAAACCTGACGCATATTCAGCCATCTCCTGTCGTGTTTTTTGCTACATTTTGAATTTATTTTTGACACTTCTTGAAGGTTGCTACTTCGTTAGTTCGTCCATCTCAACCGTTGTTGTCCATCGCACCAAGAAACCTTAGCAATTTCCTCGTTAATGTATTTTACAGTTTCTTTTAGTTTCGATCTTTGTAGAGAATTGTGAACTGAAGACTTATTTTATTCATTAATCAGACAAAGTTTATATAGATGAAAATTACAGGAAAAGAGATAAGCTAACAAGTGTGGGATAAGCCCGATAAGAGGTCCAATGGGTTGGGCCCATACTCTAACACTCCCCTTAAGCTGGAGGTGGAGAAGAAACAACCCCAAGCTTGCCAATCAAGAGGTTGAATCTAATAGGACCAAGAGCTTTAGTCATGATATCAGGAATGTCAGCTAGCTGAAGGGTGCCAAGAACATGTCGTGTCTGAATGATACCTCGCTGAATTTGTTCCCTAACAATATGACATTCAATCTCAATGTGCTTGGTACGTTCATGAAAGACTAGATTGTTGGCAATATGAATGGCGGATTGATTATCGCAATAGAGATGCATGGGAGCCTTGTGCGATAATCCGAGTGACGCAAGAAGAGAACGAAGCCAAAGAAGCTCACAAGTGGTAGCTGCCATAGCTCTGTATTCAGCTTCAGCAGATGAGCGAGAAACTGTAGCCTGTTTCTTGGTTTTCAAGCAATCGGGGAAGTACCAAGAAGAATGAAGTATGCATTGGTGGATCTTCTAGTTATAGGACACGCTGCAGAGTCTGAATCACAAAAGGCACATATGGAGAGATCACTGGAGCGAGGGAGGAATATACCTTGAGGAGGTGCAGCCTTGAGGTAGCGAAGGACTTTTAGAGAAGCGGTAGACGAGGAGGAATTGTGAAAGGATATGAATACAGTAGGCCAACCCAAGTCGAGTAAAACGTAATCGATATTGATTACAGTGTCTGTGTCGATTACGAGGATTTTTTATTCAAAACTCACATAATAGTCATACTTACACTAGCAGCCGCTAGACTGTCCAGAAACCTCCGAGAATCCTCTTTATTTAGGTGTTACATATTCTACCTTGTGAATAGCCCGTCAAATTTTGGTTGTATCTCAGGAAACGATCGGATTCTTATTGTAAAATGAAGTCAATGTTGATTACTGTCTCTGTGTTGATGACGAGGAATTTTTTATTCTAACTGGTGAATAGCAATTTGTTATACAGTTTCTTGACGTAACCAGTAAATTGGAAGGATGTTGTGGATATTCTTTTGACAAATTGTATCCTGTTCATGTGCAAAATTATATTTGCTCTGTTGGATTTAGGTTTAAGTTGATACCATGTGAAAGAGTAGATTATACTAGGATCACTAAGATTGTTATCTACTAAACTAAGATTGATTTCATTCATATAGAAATATAGGCTTTATTTCATTTATATAACAAAATGGCTGAATATATATATATATAGGGTTAGGATCATGTGAGAACAAGTGTTACGGTAAGAAATGAGAATGGATCTACACCAGACAATTTAAATAATTTAACGGATATGATGAGTTTTATATATAGGCACAATTTAATGAAATATTATATATTACCTTATTAATAAGGTGAATAACGTTATTTCCTTAAACAGATATTCAAGCAATTATTATCATATCGTTATGCTCGCTGCTAAATCATTTTCATTCTTCTTCCTGGAATTGCACGACTCTTCAACCATTAACAACTTACGACTGTGTTCAATAATATCGATAATATTATTGCGATTACAATAATAAACTCGTTCACTTTGTACTCGTGTATATATGATTTGTGAATATTTTGGATTTGTGTAGAATGTATTGTGAATAATAATTTTTCAGTCGTGTAGTTAACCGTGCAAATTCAATATTAATGTGCCTTTATTCGTGAATATAAACATGTATATAATCTTGTGCTTTGCAAAATAATCACCATTCGTGCTCATTAAATGGAAGAAGTCGTGCAATGCAATACAAGGAGTCGTGCATGTTGACACGTATATACATTTCTAACACTGTGCACATGCACGATTAGTTGCATGTATAACCTAACTCTAAAAAATGCACAATTTATATTCCCAACACTACTGAACATGCATGTGCAAGATTAAGGTGATAACCTGATCCTAATTGTATAACCTAATCTAACATGCACATTTAACATTTTCAAGACTACTCCACTTGCACGATTAAGTATATATAATAATTTTAATCAACATGCACGACATTAAACATATTTACACAACATGCACGGTTTAAGAAAACATAGTAGTCGTGCATGAAAGTTTTAGGATTGGTTGTGCCATCTACTATGCCGAGTATACAGATTAAACAACAAATAATTTAAGAAATAACTTTGTAGCACGAATGGCGAGTTAGATGCTTGACGATGCCTGCGATGATGTAAATCCTAAGATAATAAAATGTTGTTCATGCAACCTTAATTATTACAAATTATTACTTTTCATACAAAGATCCGTATAATACATAGTTACCTTATGCACGTTTTGCATAATAAATTAAACATTATGCTCACCTTATATGGAGATTGAATCACAACCGTCTGTACTTTAATCCAATGATAGGTAGTTGTCCTTATTTCTTACCGTAACACTTGTTCTCACCTGATCCTAACCCTATATATATATATATATATATATATATATATATATATATATATATATATATATATATATATATATATATATATATATATATATATATATATATATATATATATATATATATATATATATATATAGGGATAGGATCAAGTAAGAACACAACTTCCGGCAAGAAATGAGAACGGGTATGAACCACACGATTTTAATGATTCAATGGTTACGATGAGATCTATATATAGTCACTAATTAATGAAATATTAGTATAACCATATAAACATTGTTAATAAAGGTTTTTTCCTTAAACATTGAACCATCCCATTATTACCTATCATATACTCGCCGGCAAAAAAACTTCTTTCCGGGATTACACGACTCTTCAACCACTCAATTATATTAACAATCATATTATTTGAACTAATACTCGTGTATGCATGTGCATCATCGGAGTTGGAGTCGTGCATATTGTGAAACACTAGTTTGTGCATTCTACTAATAGGAATAAATGCGGCGTGCACGATTAATGTTAGTAGTGCATATGTAAATGCGAGTGAATATGAGTCGTGCATGAAAAAATTGGTATGCATGGTGATACACGCGTAAATGTTAGTAGTGCATGGTGACATAATAGTCGTGCATAATAGTCGTGTATGTATGAAAACATGACATGAGTAGGCACTTAGCCATATACATTCACTTGTGCATATACTTTTTAATTGCTGCACTTGTACATAAAAGCACTACATGGCACGAGTAGATATTTAGCCACATACATATATTCACTTGTGCATATATCCAATTGTTGCATTGCATCACACGTGTATTATATTGCACGAGTATATATTATACTATTGTGCGTAGAAAGAAAACATTCAACTTTAATACCAAAGTTTCAATGAAATCGGCGGCGTTGGAATGCAAGAGTAATGAAACTCCGATGACACGAATAGATATTTGTTCCGTGCACAGTGAACGTAAACATTTATTTCCATAATTACATAGGCTCCATATTTTAATCTACATATATTGCGAATGTAATAAATCATGCACAATTACCGAATATTTTCATTACCATATTTTGATATCATAATAAATCTTAATACAATGATACCTAATTTAGACGTCAAATCTCAACCTTTCGTGCTTTAATCTAACGATCCTTAAGTGTTCTTATTTTCTTATTGTAATACACGTTCTTACTGGATCTCGACCCTATATATATATATATGATCAAGTAGGAACATATTCATGGATAGGGAGTATAAACATATCATAACCACACGATCTAAATAATTGAACGACTCAAATAGCGCATTAAAAATGGAATAACTTTATAAAAGATCATAGCAATTATATACATACCATATTTATCAATTTTATCAATTTAATTATGTCGACAAAAAAGCTATTAGGATTGTACATTGAAGGAAATTAACGTAGGTTTTCAAGAATGACGATACACAATGAATCAACCCCAATTGAATCGAACAGTAATTTTAGGTCGAAATTACTAGTACGGTCAAAATTTTTAGTTTGTTAGTTATACTAATTAGGTCGAAATACAACGATTTCTGGTCGAAATTAATCACTTTATTGACCATCTCGATAAGTGTAGGATGATTTCGATCGAATTATGACCATTTCGCCTAAAAAGTATGTATATAAAACTATTATATTGACCATCTCGATCACTGTATGATGATTTCGATCGGATTATGACCATTTCACACAAAACGTATGTATTTCGACTAGAATTTACAGTTATACTTAGTGGAAATTTTTTTAAATAACCAACAACGTTATTGTTTTCACCAATTCGAACAAAATGTGTGTAACACCCCAAATCCGTAGGACTCGAGGTGCTACTTGGCTAGGATCTCACAATGGATCCTGACCCTAGCCTGACAACAAGTTCACTGAATCTTACAACAAGGCACCGATAGATTAAATACAAACCATCAAGCTGTTATAAAAGTATCAAAAGGTTTATACAAGTACTGCTGAGTAAAACAAAACATAACATAAACATAATCAAAAGATCCCATCCACGAGGACGACCCAGTGTACGGAGCCCTCAGCAGATCACCCCTCTGGATCACTCTGCATCTTTCCTAACCTGCAAAGGATCTACAACACGGTATAAAACCGTTAGCTAACCATACACATATATAGAAAGATGCATAAGCACAATCACACACCAATGAATCATAAACACATCACCATGCTATCACACATTTACCCGGTTTATTATCTTTATAATGTCCAGTCATTCAAGCGTATAGATATATATCAATATGAACGTATGTGACACGAGGAATATAACCCTCGCCTCTCGGGAATAGTACCAGCTAGAGTGGGGATCCGGTCCCACCTCCCGTGTACCCTATGGGAGTGGTGCAGGTTGCCGGCCCACTGAGCTAGATTGGCCTGCCCGTAGAGAACCTCCAGACTCCCAACGGGATGAAAGGACAATTTGTCACGACCCTACAATGGGCAATCACTAAACCATAGGTAGGTAATCAACATAACTCGGGCTATCAATCATATAGCATACACCACTCGTGCACACATCCAAAATATGGGTAACAACTAAGTAAGTCCTATGGACTTACCTCAACCTCGGGAGTCTCAGACTCAAACTCAAACGGCTACGCTTTGGAGATCAACACAACCTAAACAAGGTATAACACATATATCACACTCATATCCATAACCGGGGTCACACCTAGACCCAAGGGATCCATAAGGATCATATTCCAACTCGTAAACCTCAAAGCCGTAACCGGCACAAACGATGTCGTACTCAATCTCATTCTAACCTCATACTCGTACCTAGCATGCTACTACCGCTCATACTAGGAAAGGAAAGGATCTACCTAACTCTGGGTAGAACCGGAACAAAACGCACCTGCGTGATAAAGGGGACGTAGGGGCGGAACGCAGGCAACCGCGGGCGCGGCTGCACTCAGCCGCGGGGGCGGTGACAAAGGATGCAGGCAACGCAGGAACGGCGCTGGCACGGCGCGGGCGCTGCGGCACAAGGTCCGCAGGGGCGGTAACTTCTGGCCGCGGGGCGGCGACACTGCTGAGAGCGATTTCACAGTTTCTCCTCGGCTCTTCATGTAATCAAATCACGTCTCTTCTATTCCAAAGCCACATACAAACATGTGCATACACATACTAACATCAATACCCTTAGCATACATCTAGTCCTAAGCTAGAAAGATTGAATCCAAGGGAAGGAAGAAGGAGAAGCAAGATTTCGTACCACTCCTGTGGTCCTAGGCTGCAGGGAGAGATCATACACCTCAAGAGCTGGCCTCCAAGCTCAGCATATACACAACCATCAACAACAACAACCACCACACACAATTCTCAAGCCAAACTCTTCCAAAACCAAGAACAAGATCAAAGAGAAACAAGGGAAGCAAGGGGGACGTGAAGGAAGCTGGAAAGGAAGTAAAGAAGAAGCCCTTGATCAGCCAAGGGAAAGAATAAGAGAAGGAAAGGGTAAAGCACGGGTCAAAGAAGTCAACAAAGCCAGCTGCAGCCGCCATAATCCGTAGGCGCGGTCTCCTGAGCCGCAGGGGCGTACCTGGTGCCCGCGGGTGTGGCTAGGCCAAACTCGGCCAAAGCTAAACTCGGCTAAAGTCCAATATCGGTCCGAAAGACTGAGGCTCTTACACCTCATCCCCTTAAAAACAAGTTTCGTCCCGAAACTTGTAACACCCTCAAACCTCTCAGACTCAAAAGCCGAGGTAAAACTCTCTTTACCGGAGGAATCTCATCTCCGCTCATAAGGTATCAACCTATACCACTCTATAACCTCAAACACGGGCATGGAGGAACTCATCATCTCCACCTGTAAGATCACTATACTATCCAGGGCATAGAGGAAAACATCTCTAGCCAAACATCATCATCTCTCAAGGGCATAGAGGAAAAACATCTCTAGCCGAACATCATCAACATAACCACGGGCATGGAGGTAAAAATATCTCCAACAAAACTACGTCCACCAAAGTAGCATGGAGGGAAGAACCATCTCCAGCTAAACCTATCACATCACAATAGCATGGAGGAAAGAACCATCTCCAGCTATAAATATCCGGCGTACTAGCACAACAAGATCTACTAAGATCACACACCACATCATAGCTTGTACGAAAATAAACAAATCATGGCATATAAGCACATAAGCATAACATCACCAAGATAGTACTAAGATCTACTCGTCAATCCTACTGGTACATCTATCTCGGCATAAAACTCTAGATAGTTCCTCTGGATACTATCCACAATCTCCCATGTAGCCTCCTCGGGTCCTCGTCTTGACCACTGTGTCCTCAACATAGGAATGTCCTTCGAACGCAGGTGTCTCATACCTCGTTCTAGGACTGCAATCGGATGCTCATCAAAGGTGTGGTCCGGCTCAACCACCAAATCATCATAACTCACGATATGTCTCGGATCTGGTATGTACTCACTTAGCTGAGACACGTGAAACACAGGGTGAACACCCTCTAATCTCGGAGGCAAAGCTAATCTGTAAGCTGCGCTCCCAACCCAATCCAAAATCTCGAATGGTCCCACATGTCGGGGACTCAGCTTCCCCTTAATGTCAAAACGTCTAACACCTCGTGTCGGAGACACTCTCAGCCACACATGGGCTCCAACTCTAAACTCTAGAGGTATACGCCTCCGATAAGCATACGATTTCTGACGGCTCTGGGCAGTCAGCCTCCGCTCTCGAATCAATGCTACTCGAGCCACATCATCCTGAATCTGATCAGGGTCAAACTACTAACATTACTCTGCTCATCCCAGCATAGCGGAGTACGGCATCTCTGCCCATACAGTGCCTCAAAGGGGCCATCCCAATAGATGTATGCCAACGCACAAACTCGCAGCATATCCTCCAACGTCTGAATGGTCCTCTCTGACTGACCATCTGTCTGAGGATGGAACGCAGTAATAGAATGTAAACTCGTCTCCAAGGCAGTCTGAATCTGCTGCCAGAACCTCGAGGTAAATCGTCCATCTCGATCTGAGACGATCGTCCTCGGTACACCATGGAGACTCACTATCTGTCTAGTGTACTCCTCAGCTAATCTGCTCACCGGCCACGTCTCCCTAATAGGAATGAAACGTGCCGTCTTCGTCAATTTGTCCACAATGACCCAAATGACATCAAAACTCCGGCTCAGTCTCAGCCCGGTCACAAAATCCATGGTGACGTCCTCCCACTTCCTCTGTAGAACAGGAAGTGGATGGAGCTCACCTCCAGGTCTACAATGCCCTATCTTGACCTGTTGGTAGGTCGCACACTGTGCCACAAATCGGCAACATCGACTTCAGCCTTTCCTACCAATATAAACGTCTCAAGTCCTGATACATCTTACTCGTACCTGAATGTATGGAGTAAGGTGTATAGTAAGCCTCCTGTAAAAACCTCTTTCTCAGCTCTGTATCAGCAGGTACACAGACGCGACCACGGCGTCTCAAAACTCCATCTACTCCCAACAGGAACTGTGGTGTCTCATCCCGAGACATCCTATCTCGTATCCTCATCAATGTCGGGCAAGTCTCCTGCTTCTGTTGGATCTCATTCAACAGATCGGGTAGAACCTCTAAAGTACTCAGCCGGGCATCCTCATCCGTAAACCGAAAGTCCAAATCTAATAAGACCAAATCCCTCTATCTCCTCTGGCTGTGCCCAAACAGGAGCAGAAGTCAGACGTCTCTTCAGCTCCTTCAAACTCTGCATGCACTGATCAGACCACACAAACTGATCCAGGAAGTCGATGAAGATACTATTCATCACTCCGTAAAGACGGTTGGGGTATTTGTAAGCCCAAATGACATCTCTACAAACTCGTAGTGGCTATATCTGGTCCGGAATGCGGTTCTCTGCACATCTTGCTCTCTCACCCTCAGCTGGTGATATCTTGAGCGCAGGTCCATCCTGGAAAATACTGTCGCTCCCTGAAGTTGATCCAACAAGTCATCCATACGCGACAATGGATACTTGTTCTTAATGATCACCTTGTTCAGCTCTTTGTAATCTATACACAATCTCAACGATTTGTCCTTCTTCCGTACGAAGAGAACAGGTATTCCCCATGGAGATACACTATGGTGAATAAAACTCTTCTCGGCCAACTCCTCGAGTTGCTTTTTCAGCTCCAACATCTCAATAGGCGTCATCTGTTATGGGCCTTCGAGATCTGCCTCATACCAGGCTCTAACTCGATACCAAAGTCCACACTCCTCTTAGACGGAAACTGAACGGCTCAACAAACACATCTGCAAACTCACAGACCACTAGGATATCCTCTAATGCTAGACTCTCCCCCTCCTTCATGGCGTAACACTAGAATACCTCACATCCATGTGCAAACAATTTAGCTGCTCATATCGCAATGATAACCATGCCAGATTTTCCAAGGTTCCAACCTCGGAAAACCTCTATCTGTCCTAACTCGGTAGAGAGGTAACAGTCCTCCTACCTACATCTAAGACTACAAAAAGTCTATCCATCCAATCCATACATAGTATGACTTCTTCATGCTCTAATGGCATGACAGAGTAGTAAACTAGTAAAACACGGGTCCCTACAGAAGTAGGACAACCACGAATCTCATGGGTACCTCTGACCCTTCTACCATCGGGTAACCCTATACTAAAGGGTATCCCGTCAATCATATCTAAACTCAAACACTCAATACAAGCATCAGATATAAAAGAAGACATAGCTCCAGTATCAAACAAACTCTAACAGGTAAACCATGGATCAGAATGGTACCTATAACAGGCGGTGCAGCTGGCTCCTCAGCACTCCTCAGCACAAAAACTTGACCCTGTGGCTCACTGGTGTCAGTGGTTCTCCCACCACGACCTTTGCCTCTACCCAATCCAGGAGCAGATCCCTGAGTGGTAGGACGACTGGGACTCTCTGTTGTCCCTGTATCTGTTGTTGCTGAGGTGGCCTCTACCCACCTCCCGCTATACTGGCAGGAGTAGAACCCTGCTGAGACGAAGCTCCACCCTGTCTACAAAAGACAGCTTTGTGACCTCGTCCACCACAAGTGAAGCAAGTCACTATCTGCCTCGTACACTCTGGTCTGATATGTCCATACTCTGCACAGTTGAAACACTGTCGTACCCTATCTATAGCCGGTACAGATGAGGGTTGACTCTGGCGGCTCTAGCCTCGTCCTGAGCCAGCAGCTCCTCCAGTACCACTGGTCTGCCCAATACGTTGTCTCTTCTCAGACCCTCCGGTCTGAGAAGCTCTCCTCTGACTAGCCCGCTCTCGCTCATAGTCGGCGGCTTTATCCTGGTAGTCCATCAAGGACTCACAATGAAATCCTGCCATATAGGCCCGGGTGGCATCCCTCAGTCGTCGGGAAAACAGATATACATGCTGATCCACAGAAGGTGCAGCTGGTCCCAACAATGCCAACTCCTCCTAGAATCTCCGGATAGCCTCTGAGACTGGTACATCCTCAAACCCAGCCTCCACCAAATCCCGCACTTTCTCCCTCCTCACCGAGGTAGGGCAAAAACGTTCTCTGATCATAGTCCGCATCTGAACATAACTGCCAACCTGTGCTCGTACAGACCTCCACCAGTGTTATGCTAAGTCTCTGAACAGAGTGTGCACTAACTCTATTTGCCTGTCTGTTGGACACCTAATGGACTCCAGAGCTGAGTCCACATGTCCAATCCTAAACTCAACCTCGAGCCCCACCTTCCTAGAGAAAGGGGGTACACCCATCTGGTGAAATGCCTTCAACCAAGTGTCTAGTCTAGGCCCTCTATGCTCCTTTGTAGCTCGAGCAGTCTCAGCTACAGGTGCCGGTGCAGCTGGCACCTGTGTAACCCCATGGGATCTCTCAGATGATCCCTCATGTACTAGCAAATCCGGGATAGGTCTACCTGCTATGACAACCTCCGCCACTCGCCGGATATAGTCACGAAACTCTGGTCCTCCCATGGAGACATAATCCGAGGCATCTGGCTGGACTCGCTGTGGACCCTGTCTCCCAGCTACGCCGTTCCCAGTCTCAGGAACGACACTCTCAGCAACGTCTTCGTGAACCTCTTCCGCTGCACGTGGATCTACAGCGGAAGTCCTACCCTATCCTCTACCTAGAGTGGGTCTACCTCTACCTCGTCCAACTACAGGTAAGGCTCTAGTCTGAACCATCTGCAGAGGACGTAAACCTAACTCAAAAGGCTATATATATGCCGTATGTATATATCAAATCAATCACAACAGAATATCTATATATATACTGTCGAGATCTTCAGAGGGGTGATTGCTCACGTACACGATATCCCAAAATATTTTGTACTCATTTCAAAACTAAAACCTTTTGAAAAGTCATACCCCTTTTCGGGTTCTGTTTATTTATCTATTCGAACTTTATTGCAGATTACTAGTGCCATTGTTGTCAACCTGGGCTCTGATACCAACTTTGTAACACCCCAAATCCGTAGCACTCGAGGTGCTACTGGGCTAGGATCTCACAATGGATCCTGACCCTAGCCTGACAACAAGTTCACTGAATCTTACAACAAGGCACCGATAGATTAAATACAAACCATCAAACTGTTATAAAAGTATCAAAAGGTTTATACAAGTACTGCTGAGTACAACAAAACAAAACATAACATAAACATAATCAAAAGATCCCATCCACGAGGACGACCTAGTGTACGGAGCCCTCAGCAGATCACCCCTCTGGATCACTCTGCAGCTCTCCTAACCTGCAAAGGATCTACAACACGGTATAAAACCGTTAGTTAACCATACGCATATATAAGAAGATGCATAAGCACAATCACACACCAATGAATCATAAACACATCACCATGCTATCACACATTTACCCGGTTTATTATCTTTATAATGTCCAGTCATTCAAGCGTATAGATATATATCAATATGAACGTATGTGACACGAGGAATATAACCCTCGCCTCTCGGGAATAGTACCAGCTAGAGTGGGGATCCGGTCGCACCTCCCGTGTACCCTATGGGAGTGGTGCAGGTGGCCGGCCCACCAAGCTAGACTGGCCTGCCCGTAGAGAACCTCCAGACTCCCAGCGAGATGAAATGACAAGTTGTCACGGCCCTACAATGGGCAGTCACTAAACCATAGGTAGGTAATCAACATAACTCGGGCTATCAATCATATAGCATACACCACTCATGCACACATCCAAAATATGGGTAACAACTAAGTAAGTCCTATGGACTTACCTCAACCTCGGGAGTCTTAGACTCAAACTCAAACGGCTACGCTCTGGAGATCAACACAGCCTAAACAAGGTATAACACATATATCACACTCATATCCATAACAGGGGTCACACCTAGACCCAAGGGATCCATAAGGATCATATTCTAACTCGTAAACCTCAAAGCCGTAACCGGCACAAACGATGTCGTACTCAATCTCATTCTAACCTCATACTCGTACCTAGCATGCTACTACCGCTCATACTAGGAAAGGAAAGGATCTACCTAACTCTAGGTAGAACCGGGACAAAACGCACCTGCGTGATAAAGGGGACGCAGGGGCGGAATGCAGGCAACCGCGGGCGTGGCTGCACTCAGCCGCGGGGGCGGTGACAAGGGATGCAGGCAACGCAGGCACGGCGCGGACGCTGCGGCACAAGGTCCGCAGGGGTGGTAACTTCTGGCCGCGGGGGCGGCGACACTGCAGAGAGCGATTTCGCAGTTTCTCCTCGGCTCTTCACGTGATCAAATCACGTCTCTTCTATTCCAAAGCCACATACAAACATGTGCATACACATACTAACATCAATACCCTTAGCATACATCTAATCCTAAACTTATTGGACCAGTTACTAATGATGAGATAAAGCAGGCTCTCTGGTCGATTAGAGACCTCAGAGCACCAGGACTAGATGGTTTCTCTTCCAAGTTCTTTAAGCAAACTTGGGAGACGACTGGAAGTGAGGTTTGTGCTGCAGTTAGGGAATTCTTTATTAATGGGAAACTGCTCAGACAAATTAACCATACCTCGGTTTCTTTGATAGCGAAAGTTGACTCCCCAACTCGAGTAGACCAGTTTAGGCCTATCTCCTGTTGTAATGTTGTCTATAAAATCATCACCAAACTGATTGCAAACAGATTAGGGCCGTGTCTTGGGTACCTCATTGACCCGGCACAATCTGCTTTCATCCCAGGGAGGTTGATGTCTGACAATATTTTCCTTGTCCAGGAACTCCTACGGAGATATAGTGTCAAGAGGGATACTAAGCAGTGTTTCATGAACATTGACTTAGCTAAAGCTTACGACACGATATCCTGGCAGTTCCTCCGCTATGCCATGACAGAGCTGAGTTTCCCGACCAGGTTCATTGACTGGGTGATGGAGTGTGTCACCACAACGTCCTACTCCATCCGGGTAAACAAGACAATGCATGGGTTATTTCCGGGAAAGCGTGGGCTTAGACAGGGGTGTCCTATGTCTCCGTTGCTTTTTGTCATCTGCATGGAATTCCTTTCCAAGATGATACGCAACGAGACCTCTGGACCTGGCTTTCGTTTCCATCAGCATTGTGAGGAACTCAGGATTTCTCACCTGATGTATGCGGATGATGTCGTTCTCTTCTGTAGAGGGGATGTGCAGTTAGTAAGCATCCTTATGGATTGCTTACGCAGGTTTGAAAAGATTTCGGGATTAGCAGTTAGCCTCCCGAAATCTTCAATTTTCCTAGCCTCTATTTCTGAAACAGAGACAAACGAATTAACCTCGCTTTCGGGATTCTCTACGGGCACCTTTCCTTTCCGATACCTAGGAATCCCCATAGCACCTCATGTTTTACGGGCAGCTGATTACACCCCACTCCTGGATAAGATTGGGAGGTACATCTGCGCGTGGAACAAGAGACATTTGTCTTTTGCAGGTAGACTGGAGCTGATCAGGATGGTCCTTCAGGGCACGGAGAACTTCTGGCTGTCGATACTACCGGTCCCCGCGCTGGTGATGGATAGGCTGACAGGACTATGCAGACAGTTCCTTTGGAGCTGGCCCAGAGTAGCTTGGACACGAGTATGCATGCCCCGGAGAGAGGGTGGCTTGGGTCTTCGTAACCTCAGGTGTTGGAACTCGGCATTTATGTGTAAGTACTACTGGCATATTCATGCTAAGAGGGACAACCTCTGGGTTAGGTGGATCCACCACATATACCTACAGGTGGTTGAGCCAGACCACTGGATGGCCCACAGACGTGACTCGCCTCTAGTGAAGGCCATAATCGGAGTCAGAGATCAGCTAGCCACGTTTGTGGATGAGGAGATGACACTAGAGGAGGTGTTGGACAGCTGCTGCCATGGGGACAAGTTCAGAGTCACAGATGCCTACGACGTGATCAGAGAGCATGGAGAGGAGATGCACTGGTCCAGGATAGTATGGGACACGGGCAACACGCCCAAGCACTGCTTTATCCTTTGGATGGCGATTCTAGGACGCCTATCGACCAGAGACAGATTACACTTCCTCGACATAGATCCTACCTGCCATTGGTGTGGTCTGGAGAGTGAGTCACATGACCACTTGTTCTTTGGATGCACCTATGCCAGGGAGGTTTGGAGGCAGGTATGCTACGGATTCCGGATGTCTACAGAGATGATCTCGAGGACAGACGTCGTAGCATATCTACTACACTCTGCACCAGGGAGGAGCTGGACGAGCAGGGCACGTATATACGCCTTCTCAGCGACGATCTACTATTTATGGCACTCTAGGGATGCCCTGGTATTTGACCGGAACAGGATCCCCATTGATATCTTGGTCCGGATGATTAGAGGGCATACATACAAGTTACTTTATGAGGCCTTCCTAGATAGAGTTGGAGAGAGGTTTGAGGTCTAGCACTTTGTATGATTTATTCTTTATGCCAGAGTTGTATTCTGCTCTTGGCCTGCATGTTTCATTGTTGATATTTTGTCCCGGACTTGAGACTCATTTGCTGATGGCAATGCCGAAGGTGAATGATATCATGATCCGTTGGTTAGGCACCTTGATGGTCTGTGAGTGCTCCATTCTGCTGATGGCATCGCCGAAGGTGGAAGGACCTTATAGACAGTGCCGTGAGATGTTTTTTATTTATATTCATAGTCAGCTGATGGTAGATGGTACGTTCAGGGGGCTTGCATGCCTACCAGGAGTACTAGGGCCTTGTTTTAGCCCTTATGTTTGCATGATGATAAACTTTGATGCTCTGTAGGTTTGACTAGGACAACTCCGGTCCTGGTTGAGCCCTATTTCTTTTCTACTCTTTATGAATTTACCATTTACCGTCAAAAAAAAAATTACGTACCACTCCTGTGGTCCTAGGCTGCAGGGAGAGATCATACACCTCAAGAGCTGACCTCCAAGCTCAGCATATACACAACCATCAACAACAACTGCCACCACACACAATTCTCAAGCCAAACTCTTCCAAAACCAAGAACAAGATCAAAGAGAAACAAGGGAAGCAAGGGGGACGTGAAGGAAGCTGGAAAGGAAGTGAAGAAGAAGCCCTTGATCAGCCAAGGGAAATAATAAGAGAAGGAAAGGGTAAAACACGGGTCAAAGAAGTCAACAAAGCCGGCTACAGCCGCCAGAATCCGCAGGCGCGGTCTCCTGAGCCGCAGGGGCGGCACCTGGTGCCCGCGGGTGCGGCTAGGCCAAACTCGGCCAAAGCTAAACTCGGCTAAAGTCCAATCTCGGTCCGAAAGAGTAAGGCTCTTATAATGTGCATCCGAATACATAAATTACGGTCAATATTCTAAATAGCATTCAAATAATATAATTCTCTTTCCATATTTGATAATTCTATCTAGTGAAAGAGAATTTTAATATTTTTATCTGGTGTTTAATTCACGCCTACGAACTTTACAGTGTGTTAATATTTTGGTCGTTTATTTATTAATCAAACGTCTCTTAGAGATTTCTACACCCTACATGGGAATAACTTCTCACCCGAACATGGCCATATATAAATCAATATCTTGTAATTATGTCAACAATATGCTTTTTATATGTAATTTTGATATTATATGTTCGATATATGCTGTGAAAATGTCGAACGTATTATAACCAAAATCGAACGAAATATAATCAATTCAATAAGAATGGACTTGTAACTTAGTTGTAATATATTACTCAAAATGTCGATCGGAATGTATATTAAACGGACTGAAATGTATATTATCATCCATTTCGATCGAATTATAATGAATTTGATAAACTTTGTTTACAATACATTCGACTTTTTTTTAAAAAAAATAAATAATTAAGGTCGGTTTTTCTTTATTTAGTAAGATTGAAACCGCAAATGTAACATACATATATCGTTCAGGTAACTCACATGTCGAAGGGGATACAAGATTTTGCAACAAGATGGGTGCACAAGAGGTTGGATTGCAGAAGAAAAGACATTGGTGTTGATGAAATTAGAGTTGGTGCGAAATCCATATCCCACGTCTTCATACAAATGATTTCCATAAAGACGTATAAGTAATACATAAATTGCCTGGATCCCTTTGCTTTTACTGCATCTGAATACGCAGCTGCACATTCGTACCTAGTCATCACTCATAAATCATAACATATTATAAATAGTGTAACCTGTACTTGACTTATCCAACTACATATTAAAGTAACCATCAAAAGTAGCTCCCTTAACTTTCACAGCATGCAATTGGGTTTCTACCTTGTCATTCTTTAATATATGTAATCTAAGCTATATATAACCTACCGTTGAAAGGAAAAATGTATTAAAAGAGAAAGCTAAGTCATGTCAAAACAAGCTATCCTAATTACCATCCTTTGGGTGATTATGAGTTGCTTTAGAGTTAATTGCAGCCCACCAAGTGACCCTATAAGTTGTTCTTCAAAAAATACAAAATGTAACATAACCAACTCATACGGAGCATTCCCGGACCGGTCGAGCTGCACGGCGGCACAGGCGGTTTACCCTCGATCGGAATCCGAGCTAGCCGAGGCAGTGGCCGGAGCGGCCATGAAAGGTCAGAAGGTGAAAGTGGCAACAAGATATAGCCATAGCATACCGAAACTCGTGTGCCCGGACGGAGAGTATTCCGGGCTTGTGATCAGCACCAAGTTTCTGAACAAGACGGTTGGTTTCGATGTGGCGGAGAGAACGGTGACGGTGGAAGGTGGGGTGACACTGGAGCAGTTGATAAAAGAGGTGGCGGAAGTGGGGTTGGCGTTGCCGTACGCGCCGTATTGGTGGGGGGTGACCGTTGGAGGGATACTTGGGACTGGGGCACATGGAAGCTCGCTGTGGGGAGTGGGAAGTGCAGTGCATGAGTATGTTGTTGGGTTGAGGATTGTGAGTCCTGCTGGGGCTGAGGATGGGTATGTGAAGGTTAGAGAAGTTAATGCGACTCAAGAAGATGAATTTAATGCGGTTAAGGTTTCACTTGGTGTTCTTGGAGTTATTTCTCAGGTACAATTACTTAATCTCCCACTTTGCTTCCACTATAATAATCTCAATTTATGCACACCCACCGATCCACCGATTTGAGATTCAACATCCCTCCAAAATGGATGTATCATCGATATCCGAACCCTAATAGCAATTTCTCGAAGGATTTTTGAATCTTTTAAGTTTGATCAATCACCGACAAGTGGATGTTGTCAAACAACATCCGAAATCCAAGCTTGTATGCTTGTACACATGGATTTCAACCAATTGGACACATAGTCACAATCGATGGTCACAAAAAAATAGAGCAAGAAAGAAATATAAACAAAAGAAAGAAATGTTTTATTTTTAAATAAGGCAATTGTTTTTACTCATTAGTTGTCCACGTGTCAAAATGGTGGTACAAATCGCATCCTGCGTGAAAAATTGGATAGCCACGTGATAGATTTCGTTGGGTCAGAATGGACGTGGGGTCCATCGCACGTCCGAGCGCATATGCGCGTTGGGCCCAAGTCCAGCACACAAGCTCAACAGGGTTCCATCCTAAAACCAATTGGCAAATAGGAGGAGTAGTCCACCGACCTTATATACTAGACTTGGTATCCCAATATTGTCGATGTGGGAACCATAATCCTCCACACGCCCCCTCAAGTGCAACCGTCTGGCTCGGTTGACACTTGACAAAATGCCTTAAGGCAGCCTAGCCCAACCGGACGGACTATCATTGTCCATGTCCACAATTTGAGTCTTAAGGCCGACAAGCCCAATAAGCCAAAACCTGCTCTGATACCATGATAGATTTCGTTGGGTCAGAATGGACGTGGGGGTCCATCGCACGTCCGAGCGCATATGCGCGTTGGACCCAAGTCCAGCACACAAGCCCAGCAGGGTTCCATCTTAAAACCAATTGGCAAATAGGAGGAGTAGCCCACCGACCTTATATACTAGACTTGGTATCCCAATATTGTCGATGTGGGAACCATAATCCTCCACATATATTAAAGGAAAAATAACCCAAAAATAATATAACTATCAACATTGAACCCACATTAATACTAACTTTGAAAATTGATAGGAGCGATACAAACTA
Source organism: Fagopyrum tataricum (assembly GCA_002319775.1). Classification (NCBI taxonomy): domain Eukaryota; kingdom Viridiplantae; phylum Streptophyta; class Magnoliopsida; order Caryophyllales; family Polygonaceae; genus Fagopyrum; species Fagopyrum tataricum. The sequence continues at coordinate 54,084,474 of CM008281.1, read as the reverse complement.
TTGACTTATTTACCAGAAACAATGCGTCTTACTTTTCTTGCAAAAATCCTAATTCCGGTGATAATGTGAAAACCGGAATCTTATGTGTCATCAAACAATGGGATTGATTGTGTGACGTGTATTTTAACTGTTTCTTATATCAAATATATATATATATATATATATATATATATATATATATATATATATATATATATTATCTTCTAATATGTTAAAAAAATAAAATTAAGTTTTTATAAAAATAGAAACATTGAATGCAGTTAGTTTTAGATAAGATCAATGATGAGCTAAAATATATAATAAAAAAATATTCTATATTTTTGTTTGTCCATTAGTTGCTAGGAATAACAAGTAGAGATGAAAATACAAAGTACACAAGCTTGTAGTTGTAGGCGAAGCAATTTACGAACATATTAACGCGGTATGTTTAATTTGACGAAGGTAACACTGAAGCTACAGCCAATGTTCAAGAGAAGTGTGACTTACAGGGAAAGCGACGACCAAGATTTGGCAGACGAAGCAGTGAAGTTTGGAAGCCAACATGAGTTCGCAGACTTGACATGGTACCCCAGCCAGCGCAAGGTCATCTACAGGTTAGATGATCGTCTCCCTGCCAACGTCTCCGGTAACGGCCTCAACAACTTCATTGGGTTCCGCGCTACATCCTCGGTTGCATTAGCAGCCATAAGAGCAACAGGTTAGGTTAGCACTAACCACCAAAGACCAAGCTTTATATATATATATATATATATATATACACGTTGAGATCCATGATAAATAAATTGTGCTATGTACAGAGGAGGTGCAAGAAGCTACTAGCAATGCAGATGGCAAGTGCTTCGACTCCAAGCTTACTACGGCACTGCTCAAGACACTTGCATATGGTTTCACAAATAACGGTATATATATAGTCTAGACTTTTCCAAATACACTCTACTCTACTTTAAATTAAGGGAAATTTGTGATGGTATTTATGTAATTTTGACTTTTTCGAATTATGTCATGGATTTTTTCAGTTTTCGAATCAAGCTCTTAAATTGTTGACTTTTTCCAATTAGGACATTTTATCGTACATAAATTAACATTTATTAGCATTTTAAAAAAATAAAAGGATAAGTTATTCATTTCAGAAGTTATACATACCTTTAAAATGACAATATTTAGTAATTATTAAATATTTTTTTCCCACTCAAAATGCTAACTTATTGATGGTCGAAGGAGATAAAAGATTAAAACTCAGTGGCACAATCAGAAAAAATGAAAAACTAACGATCATAATCCGGAGAAGTCAAAAAGTAAATCTAGAATTTCATTTAAAGTTAAATATTATGTTTCTATATCTAAAGCATAATTAACTGAATGAATGCTTGCACCACTAGGTTTGCTATTCACCGGATACCCGGTAATTGGATACCAGAACCGGATACAAGCCTCGGGTACTTGTCTCGACGGCGCAGAGGACGCCCTTATAACGGCGTGCCCATGGGATCACAGGGTGAAGAGCCAATTCTTCCACCAAACCACATTCTCCATCCCGTTACCCAAAGTGAAGAGCTTCATCCTCGACATCCAAAAGCTGGTCCATCTCGAACACAAGTCGTTATGTGTCCTCGACCTCTACAACGGCATCCTAATGAGATACGTCAAAGCTTCGACTGCCTACTTAGGGAAAGACGAAGACTCATTAGACTTCGACATCACTTACTACCGAAGCAAGGACCCTTTGGCCCCGCGCCTCTATCAAGATATACTTGAGGAGGTCGAGCAAATGGGACTCTTTAAATACGGAGGGTTTCCGCATTGGGGTAAGAATCGTAATTTGGCGTTTGATGGGGTCATCAACAAATACAAGAATGGTAGCGAGTTTTTGAAGGTGAAGGATAAGTATGATCCAATTGGGCTGTTCTCGAGTCGGTGGACGGATCAGATTCTTGGGTTACAATCTGGAATTACCATTAATGGACAAGGATGTGCTCTGGAAGGAATGTGTGTGTGTTCCGATGATATTCACTGTGCTCCTGAGAAAGGCTACTATTGTAGGCCTGGAAGAGTATACACGGAAGCAAGGGTTTGTGTTCGTTCCAACAAATAATTTATATGCTAAACAAATAACTAGTTCCTAAAAATGTATTACGGTTCTAGATAATTCATATGCAAAACAAATAATAAGATATAATTTATAATAATGTATTGATAATTTTTTTTTAATAGTTTTGTAATTTTAAGACTAGACGTACAAAGTTCTAGATATATTTAATGTTCGGGTAGGGTAGGGTGATAAATTTTTAGATTTCGGTGTCCGATTTTAGTCCAAAGGGTCGTAGTCTCAGGTTCACTACTACATTAAAAGCTATATGGAAACGGTTCAATGCAACGGTGATGTTTATTGAAACGGTTCGATGAAACGGTCAAACTTAATGAAGCGGTTTAAGAAACGGTTTTAAAAAATTTGGGTTATGAAACACAAAAATGAAACGGTTTTACAAATGCAACGGTTTCTTGTAGCGGTTTCTTGCATATTGAAACGGTTTTAAAAAACCGCTTTAAAAAAAAAAGTATGCCGCTAAAATCTCCTCATGAGTCCGCGTAGTCACGTATCGATTAAAGTACCTCAAAGCCCCAATTTTAGACGATTCCTCCTTCGTGAAACCCTAATCCTTTACTCACTACTCAACAAACTACTTACCCGTATCCTCTTCCCCAATCTTTCTTAAAGGTTTCTTCCCAAGTATTTCTCAGGAGTTTGTTCCATTTCTACTCTTGTTCAAGGTCTAGGCATACAAGTTAGAATTTAGGGCTTCCAACTCTTGAAGTTATCTACATCCCTCAAATCGTTTGATTGTTATTGGTATGCTCCTTTCTTTCTGTTTCTTGCCCATTTTAGTTCAATGATTCTGATATATTTGGCTAACAAGCATCGTTGTCGTTGTGAATATAGTGAATAAAACCAACAACGAAGATGGAGCGGTCTATCCCAAAAATGAATTTTATCTTCAACTCCCTCTCTCTAACCTCTATTTTTTAGCTCTTGTTAGAAGACGAAATGTGGAGAAGCAGGACATTCAACGATCTCAATTCTAACAATCACCTTCGAAAGATGAAATTAAAGGCCAAGAGGTACATATTAGTTTCTTGTTTAGGTTTTTACTTGTTAACACAGTGTGAGGTTGAGTATATTTTACTTTACTCGAGTAATGGACACAAGGTCTTTGATCATTTGTCACAAAGAAGAAAGTCACATGAGAAATCAGTTGCTTGAATGGAAGGATGAATTAGAGACTTTGATTCACAAAGTGGTAAAAAAGATCCTTTGATAGCTTGCTCTTAGTTATCCCTGTTACTAGATATTAACCTAAGGTAGTGAAATCTGAAGCAAGTGTAGAAGAACCAAGGGAGTGAAAAGTATGAATGGGGATGGTAGAATTAAGTTGTACTACTACTATGCTATGTGTTTCATGTAGTGGAATGAGATTTGCATATTTATTTTACCTCTTTAGCTTTGTTTTTTAGTGTTGTTATTAAAGAAGAGTCGTAGATTGTTAACTTGTGACATCAGTTCAATAGATAGCTTGCTCTTAGTTTCTCTGTGTTGTATTACGAAATCTTGAACTCTCTTGATCGTGCTTGTAATCTTGCAAAGTAGGTTTGTGCTTTGTTTGATAGTGCTTTATGTTTTATATCCCTTCAATATGTTTGTTTGCAATTTTTAATGTGCATTTCTCTTGGGTTATTTCATTGTTCATAAACTTATTACTCTCATGAACTATAGGGAATTCATTTGGTAAATCATATAATTTTGTTTGATTTTACTCTTTTAGGATAGGTTCCTCTTGTTAGTTATTGCTTTGAAAAGATGACATCTTGAACGAAGGAGAAACATAAAGAGGGAATTTGTAATGTACCCATCTCAACAAGAGCACCAAATATATCAACAATAAACATCTAAATTTTTTTCCTTTTCAACTTGTTACATCTGAATTTGTTTAGTTTGGTTGTGTTGTTTAGTGATTCTTAAACTAGGAGTTGTACTTTTAACTTGTTATATCTGAATTTTTTTCCTTTTCAACTTCTCCTTTTCTTAATCTCCTTAGACACAAGTTTGTAGCTGGAGAACATACTTGTTGACGCAAAAGAGAAGATAAAAGTGTCTGATTTAGGCCTCAGTACACTGCCGCAACATCTCCGGGTAAGTACATATACATGTATTTTTTGAATTGTATTTCTTGAAGAACGAATTAAGTTGTTGCACTAGATGAAGCAAGAAGATAGCAGAAAATAGCCACCTATTGAGGTATAACTCAGTTTGCTTGAATTGGGACTTAGCCATGTACTAGAGAAAAAATAATATTTAATCTATAACTCCATTTTATGAGGTTTTAGATTTCAGAGGAAAACCACTTGCTGAATATATATTCTTTTCAAGGTGTGAGAATGATGAAGGAGCTCAAGACAATAAACAACCCCTCATGAAGGTAAAATCATTGAAAGGGGATGAGTACACCTTTGAAGATCTTGTTACTGATCTATGTCTCTTGCATTTCTTTTGCAACGAAAGATGTTGTCATATTGAGAATAGTTTGAATTGTCATATTTGTTGAACTCTAAATGTATGTTTTATAGCATTTGCAGCATTCACCAATTACTGATTTAATTTTGCTATGTGAATTCAGATTAATATGTTGTATAACTTAGCAACTTGCAATACAATGAACTCGCTATCAATCTGTATCTTCAATGTGTGCATTTAGTTGACACTGAAATATTAGCATCTATTTATGTTTGGATTATACTTCAATGTCAAATTACCTTACCAACTTCATAAGATGATATTCACCTTTTTTTGCATAATTCTCATATTGTTTGCACATATCTTAATAATGTTAAGTTGATTATCTAAGCATCACTCTTGTTCTTCATGAAGGTCAACTTCGTGTAATTTTTACGAAGGAAAGGTTTCAATACTATAATTATTTCATACATGTCGGAGCTTTAGGTGCCAATCTAATTGTTGAATTAATCCTTAGTAGTTGTTCTTGTAGAGTTCTTCTATGTCTATTGTAATTTTTTCTCCTGTATTCTTGTGTTTCTTAGATTTCTTCTTTTGGGTAAATTATGTAGCTTTTCTTTGGTATTGTTGAAACCTTGAGTAAATTGGGTTATTGCTATCATTTGATATATATGCTACATAGACATGACTAATCTTTAAATGATTGATCGGTGAGATAGTGTATTATTTACATTCATTGAAAAGTTTAGTCGTAATTAGGGACTAATGTACAAACATTGATTTCTTGCTAGGTTTTCAAGTGGTTGAAGCAATTTTCCCTAATAAGTACTACATATGGTCTAACCATGTCGCCGACAGCCATGAGTTTGGAGGAATTGATACAAGGAAAAATCACAAATTTGTATCGCAATCTACCGATAGTGTTGTGAGGTTTGATTTAAAATCTTAATATATGGATAGTGTTGTTAAGGTTTGATTTGAAGTCTGAACGATTTCAAGTGATGCGCCCGCTCATGTACAGATGAAGTTGACAACATTGAGCTCGATCCTAATTGTCTTGGAAGCCATGGGTGTAACTATAGTGCATAATTGATTTGAAACTGGTCAATCTAGTTGTATGAATTCTAAAGATTTATTGAATAGTTGTGAAAAGAATGGAAAAAATATTAGTAATTTAATCAAATGTTTTTGTATGGAATTTTTTTATTCGTCGTAGTTGCAATTTCTTTGTAATAATTTACCTACATAATAATTTAATCATATATATATATATATAAATATAAATGTGGACATTGTTTTTTATATTACAAAACCGTTTCTTTATCAAGCACGTATGTTGCATTAAACACGTAAAAAGCGCTTCAATAGTGTTCAAAAAGAGTTACATTAGATAAATTGCAAATGAAGCGATTTTTTCATATAATGTAACACTTTTTTTTAGGTTTGAGAAAACCGCTACAAAACCCTAAAATAAGCGCTTCATTATGTCTAATGCAACACGAGCGGATGAAGCGGCTTAAAACCGTTTCATTATACATTAGGAAGTGGTTTTTAAAGTTTATGGAGCGGTTTTTAACTGTTTCCATAGAGCTTTAATGTTGTAGTTGTTAGTAGACAGTTGTCCAATTGCCAATCAAATTAATTAAAATATCTTGAAGTAAAATCAAATTATTGACTAAAGGTTTGAATATCGAGATTTTTCGATCTTGCCATGGGAACAATGTTGGGTTACTGTGTTGATTTCCCTCAAACCTTGTGAATACCGAAGTATTTAATAACAAATTAACTAGGTTTTCATTCAGGATTGCATACTTGCTTGTTATCAAGATGATGAAAGAAAATGAAAAACAAAGGCAAAAATAAAGTTGATGTAAAATATCTTGAAGAAAAAGCGTGGAATAGAAAATGAAAAAGAAAAAGGTCATAGAAGGCTACATAATTTTTCTGCATGATTTCGGGCCTTTATGAATATGCGCTCGGGAGGTTTTCCTTATGTTCATTTTTGAACCCGTGATTATGTACTTTGTTCTTCTGTTGATGCTAGTGAGTGGTTTAAGTCGCGTTTGGATCGCGATCATGGTCGTGTGCTTACCGATAGCTCCTTTTGGTGGAAAATGCTTCCTTGGAGTCTCGTCTTCACGTTCCAAGGAGTTCGTTTCCTGTTGTACCTGCTTCTGACGGTGTTTCTTTGGCAGTGCTTGGCTCGTTGTCTCACATGCTTCATCTTCATGGAGTTCTCCCTTCACATCCCTGGTTGATCCGTTGTTGTTCTCCTCCGGCGGGGTGGAGGCGGCAGGCGGCCGGCTGGGCGGTGGCGCTCCAGCGGCGGGGTTCTCGGCGGCGGACCGGAGAAACCGAGAGGTTTCACGGTGAGGTTGGGGCTGCTGGGGGGTGGCGGAGGCCATCTGGGGCCGGAAAGGTGGTGGAGTGGGGCTGACGGCGCTGGACGGCGCAGGTGGTGATCGGCAAGGGTGGGGTGGCGGTGGCGGCGGGAACTAGGGTTCCGGCGCCGAAATTTTTTATTTATTTTTTTTGATAGGGCAGCGGCTGCTGCGAGTGTATGGGGTGGTGATTCAAAAGTGACCGTGGCTAAAAGATCGTCTTGATTGGTTTTCCCCGATTAGCCCGAATAGGTTTTCACAAGATGAACCGTGGGTTTTGGCAAGAAAAAGATTGAAACTTTGGCTGAGTTATGGTGAGATAATTCAGGCCACAATTAATCTTTTTTAAGATAATGATTTAGATTGTGAAAAAGCAGAGTGTCTAGCGTGAATAGATATACTAACCGTAGCTTTTCTGCTTCCAATCACTTGTTTTTGTTGAAGCTTCTCGACGAGTCTTGAAAGCTTCAATTTTTCTTCTTGACGGCGGTTGGTGTTGATGAACCTTAGCTCTGATGCCAATTTGATGCGGGGATAAGCCGCGAGGATTTCCCGATCTTTCAACACCAAGAACTAGATACAGAGAGATGATGGTTGGGACGTGAAGAGGAAGAAAACGTGTGGTATGATGGATGATTGATCCGGGTATTGGGATGGATCGTAGATGGATAGACTGGTTGAATTCCTAGAAGGAATTCTTCCGCTATAATCTTGAATTCATGAGAAAGACGGATGGATCTCAAGAACGCAAGAAGTCGCCTAGAGATCGAAGAGAGACCAGTCTTGGAATCCACCAAGGTGGACGGCTCTCCTATCTACTAAACTAGGGTTGGATGTGAATCCACACGTCCGGTAAAGTAGGAATCCACCCACTCAGGGTTTCTCGAATCCACGAGAGAGAAATACTTAAAAAGTATCAATGTGTTTAATATCAAAGCTGAGTTCAAAGTGCACGTTCCAGATGCCTTATATAGGCAAGAGGAGGACGTCCATTTTGGCTTACATGGGTTGCGGGCTTGATCCAAGATCGAGCCCAAAATGAATAAAGAAATGAAATGAAATGCAAGGCGATAAGATCGAATCTTTACGAGATAAGATCTTCTAGCTAAAAGATAAGATCAACTATTAAATGGATAAGATCAAATCTCTAAGAGATAAATGATCTTCTAGAAACTTAAATGATAATAAAATAAAAGCAAAAATCCGAATTGAAATTGTCTCCAACACGGGCTGAAAATAAAATAGTTAAATGGGTCATTTTAGCAACTTAAAATGGCCCGACGTCTTCTTTCTTCAAATGCGGTCCAAGTTGTTCTTTCTTCTTGTGAGCTACCTGAGCTTCCCACGTTTGGTTCGTACACGCTTGACTCGTACGTTCCTCCCACTTCATACATGTTTGGCTCGTACGTTCTTCTCACGTCCTGTTCCTCTTCTCTTGAAGTCCTTCTTCTCTTCGTCATTTGAAGTGTTGGTGCTAGGCTCCTAGATGCTCCTGCATCAGTTGATGCTAGTGAGTGGTTTAAGTCGTGTTTGGATCGTGATCGTGGTTGTGTGCTTACCGATAGCTCCTTTTGGTGGAAAATGCTTCCTTGGAGTCTCGTCTTCACGTTCCAAGGAGTTCGTTTCTTGTTGTACCTGCTTCCGTCGGTGTTTTTTTGGCAGTGCTTGCCTCGTTGTCTCACATGCTTCATCTTCATGGAGTTCTCCCTTCACATCCCTGGTTAATCCGTTGTTGTTCTTCTTCGGCTCTTTTATTCTCATGTTTTTGTTTCTTGTTGTTTTTTGTTGTTGCTTGTATTGTCCAGTTGACGGTTGTTTTCGTTTGCCGTCTTTTCGCGGCCTCTCGTTTCACCGTTGTTTCACGAGATCGAGTCACTTACCATGTTCCTCAAAAAAAAAAAATTGACCAAAGGTTTTTAATCTCCGAAAAGGAGTAAGTAAAACTGTAATAGAAATTAAGTTTAATTGCAAGTCTTATTAACCCATTTTTATATGTAAATGCCATTACTTGGATTATATAATAAGTCATTCATAAATGTGTTTTCCTTCTAAGTGTATTCTCCCCTACACCGGGAATATCCAAATACCTTAGTGGAATAAAACATTACATGTTAAAAAGACTAAGTGACTTACTTGTCTTACTTAATTTGTGAAGGAAGGATATTCCCAGGTTTCACCAATACAAAACCGAACTAAGATGGACGTATATCCTTCGTAAATACAACAAAACTGTACTAGTCTTTCGAATTTTGCAACAAGCTATAAGAAGGACTATCCAATGTCAATACAATGGAGCTAAAAACTTTTATTTGTTGCAAAAATGAATGTGAAATCAAGGGCAAATGTCTCCCTTTTACAGGTAAGGGGTCACGTTTTCGGGAGAAATAAACCACCAAAAAGCGGTTAAAAGTAGTTATGAAAGTTACATAGAAGTTACTTGGAAGATGAGCCTTCAAACCCTAGAAAGACCCAAGGCCCACACAAGGAGCCTAAAACCGCTTTTCGGAGCTAGTTTAGAGCTAACTCGTTTTTCTTGGCTCAAGCACTATTAATGCTCTTTATTCACTTTCAGATAACTAGAGTAAGCTCCAAGATCTAGAAATATTCAATCTCTTAGCTCAAGTTAGTGTAATCCTAAAGAAGTTCACTTGCTACTTCGTTGACATTCACTATGCATTTGAGTTTGAATTGCTCCCAAACTTTAACCACATATTCTTTAGTCAATATAAGGTTTAAGAACCAAAGGTATGCCAAGAAATGTGCTTAAAAAGCCTCAAAAATCGGCCAAGTAAAATATGGCACAAGTGATCTTGTCATTAGATCACCATGCTTCGATTCAAATCCTCTTAGAATACTAGTTGCTCTTTTGTGCCGGTTGATAGCATGCTTTTATGCTATCTTTTGTATAGTTGTTTTGTTGTGTTTTTAGGTAGAATTGCATGGGTTTAGACATTTACTTATTTGCTAGAGCTTATTTGCTTCAAAGAATGTCTATTCCCGTTTGTCTTTTGTGTTTAGGTGATTTTAGTCCAAAAGGAGCATCAATGTACGCAAAAGAACTCAAGAAAACAACCCTCACCTCATCATCAATGGAAACAAAGAAAGAAGAAGCAAAGAGAAGCTCCGGAACATTAAAGGAGAAGAAGAAATGGCCAAAAAGATCATCTAGAGATGCAAGTTTCAGAGTCGAGTCACCCGTGCAAACTTACTTAGGGTTCAGCTTCACTCGCACAAAGAAGAAGGAAGCGAATCGAACTCAAAGACTTAGGCTCTCCCAAAACGTAGACATCGAGCCAAGGCGGAGGACATGTCAAGCGTCGCTCAAGTGGTTGTCGAGTCAGGCGACCCACTCGAATCATGAAGACAATAGTGTCACCGACCTATTTTTCAACGTGGATCGAGTCATCTCTGCGCCGACTCGATGCATGTGTTGTACGGTTGTAACAAACTCGCCACGTGACGACGGTTACAAGGGAATCTTGGTGTTGGTGTTGATGTTGGCAGTCCTTGCCATTCTTGGGGTCGATCCGTGCCAATTTCTACCCCTTCTCAACCTATATAAAGGGAGTATAGCTGCATGGATAAAAAAAGGAACTCATAGTAGAAGTCACCTCTACACAATTCTCTCTAATTTATCTCAATTTCGGAGCCGAGTCTCCATAGTTTAAGGCCGAGTTGGCCAAGTCCGTCCAAGTTGTAAGGAGATTATGCCGATTTGTGGATGAGTCATTAAGAGCTGGATTGCTACTTTCCTTTGTGCTTGGGTAATTCTAAATAACTTTTAGTTCATATATTCATCTCTTTCTCTCTTGATCTCATGGATTGCGTGATTGTTTGTGTTATTGTTGTGTTTTCCTCACTCAATATGAGTGATTAGTTCCATACTAGGAATTGGGGTGAAAATCTCAATCCAAAGCTATGTAGATTTGTATCGTTATAATGTCAAGATTTTATGTGAGTATCAAAGCATGATAGTAAGCATATAGGAGGGTAAAGCCGATTAGAACACTAGATCCATGCTTCGACTAACTTGAAAGTCGGAGGCCAAGCTTGCTTAGATTGTTCCTTTATGCACTTTGTTTAGATTCTAAGCATGATTCTATATGTTGATAATTGGCCGGCTAGTATGAATGAGACTCATAAATAATTTCATAATCTAGTGATGCATTTTTGTAGACGCCTATATTGCTAGGATTAGCACTTCAATTATTCCAATAGCAAACACCATGTGAGGAATAATTGAATGTTAGTTTATGAAGTGTAAGTCCAATCTAGGTCCTTATGATTTAATCAAACCAATAGCAAATACCATGAGAGGTTTGATTACTTTATATTGACCACTAGTTTGAGACCGTAGGTGACTAGTATTTTACCATTAGCAAACACCATGTGAGGTACTATGTTGGATTGACTAGCATGCTTTGGCTTACATTCATCTATCACATGCATACAACCGTTTAGTATCATTTCCATGATTACTTGAGCAAACAATTCTCACTATTTGGCATTATAACGTGTATAATTTCTGCATTAGCAAGGATTGAGAGAATTAATCCCAACCCCTAGTCGTTTTCATACTTGATTTATCATTTCCTTATTCCTTTCTTTTTTACTCGATTGAGTTACAAGCTATAGGAATTCCCACTCGATCCAAGTTATCAGGGTGACTCGACAAGAGTTACCCGGGTGAATCGATTAAGGTTACTTGACACCTTTTCACTCTTGAAGTGTTTGTAAGTCGACCACTTGGTCACAACTTTTTCTTTTATTTTACAACACTCACATCTTCTTATACGTCTTCCTAGATTAAGGGAAGGATAACATAGTCCTCAGGGAGACGACTTGACCGGAATTGCTATATATCTACGGTGACGCGACCCTTCTCTTGGTGGTTATATAGTCTTCTCCTAATGGATGTACATGTCATTCATGTACATTGACTAGTTGATACCGGACTGACAACAAGGTTTTGGCGCCGTTGCCGGGGACTATTGAAGCCGAACCTTACTTGTGTGAATATGACTATAAGAGTGTTTGTGATATTTTATTACTTTTGATTGCACTTTTTTTTGTGTTTGTGCGTATAGGTTGCAAAAGTGGTGTACCTAAGAAGTTCTAGAATTCAAGAGCTGATTCTACTCGACTTGGAGATATCAAGACCGCTCACCAAGTTGGGAAAAGAGAAAATATTAGCCATGGACCAAGACCAAGAGATGCCTGGGGCTAGAGAACGTGACGCCCAACAGAGACAAAGAATCGAGGAGCTTGAGGCTCGATTGCTTGCTCAAGAAGTAAGAGATTTCATGCATCACGAGGAAGTTTATAGATAGAGAAGTGCCACGAAGAGCACATGGTTGAGAGAGGATTTATGCACCTAGGACTCTAGGCGAGCGAATGAACCCGGAGAAGTGCATCACGCTGCCCGGGTAGTTTTTGGGAACAACTTCGAGTTGAAGTCGGTCATGATACAAATAATCACGCAAAACCAATTTGGTGGAGGACCGAGTGAAAATCCACATCTACATCTCTCTACCTTCAACGAATTGCTTGAAACTGTAAGAACACGAGGTATTGAACAATCCGAGCTTAAAATAAAATATTTTTATTTCTCTCTTAGAGGCAAGGCCAAACAATGGTACCAAGCCATACCATCCAGGAGCATAACATCTTGCGAGGAGCTTTCAAAGGAGTTTTTGAACAAATTCTTTCCACCCAACCGGACGGTTAAGATGAGAAGAAAGATTGTAAGATTTAAGATGGAAGGATGAGATTCTCTAAACCAAAATTGGGAGAAATTTAAAGACCTTCTTTTCGAATGTCTTCACCACAGAGAATCAAAGCTAGTGCTACTTGAGTTGTTCTACAAAGGGCTAGACAAGAAAACAAGAGATAAAATAGATTCACTATCCAGTGGCACATTCATAGAGATGAAGGTTGATGAAGCATGGGAGTTCATTGTAAAACAAGCTAGGCACTATGAGAGATACTCAAGCCAAAGGAAACTCTACAAGGTCAATGAAGAAGTGGCAAGAGATGCCAATATGGATGCTCTTCAACTAGAAGTAGCCGAGTTGAAAAAGCTTTTAGAAGTTAAAGAGGGAGTTGCTTCTAACAAAAATATTTCTTGTCAATTTTTCCATAATGTTGATCATACTATTTCTAATTGTGAGTCTTATATTAGGAGTTTGGAAGCTAAAGAAGAACAAGCTTGTTATTCCAAGAATGGAGGATATGAGAGAAGACCACAATACAACAATCAAAGGCAACCTAACAAAGAGACCAACAACAAGCACATATACCACCACTGAGGAAACAAGGAAATATGACAAGTTGGGAGGTCGAGCTGAAGCAAATGATGAAAAGGCTCTTTAGGAAGGTAGAGGCATTGTAAAAAGGGCAAAAGATAATGGAGAAACAAAATGCATCCCAAGCATCTTAAAGCAAGCCGAGTAAAGGACTTCCGGGAGATACTGAGGCTAACCCTAGAAAAAGTTGCAACATGGTTCAAGAAGGAGAAACAAATTGTATACCAAGCACTTGAGTTTACTGGCTATGCCTTGATGTGGTGGAACAACTTGCTGAAGGAGTAAAGATGAGCGCTAGACACAAAGATCACCACATGGGAGCAAATGAAATCTATCATGAGAGCCCGATTTGTTCCATGGGAGAGATCTACGTCAGAGGCTAGAGAACCTGAAGCAAGGTTCTATGAGTACCGAAGAGGTTTACGCAGCCGTGGAAATGGCTATAGTTTGAGCTGACGTTTAAGAGGATGAAGAGGCTACTATGGCGAGATACCTCAGGATCTTGGACGCTACCCTAGCACACGAGATAGAGTTGTATGCATATACTAACTTGACAGATTTACTACATCTCGCTGTGAGAGTTGAGAAGAAACTGAAGATACGCAACCAAGACCAACGATCCCCTCAAACGTGGAGAGGAGGTTCCGGCCGAGATCAAGGCAGCAACAACCGAGATCAGGGAAGCAGCAGCCGAGACGTCTCAGCTTCCACGAATTCTGGAGCCGCGATTACGCCCAATAAGATCCCACCTTCGACATCTCAGGGGAGTGATTCTAGTTCTACTTGAGCTAGAGATATTACATGTTTTAAATGTCAAGAGGAGAGCATTATGCTTGGGAGTGTCCCAACAAGAGGACATTGTTCATCAACGACAAGGGTTTCTATGAGTCAGATTTCGACACTGAGGAGATTGAAGATGAAAAGTCGGCCCTCATAGCTGAAAAGGAGATTAAGGAGGACGTGGATGAGCTTCCCTTTGCTGAGGGATTATGTCTACTTACTAGTAAGATCGTCCCTGGCTCTCACATTGTCTTAAGTACATCAAATGAGGTGGGTATTGACGATCATGACCTAGATAGGCGAGCTGAAATTCCTGGTCATGATCTAGATGAGATGGTTTTAGAGGATACAAGGAAGACCGAGATTACTCCGGAATCTCACGGTCTACACGGAGCTGAAATGACGAGTTATATTGTTCTCCTCATCCCTTAACTGCTGAATTATTTGATTTCTTTGTCATTAGAAGAGCTTTAAGCATTTTACCTTCTAAGAACGAAGACAATCACAAAGAGAATATGTTCCATACGAGATGTTTGATCCAGGAAAGAGTGTGCAACATGATCAATGATAGTGGAAGCTGCAGCAACTTGATGAGTAATTAAGTTGTTGAAAAGTTGCGGGTAAGAACGGTTCTACACCCCCGACCTTATAAGTTGAGTTGGATGAACGATTGTGAAGAAATCAGGATCACCACACAGGCAAACATCATGTTCAAAATTGGAACGTATGAAGACACAGTGTTATGTGACATCGCCCCTATGCATGCATGCCACATCTTACTTGGGCGACCTTGGGAATACGATCGGGATGTCACACATAAAGAAAAGACAAATAGTTTTTGTTTTACTTTTCAGGGCAATGATTTCATACTCAAGCCCATGACACCCACAGAGGTCACTGAGTACTATGAAAAGAAGAAGAACAAAGAGGAAAATGCTAAGAAGAAAACCTTGTGATCCGGAAGGTAGATAGGACAGAACCACTACGTGCAGACTCATTCTTATGTCCTATTTTCAGTTATGTTTGCAAGGATTTCTTATCCTCCATGTTCGAGGTTGGTATGCTGGAGAATCTCCTTGGAAGTCTCATAGACATAAACGTATCGATCGCAGTATACAACTAGAGATGTCTAGCTACTTCATATCCTTCTTTGAGTATTTTTACTCTCTTTGAGGATCTCTGCTTAGAGGTTATTGCGCAAGTTGACCTCTTAGATATCATCCCTACGTCCTACAAGCATTGCATTCATAACAAGGAATTGTTCTCATCTCTTCAAGACAAGACATTGAGGTTATTCGGTGTTACTTTCATACCTTATGTGAATGATAGCTGTGTTTTATCAATTCGTGTTGGTACTTTCGGAAGGAATCAGCTCATGTAACACCCCAAATCCGTAGGACTCGGAGTGCTACTGGGCTAGGATCTCACAATGGATCCTGACCCTAGCCTGACAACAATTTCACTGATCTTACAACAAGGCACAGATAGATTAAGACAAAACATGAAACTGATATATAAATATCAAAAGGTTTATACAAGGTACTGCTGAGTACAATCAAAACATAACAAATATGTACAAGATCAAAAGGTCCCAAACCCACGAGGACGACCTAGTGTACGAAGCCCTCAGCAGATCACCCTCTCTGGATCACTCTGCAGTTCTCCTAACGTGCGAGGGATCTACAACACGGTATAAAACCGTTAGCTAACCATACACATATATAAGATGAACATAAGCACAATCACATATCAAGAATATTAAACACCTCATCATGATATCACGCATTTACCCATTTTATAATCCTTATAAACACAGTCCAACACTCAAATCGTATATATAAGGATATCCATATGAATATATGTGACACGAAGAAATATAACCCTCGCCTCTCGGTGCTAATTCCAGTTGGAGTGGTGATGCGGTCACCAACCCCGTATACCCGATGGGAGTGGGGAAAGCCCGCCCCACAATCCAGAACTGACCTGCCCGTAGAGAACCTCCAGTCTCCCAACGGGATGAAAGGATAGTTGTCACGCCCTACAATGGGCAGTCACTAAACCATAGGTCGGTAATAACAGTATCACATGCTAGCAAGCATAAACATGCACCACTCATGCAACATCCAATATAGAGATGGTAGCTAAATAAGTCCTATGGACTTACCTCAGTCTCGGAAGTAATCCCAACTATGATCAACTCTCAGATACGTCTACTCCAATCTGGAGGACACGGCCTATACAAGGCATACATATATACATATCAATCTACTATCACATAAAGGGTCACACCTAGACCCAAGGGATCCATAAGGATCATATCCAACTCGTAAACCTCAAAGCCGTAACCGGCATATCTATATCATACTCATCATAAACCGATACCTAGCATGGTACTAGTTCCCTCATACTAGGAAAGGAAAGGAGCTACCCAACTATGGGTAGTCCCGGGACAAGACGCACCTGCGTGATCAAGGGACGCAGGAGGGGAATAGGTAACCCGCAGGCGCGGCAGGGACCAGCCGCAGGCGCGGTGACACGGGACGCAGGCAACGCAGGCAAGGCGCTGGCGCTGGCGCGGGCGCTCCGGCACAGTTTCCGCAGGGGTGGAGGCTTCTAGGCGCGGGGGCGGCGTCAGTCAGAACGTAAACCCGCAGCTTCTCTTCGGCTCTTCACGTGATCAAATCACATTTTCTCTCCATCACAATCACACACATGCCACAATATACACATTTCATCATCATCCTATGTCCAAACATCTAATCCTAAGCTAAAGAAATGGAATCCAAGAAGAAAGAAGAGAAGAAGAAGAAGGAAGCTTACCACAGTTGTGGTCCTAGGCTACAGGGAAGATCAACACACACCAAAGTTGGCTTCCAAGCTCAGCAACACACATCACTAGCATCAACCAACACCAAGGTCACACAAAACTCTCTTCCAAACTCAAGAAACCAAGACAAGGTCAAGGGAAGGGATGAAGAAGCAAGAAGGACGTAGGAAGCTGAAGAAAGAAGTGTGAAACCCTTGCTCAGGAAGCCAAGGGAAGAATAAGAGGAGGAAAGGTAAAGCACGGTCAAGGGAGTCAACAAAACCGGCTACAGCCGCCGGAAACCGCAGGGGCGGTTCCATGAGCCGCAGGGGCGGAAACCCGTAGGGGCGGCAGTCAGGTCCGCGGGTGCGGAAAGGCCAATCTCGGCCAAGCCAATCTCGGCTAAGGACCAAGACTCGGTCCGAAAGAAAAGGGCTCTCACATCTCACCCCCCTAAAAACAAGTTTCGTCCCGAAACTTGCAAAGTCCTGAAACCACTCGGACTCTAAAGCCGAGGTAAAACTCTCTATAACCTCAAACATAAGCATGGAGGAAATCATCAACTCCAGCAGCAAACTATACTATCCAGGGCCTAGAGGAAAACCATCTCTAGCCAAACCATAAACATATCACAAGGCATAGAGGAATCACATTTCTAGCCGTATCATATCCATAACAGAAAGGCATGGAGGAAGAACATCTCCAGCACTACTATGTCCATCAAAATAGCATGGAGGAAAGAACCATCTCCAGCTAAACCTATCATATCACAATAGCATGGAGGAAAGAACCATCTCCAGCTATAACAAGAATCATACTAGCACAACGAGATCTAATAAGATCATAATCACATCAAAGCTAGTATGAAATAAACACATCATATAAGCATATAAGACTCACCAAGCTAGTACTAAGATCTACTCGGTAATCCTACTGGTGCATCTAACTCAACATAGAACTCTGGATAGTTCCTCTGGATACTATCCTCAGTCTCCCATGTAGCCTCCTCGGGTCCTCGTCGCGACCACTGTATCCTCAACATAGGAATGTCCTTCGAACGCAGACGTCTCATACCTCGCTCTAAGACTACAATAGGATGCTCAGCAAACATGTGGTCCGGCTCAACCACCAAATCATCATAACTCACGATGTGTCTCGGATCTGGTATGTACTCACTCAGCTGAGACACATAAATACAGGGTGAACACCCTCTAATCTCGGAGGCAAGGCTAGTCTGTACGCTGCATTCCAACCCGATCCAGAATCTCGAACGGTCCGACATATCGGGGACTCAACTTCCCCTTAATGCCAAAATGTCTAACACCTCATGTCGGGGACACTCTCAGCCACACATGGGCTCAAACTCTGAACTCTAGAGGTCTACGCCTCCTGTCAGCATAAGACTTCTGACGGCTCTGCGCAGTCAGCATACGCTCTCTAATCAATGCTAATCGAGCCATATCATCCTGAATCTGATCAGGTGCTAAACGGGGTACGACATTTCTGTCCATACAATGCCTCATATGTGGTCATCCCAATAGACGCATGCCAGTTGTTGTTGTAGGAGAACTCAACAAGTGGGAGATGATCTATCCACACTTGCCCCCAATCCAACATACAAGCTCGCAACATATCCTCCAGAGTCTGATTAGTCCTCTCTGACTGACCATCTGTTTGAGGATGGAACGCAGTCGTGAAGTGCAAATTCGTCCCCAGGGTAGTCTGAATCTACTGCCAGAATCTCGAGGTAAATCGCCCATATCTGTTTGAGACGATCGTCCTCGGTACACCATGGAGTCTCACTATCTGCCTAGTGTACTCCTCAGCTAATCTGCTCACCGGCCACGTCTCCCTAATAGGAATGAAACGTGCCGTCTTCGTCAATCTGCCCATTATGACCCAGATGGCATCAAAACTCCGGCTCAGCCTCAGTTCAGTCACAAAATCCATGGTGACATCCTCCCACTTCCTCTGTGGAACAGGAAGTGGATGGAGCTCACCTCCAGGTCGGAAATGCTCTATCTTGACCTGTTGGCAAGTCGCACACTGTGCCACAAATCTGGCCACATCGGGCTTCAGCCCTCCCCACCAATATAAGCGTCTCAAATCCTGATACATCTTACTCGTACCTGGATGTACAGAGTAAGGTGTATAGTGAGCCTCCTGTAAAATCCTCTACCTCAGCTCTGTATCAACAGGTACACAGACGCGACCGCGGCGCCTCCAAACTCCATCTGCTCCAAGCAGGAACTGTGGTGCCTCATCCCGAGACATCCTATGTCGTATCCTCATCAATGTCGGGCAGGTCTCCTGCTTCTGTTGGATCTCACCCAAGAGATCAGGAAGGACCTCTAAAATACGCAGCTGGGCATCGTCATCAGGAAACTAGGTGTCCAACTCTAACCAGATCAGATCTCTCTGCAACTGATGTTAAACTGTCAATCTCGTAATCGCCTGCTCTCGAGGCGTCTTCCTGCTCAGGGCGTCGGCGACAACGTTCGCGTTCCCTGGATGGTACAGAATCTCCAGATCAAAATCCTTGATCAGCTCGAGCCACCTACGCTGGCAGTTATTCAATTCCCGCTGCGTGAAAATATACTTCAGACTCTTATGGTCTGTGAAGATCTGACATGTAGCACCATACAGGTAATGTCTCCAGATCTTCAATGCATGAACTACCGCTGCTAACTCCAAATCATGAGTCGGGTAGTTCTCCTCATACGTTTTAAACTGTCGAGACGCATATGCTATCACTTTGCCCCGCTGCATCAAAACACATCCCAAGCCAAGCTTGAATGCATCACTGTAAACCACAAAATCCTCAGTACCCTCTGGCTGTGCCAAAATAGGAGCAGAAGTCAAACGCCTCTTCAACTCCTCAAAACTCTGCCTGCACTGATCAGACCACACAAATCTGGTAGTCTTCCTCAGCAAACTCGTCAGTGGACGGGCAATCACAAAGAATCCCTCCACGAAGTGTCTGTAATAACCGGTTAGGCCAAGGAAACTACGTACTTCCTTGACGTTCGTCGGTGTAGTCCATGCTGCTACTGCCTCAATCTTCGCCGGATCAACCTTGATCCCCTCAGCTGATACTACATGACCCAGGAATGCTACCTCTGGCATCCAGAACTCACACTTAGAGAACTTAGCATAAAGTTCTCTATCCCGCAAAACCTGCAATACAGTCCTCACATGTCCTGCATGCTCCTCTCCACTGCGAGAGTATACTAAAATGTCATCAATGAAAACCACCACAAACTGGTCCAGGAAGTCATTGAAAATATTGTTCATCAACTCCATAAAGACGATTGGGGCATTCGTAAGCCCAAATGGCATCACTACAAACTCGTAGTGGCCATAACTGGTCCGGAATGTTGTCTTGTGCACATCTTGCTCCCTCACCCTCAGCTGGTGATATCCGGAACGCAGGTCAATCCTGGAGAACACAGTCGCTCCTTGTAGTTGATCTAACAAATCATCAATACGAGGCAGTGGATACTTGTTCTTGATGGTCACCTTGTTCAGCTATCTGTAATCTATGCATAACCTCAGTGATCTGTCCTTCTTCCGTACGAAGAGGATAGGTGCTCCCCATGGAGACACGCTAGGGCGAATGAAGCCCTTCTCAGCCAACTCCTCGAGTTGCTTCTTCAGCTCCAGCATCCCAACAGGCGCCATCCTATATGGGGCCTTCGAGATCGGTCTAGTACCAGGCTCTAACTCAATACTGAAGTCCACACTCCTCTGAGGCGGCAAACTGGACGGCTAGCAAAAACATCAGTAAACTCACAAACAACTGGGATATCCTCTAATGTTGGACTCTCCCCCTACTTCATGGCATAACACCAGAAGGCCTCGCAACCCTGTGCAATCAATCTAGCTGCCCGTATAGCGCTGATAATTGTGCCTGTCTTTCCAAGGTCCCAACCTCGGAAAACCTCTATCTGTCCTAACTCGGTAGAGAGGGTAACAGTCCTCCTACCTACATCTAAAACTGCAGAGTGTCTATCCATCCGGTCCATACCTAGAATGACTTCTTCATGCTCTAATGGCATGACAAAGAAGTCAACTAGTAACACACGGGTCCCTATAGAAATGAGACAACCGTGAATCTCACGGGTACCTCTGATTCTACCACCATCGGGTAACCCTATAATAAAGGGCATCCCCTCAACTGTATCTAAACCAAGACGCTCTACACAGGCATCAGAAATAAAAGAGTGTGTAACACCAGTATCAAATAAAACTCTAACAGGTAAACCATGAATCAAAATGGTACCTGTAGAAGTAGGTGCAGCTGGCTCCTCAGCTCAAAAACACGACCCTGTGGGCCTCTAGTATCAGTGGTGCCCCCAACACGACCTCTGCCTCTACTCAGCCCAGGAGCAGATCCTTGAGTCGTAGGGCGATCTAGGACCCTCTGTTGTCCCTGAGTCTGTTGCTGCTGAGGTGGCCTCTGCCCGCCTCCCGCTGCACTAGCAGGAGAAGAACCCTACTGAGATGCAACTCCGCCCTAGCGGCAGTAAACGGCTCGATGACCCTGTCTACCACAGGTAAAACACGTCACTAATGGCCTCGTGCACTCTGGCCTCATATATCCTGGATCTCCACAGTTATAACACTATCGTCCCTTCTCTGTAGTTGGTGTAGATACAGAACGACCCTGGCGTCTCTGACTACGCCCAACACTAGCAGCTCCAGCAGTACTACTGGCCTTCCCTGTACGCTGTCTCTTCTCAGACCCTCCGGCCTGAGAAGCTCTCCTCTGACTCGCCCGCTCTCGCTCATAGTCGGCGGCTCTATCCTGGTAGTCCATCAAGGACTCACAGTGAAAACCCGCCATATAGGCTCGGGTACCATCCCTCAATCGTCGAGAGAAAAGATAAACATGCTGATCAGCAGAAGGTGCAGCTGGACCCAGTAAAGCCAGCTCCTCCTGAAAACCTCCTGATAGCCTCTGAGACTTGGCTTCCTCCTGAANCCTTCTCTGTAGTTGGTGTAGATACAGAACGACCCTGGCGTCTCTGACTACGCCCAACACTAGCAGCTCCAGCAGTACTACTGGCCTTCCCTGTACGCTGTCTCTTCTCAGACCCTCCGGCCTGAGAAGCTCTCCTCTGACTCGCCCGCTCTCGCTCATAGTCGGCGGCTCTATCCTGGTAGTCCATCAAGGACTCACAGTGAAAACCCGCCATATAGGCTCGGGTACCATCCCTCAATCGTCGAGAGAAAAGATAAACATGCTGATCAGCAGAAGGTGCAGCTGGACCCAGTAAAGCTAGCTCCTCCTGAAACCTCCTGATAGCCTCTGAGACTGGTACATCATCAAATCCAGCCACAACAAAGTCGCGCAGTTTCTCCCTCCTCAGTGAGGCAGGGCAGAAACGCTCTCAGATCATGGTCCTCATTTGGTCATAACTGAGAACTTGACTCCGTACTGACCTCCACCACTGCTGTGCCAGATCTCTGAACAGAGTCTACACCAACTCTATCTGCCTGTCAGCTGGACATCTGATAGACTCTAAAGCCGAGTCCACATTCCCTATCCACAACTCCACCTCTAACCCCACCTTCCAAGAGAAAGGGGGTACTCCAAACTGATGGAATGCTTTCAACCAACTGTCTGGCCGAGGCCCTTTATGCTCCTCTCGAACCGGAGGAATCTCAACAGCAGGTGCCGGTACAGCTGGCACCTGAGTCCCTGTATGGGACCTCCCAGTGGATCCCTCATGTGCGGGCGGATCAGGAGCACGTTTGCCTGCCTTGGCGGCCTCCTCTACCCGTCTGATATACTCTCGGAAGGCTGGTCCCTCCATGGAGACACGATCTGAGCCATCTGACCGGGCTCCCTGTGATTCCTGCCTCCCAGCTGCCCCGTTCCCAGTCTCGGGAACGACACTCTCAGCAACATCGTCGTGAATATCCTCTGCTGCACGTAGATCAGCAGCAGGAGTCCTACCCTGTCCTCTACCTAGAGGGGGTCTACCTCTACCTCGTCCAGCTGCAGGTAGGGCTCTAGTATGAACCATCTGCAGAGGACGTAACCCTAACTCAGAAGGCTATATATATGGCGTATGTATATATCAAATCAATCACAACAAAATATCTATATATATACTGTCGAGATCTTCAGAGGGGTGATGGTTTCACGTACACACCAACTCCGTAGGACTCGGAGTGCTACTGGGCTAGGATCTCACAATGGATCCTGACCCTAGCCTGACAACAATTTCACTGATCTTACAACAAGGCACGGATAGATTAAAACAAAACATGAAACTGATATATAAATATCAAAAGGTTTATACAAGGTACTGCTGAGTACAATCAAAACATAACAAATATGTACAAGATCAAAAGGTCCCAAACCCACGAGGACGACCTAGTGTACGAAGCCCTCAGCAGATCACCCTCTCTGGATCACTCTGCAGTTCTCCTAACCTGCGAAGGATCTACAATACGGTATAAAACCGTTAGCTAACCATACACATATATAAGATGAACATAAGCACAATCACATATCAAGAATATTAAACACCTCATCATGATATCACGCATTTACCCATTTTATAATCCTTATAAACACAGTCCAACACTCAGATCGTATATATAAGGATATCCATATGAATATATGTGACACGAGGAATATAACCCTCGCCACTCGGTGCTAATTCCAGTTGGAGTGGTGATGCGGTCACCAACCCCGTATACCCGATGGGAGTGGGGAAAGCCCGCCCCACAATCCAGAACTGACCTGCCCGTAGAGAACCTCCAGTCTCCCAGCGGGATGAAAAGATAGTTGTCACGCCCTACAATGGGCAGTCACTAAACCATAGGTCGGTAATAACAGTATCACATGCTAGCAAGCATAAACATGCACCACTCATGCAACATCCAATATAGAGATGGCAGCTAAATAAGTCCTATGGACTTACCTCAGTCTCGGAAGTAATCCCAACTATGATCAACTCTCAGATACGTCCACTCCAATCTGGAGGACAACACGGCCTATACAAGGCATACATATATACATATCAATCTACTATCACATAAAGGGTCACACCTAGACCCAAGGGATCCATAAGGATCATATCCAACTCGTAAACCTCAAAGCCGTAACCGGCATATCTATATCATACTCATCATAAACCGGTACCTAGCATGGTACTAGTTCCCTCATACTAGGAAAGGAAAGGAGCTACCCAACTATGGGTAGTCTCGGGACAAGACGCACTTGCGTGATCAAGGGACGCAGGAGCGGAATAGGTAACCCACAGGCGCGACAGGGATCCGCCGCAGGCGCGGTGACACGGGACGCAGGCAACGCAGGCAAGGCGCTGACGCTGGCGCGGGCCCTGCGGCACAGTTTCTGCAGGGGTGGTGGCTTCTAGGCGCGGGGGCGGCGTCAGTGCAGAACGTAAACCCGCGGCTTCTCTTCGGTTGTTCACGTGATCAAATCACGTCTTCTCTCCATCACAATCACACACATGCCACAATATACACATTCCATCATCATCCTATGTCCAAACATCTAATCCTAAGCTAAAGAAATGGAATCCAAGAAGAAAGAAGAGAAGAAGAAGAAGAAGAAGAAGAAGGAAGCTTACCACAGCTGTGGTCCTAGACTACAGGGAAGATCAACACACACCAAATCTGGCTTCCAACCTCAGCAACACACATCACTAGCATCAACCAACACCAAGGTCACACAAAACTCTCTTCTAAACTCAAGAAACCAAGACAAGGTCAAGGGAAGGGATGAAGAAGCAAGAAGGACGTAGGAAGCTGAAGAAAGAAGTGTGAAACCCTTGCTCATGAAGCCAAGGGAAGAATAAGAGGAGGAAAGGTAAAGCACGGTCAAGGGAGTCAACAAAACCGGCTGCAGCCGCCGGAAACCGCAGGGGCGGTTCCATGAGCCGCAGGGGCGGCAGTCAGGTCCGCTGGTGCGGAAAGGCCAATCTCGGCTAAGGACCAAGACTCGGTCCGAAAGAAAAGGGCTCTCACAGCTCAGGGGGAAGGGATCAAGTCCAAACTTCTTGGACTCGAGGTCGAATCCTTTTCCATCTCTTTCCTATCTTCAATTCTTGGTGTTGAAAGATCGGACATCCTAACGGCTAACCCCGTATCAATAAGACCTTAAGATTGCTTATGTTCATATTGTTTCCATTTATGATTATGATCTATAACAAATGGATGTTAAGACTGCATTCTTACATTCTCTTGATGAAACTATGTTCATGCATCAACCTAAGGACTTTACTAATATGAAATATCTTGATCGTGTTTTCTTGTTAAATAAGTCCATTTATGGTTTAAAGCAATCACCTAGACAATGGAATAAAAAGTTTGACAGTTGCTGATAACATGATTTATCGCCTTAGTTTAGTCATGCATTTAGATAGATTTTTCCTTTCCGCGTCCATGTTTAGACCTTAGTTTGTGTCATTTATACTTGTTTAGCTCTACTTTGCAAGAATAGATGTCTACACATGCTATTTGTGTCCTTGTAGGTGATTTGACGCATTTTGGAGCTAAAACGACGCATATGAGGAGCAAGCCTCGGAGTGGATGCATTAAAGCGATCACACGTGCGAAGGGAAGGACGAAGGAGTTGAGCTAAAGGCATGAAGGACGACTTTGGAGCCATCTCGGATAGGATCTCAACCGAGATCACATGCAGTGGACGACATTTATTAAACTGAGAGAAATCTCGGTTGAATCTCGGCCCGAGATCACTACAAGGTTGACCAAGATTTCCCAGACGCTGAAGAAGTCAAAGAATAGAGCATAAAATCTCGGGCCCGATATTGCCTAAATATCGGCCCGAGATTGATACCGAGATTTCTTCCCTAAGCGTGGGTCTTTTTATTATGCCCATGACTTTTGGCATGTGGTTGGGTATAAAAGGAAAGCTCGATTATTTTCCTAAGGGAGTCCGTTTGAGTGGAATTGGATTCCAATTGAGAGATTTTAGATCAAGAGAGTGATTTGTCTTCGACCTTGCCTCCTTCATCTCCTTCTTTCTACCATTGACACATTTTCATAGGTTTTAGAATAAAAGTTTCACACTTTGCTATCAGTTATTGTTCGGATACACTTTGTGATTAAGATTTATTTCATTTGTTGGATTTCAAGTCATTGAAGTCGAGTTCTTTCTTTTCCCTCTTTTACTATTTCCATTTTATGCATTGTTTTCTTTTCTTTGAACTAATTGTTGAATTTGATATGATGATTATTGGCTAGAACCTTTGTGATTCTAAGGTGGATAGAGATTTGTTTATGGCTTGGACTATGTTGGATTAGGTTATATGTTAGAATTGGTTTGAAATATCTTGAAACCTTAATGGTTGGTTTGAAATGAATCTAGGTTAGAACCTTCTAAGTTAGCAACCTGGGTTGGAATTGAGACTTACCCGGTGATATTCCTTCTTGAATACAGTAGTAGATTGACCATAGGTAATAGAGGTGAAAACCTCTATTGGATTGAACGTGCCAGATTACTACCTGAGTTAGGTAACTATGAGACTTACCCGGTAAGGGGTTACTTGGTCCTTAGATAAAGAATCCGGTTTCCATTCTAGTTACCTTGAGATTTACCCGGTAATAGGTAGTTCGGATTGGAACTAGATGATCTTGTGACTTACCCGGTAATAGATCATCAATGGAGAAACATTCATCCCTATAGCTTTTCCACCATAGCCTTGCGAGTTGTCCTGAGTCCAAATGTCATAAACAATGATCTTGAACCCTTGGAATCCATTCTTTCATATAATTTATTGTCCTTTGTTTGTTTTATTTTATCAAATTCTTTTTTATTGAAATTGATATTCAATTGAGAACACAACAAAAACCCTCCAAAAATATGAATCTTCTTTCCCTTACTCTTCCCTTCTATTTCTTAGTTTAGACTTATACTATAATTGATCATAACCTTCAAATTAAGCCATCATCGTAATTGTGTTCGACCTTGGAATACTTGCTCTACTTCGTACGATCCATACACTGTGGGTTCGCTACTTTTTGAGTGATTATTACAAGTATAAATTTAAAGCATATCGTGTGTTGTGAGCTTAAGAATCTTTATCATTATTGATACGGATTTAAGAGGTCATAATTTAACGAACATTTGCAAGAAAAAAAGGGTTTATACAATGTTCTTATGATTTTTGTATGTATCTAAAGTATATATGTTAAGACTAATGCCCCTCTGTATGTTTTGCTTTTTGTTGATGATATTTCAATTGTTTGTAAATCTATAGTTTGAATTAATACATGAGATTAGACCTTCTTCGAAAGAGTCTTTTGATATGAAGGATATTGGTCTTGTTGGAAATTTCTTGGTATTAATATCATATGTGATAGATCTAAAAAAAAAATTTCGTTGTCTCAACATAATTATATTCTTAAAGTGTTAGATAGATTCAATGTGAATAATGATAAGCATGTTATCATTCCTCTTTGTGCTCACTTAGATTTCACTAAGTCTGAAAATATGTATGGTGTTTAATTTAAAACACAATAAATTTGTTCCATATGATAATGTTGTGGGTTCAATCATGTATGCCATGATTTGTACAAGGCCAGATTTAGCTTTTCTTGTTAGTTTTCTCAATAGATATCTGTCTAATCTTTTTGAGAAGCACTAGTGTACTATGAAATTTCTGCTATAGTATCTAGTTGGTACAACCTTTCTCTTGAACATGGTGTTCACAATAAGTCCAAACACTTGTTGGGCTATGTTGATTCACATTATGCCAGTAATAAAGACACCAGAACATCTACTACATGTTTTCTATACACTTGATGTGAGAACTATATCTCATGGAAGTCATGTTAACAATCTATTGTTGTTTTATTCTCCACTGAAGTTGAGTATATAACAACTATTGAAGCGACAATAAAAGCATCGTGGCTGCTAGGATATTGAAAGAAGTTGAGAATACTCCTTATATTGCTACTCTACACACAAATATTTAGTATGCATTGTATTTATGCAAAGATCATGTATACTGTAAAAGGACTAAACATATAGATGTTATACATTACTACATTAGACATAAACTTGATAGGAAAGAACTGTATACAAAGAAAATTGATGGAGAGGTAGATTTGGTACTAAAATTGTCATTACAAATAAGTTTGTGTTTTGTAAAAATTTTCTTCATCTGAAAGAAATCACTGGATCAACCTTCAAGATTGTATGGTGTGATGGACTTAGGCTGGGATGAAGATCTAGCAACAACCGATTACCCTTACTTGGAGAAGCCCAATTACATTTGAAGAGTAGTTGGGCTTGTTCCTGGTCTACTTTGGAAGAATAGACCATGTTATTGGGCCTTGTATGAGAAGCCTAATGAGCCCACTCTCCTCTATGATGAATAGGTTGAACCGGGATCAAGGATGAAATAAAAGATTTGAGCATGGTTTGGTTTTATCTGGTTCAATATCATCAAACGAGACGACCACATTTTGTTTTGGTGTGAGAGATATAAGGTTAGCTTTGTGAGCTCTAAAACTTAATCTCGTTCTTGTCACTTCCTTTCTTCGTCACTTTTTCTCCTCTAAGAGCTATCCACGTCTAAATAGTGAGATCGATTGCTTCCTTGTGAAGCTTAAACTAGTTTGAATCACAGTTGTGATCACGAAGAAGATGTTGGAATCTTCAGACTCATGTGATTCATTGTTTTCTTCTACTTGTTCTACTCTTACTTTTCTTGCTGAATTACTTTCAAACAATTTTACTTTGTATTTTTTGTTGTTGGTTTTGTATTTGAGACGATAGTTGATTGAATCTCTTTAGATCTTGCGGACTTAGGACTTTCGATCCGAAACTCGTAACAAACAAACTTGTTCAATCTGTGATGATATCAATTTGCTCTAGAACAAATATATATGATCTTTATCCTATTTGTTAGATGCATACACATTTTACACACATATTCACACACATTACGTGGAAGAATTCTAATTTAAACCAAATTGGATAAAATTGAAACGTATTGTACATCAATATGAAGTAGAACTAAATTTAAATTACATTACACATATTTGGTGTGTTTCCTTGGTAATACATTATGAATGAACAAGCTTTAGCCACGACCTCACGTTATCAAAATATGAATGACAAATGGCAATCACTCACCAACATTCAATGAAAAAAGTGTAACAATCAATGTACTCACATTTCAATTTGGATATACAACAAACAATTTACTACTAAAATATTAAACAAAGATAACCCAATTGATTATCATAAAGATTTTAAGCCGAGAAGCACGGATTCAAACCTAATCGACTTTTGTCAACTTATAACATGTTAAAAAAAATATAAAATAATATTTGATTTGATTGAATCTGGGACTGCATGACATCCAACGATTCAATCTCCAGCTAATAATAACAAACAGTTGACTTATTAAGCCACCGGTAGTTTGACCGGATACCTTTCAATCGAATCGGTCCAGGGGTTAACCGGGTCTTGAACCGGAATTTCTCTAAGAGCCCTCCAAACCGCACTGTTACACTTGAACCCGGATCCGAATGCGATTTGCCAGACCCGGTCTCCTCCTCGAACCCTACCCTTTGCTTCAGTATAAGCAAGCTCGTACCATAAAGAACTGCTTGATGTGTTACCGAATCTGTGCAAAGTCATCCTCGATGGCTCCATGTGCCATTCCTCTAGCCGGAGGTTCTTCTCGATGGCATCTAACACCGCCCGTCCGCCGGCGTGTATACAGAAGTGCTCGAACGCCTTTTTGAAATCAGGTATGTACGGCTTTACGTTTTTGGATCCAATCACTTTTCGTCGAACTAGGGTTACGAAGAAGCGAAATTGCTCTGAAATCGGAAGTACGAGTGGTCCTAGGGTGGTGATGTTTGTTTTCAAGGCGTCTCCGGCGACTGCCATGAGCTCGCGGGCTAGAGAGACGCCGATCGCTCCGCGATCGTCTTCGCGCTGGTACACGCAGTTGTAGCTGTGCTCGTCGGATCCCTTGTGAGTTCTCACGGTGTGGACGAGCTCGTACTTTGATCGTCTTCGATCCTCCGCTCTGTTTGAGAGGAGAACAGCGGCTCCGCCCATCCGGAAGATGCAATTGCACAGAAGCATCGACCGATCGTTGCCGAAGTACCAATTTAGGGTTATGTTTTCGGTGGAGAAGACGAGTGCGCGAGAGTTCGGATTTGCTTTGAGAAGATGCTTGGCGAGATCGACAGAGATTAAACCAGCAGAGCACCCCATCCCGCCGAGGTTAAAGCTCTTGATCGTCGACTTGAGTTTATAGCGATTGACGATCATTGCAGAAAGAGAAGGAGTAGGATTGAACAAACTACAATTCACGATCAAGATATCAATCTGGTCGGGTCTGATACCAGTTTTCTCAAACAACGGATCAATTGAGCCCGCAATGACCGACTCAGCTTCAAACCTCGCTTCCTCCAAGCTCAACCGCGGTGGTTTGGAAGTGATTCCTCGCGGGAAGTAAGTTTCATCACCTAAACCAGATCGACTGGAGATTTTCTTCTGAAACTGAACCGTTTCCTCCTCAAACGCACCACACTCCTCTGTCATGTTGAGAAACGACTCAATCGAAAGCTTCCGCTCATTTTCAGGTTTGTAGCAGGAGAAGTCTACTAAGTAGACAGGCTTCGGCCGTCGGGTCCAGTAAAACCCTAAGCCGACGAGGAGAACGAACAGACCAGTTAAACCAGTCGCCGTATCGATAAACGCAGTCCGATTGGTCCAGAGATCTGAAACACTCTCCAATCTCAAACCAGTCAACTGAACCACCGTTGCAGTAAACAACGGTATCGCAAACAGAAAAATAAGCCATGTGGTTGGAGGTTTCGCCCATGAATAGCTAAACCCCAATTTAACATACTTGAGCTTAACAGAGTTAAGGAAGTCAGGTAACCGTCTTCGAATCCTAATAACAATAGAAGCATCCTCAGAGAAAGCCATATCGGCCGTCAATCTCTCATTATCCAAATCAATGGAGCTAGCCATTGTTGGTTGCTTGAGTGTATCTCTGAAAATGGTGAAATTTGAAGGAGGGAAATGGGTTAGGAGAAGTGGAGAGGAAATTGAAGTTTGAGTATGCAAATGGAGGATGTGGAAGAGTGTATATATATGTTAATGTAATATAGAAAGCGAGTAGAAAAGTTATTGGTAAAGATTAGCTGCAGGATAGCTGGCTTTGAATTGGTATTTTGGGTGGAGAATAAATGAGAGTAGTTCCCTCTACAGAGAAAACATAAAGATAGCTCAACCACCTTAGCCTTAGTCTGATGTAAAAGTGTACAAGAACTTGTGTGTTCTTCAAGATTTTCTAAATCATTATTTTATGATCATAAAATACTAAAATAGTATGTTTAAGTTGAATGAATAAGGTATATGATATTAACTTGGACCTTGTGGTTACTATAATTTCACAAGTAACTTGGATATTGCACTTAGAACATACTTACTCCTATCATAAAAAAAGACTTTAAATATCTTAATTTTGATCAAGTTTAATTATCGTTTTATATTTTCAAGGTTATTAATCGAGAAAATTGTGAGAATAGTTTTTTTAAAAAAATTTTCTTAAATACTTTTATAATAAAATGCTCATGTCTAAAAAGGTGATGAATATTTAATAAGTGTTAACATTAGAAAAAAATAAAAAATAAATTAAAGTTGTTTAATACTCCCTTGTTTAAGTTTAATTGATGTTTTAAGATTTATCACAGTTTTGAAGAAACTAAAAATTTGTCTAAAATACTCCTAATTACTTTTAGTCAATAGTATGTACTTTTATATATATATATATATATGTATAACATACATTCTCATTGTTCTCACTAATTAATGTTATAGGATGTAAGTCTATAAAATATGATAGGATGAAAAATAAACACAAAAGTAATTACATGTTTATTATTTTTTTCTGATTTAAAAGTGTTAAAACGTCAACTAAAAACAAACAGAAGGAGTACTTTTTAATAATTGTGTCAATGGTTAAAAAATTCAGAGGAAGTAACAAATAGTTGCCATATATGTTAGACTTAGAAGTTGATGACAAAATTGAGTGAGAGGGAAGAAAATGTGTTGAATTGATTATGGGCCCAAAATTTACTACACAACTTGGTCCAAGTGTAAACAAGTTGTGTTTTATGTGGGTCGAAAAAGTTGGACTAGAATGTGAGGTTTCTTTGAAGAAACAAAATAATATAAAAAAGTAATGATAATAATGAAGTTAACAATGAAGTGCAAGTAAAATAAAAAGACTAAAAATGATGGGAAGAAAAGTCTTTGGGGTGTATTAATAGGAAAAATAGAGTAAGATGTTTTAATCTAATTTGTTGTCCTTCCGTGGATGTAGGAGTGGAAGAAACATTTACTGAGCTGTTGACATGTGGGTATTATTATTAATATTAATAATATATATTTAATTGATTAAGAATTGTGTGTTATAGGTGGGTGTTTGTTGAGTGCTGTCACAATGAATGAGTGCCAGGTCAAAGTGGGCAGCCGTGTGGGAAACTCTTATACACTTTCCGCTTCAATCCCCCGCCTATTTCTTTAACGGCTCCTGTGGGGAAAACATTTATACCGTTTACGGCTAGGCGTTTCGCGGTGGCTATTTTCTAGATTTTATATTTTCCAAATTTCGAAAAGGAACCTAACATTTAAGACATATCCAATTTTTATAAGTTTACATTGAATAACGTGTGTTATCTTCTCCTTACGGGTAGGCGTTTTGCGGTGACAATTCCTACTGAGTCACCTTGAAAACGTAGATCGAGTAGAAATTCCGCTAGCTTTTAACTCAGTCGAGTCAAAGACAGAGAAATAGAGAAACATAAACCAAGTATGAAAACGACTAGGGATTGAGATTAATTTTCTCAGTCCTTGCTAATGTAGAAATTATACATGTTATAATGACAAAGAGTGAGAACTATTTGCTCAAGTAATTATGAGAATGATATTAAACGGTTGTACGCATGTGATAGATGAATGCAAGTCTAAGCATGCATGCTAGTCAATCTAACATAGTACCTCACATGGTGTTTGCTATTGGTAAAATGTTATAGTCAACTACGGTCTCAAACTAGTGGTCAATACAAAGTAATCAAACATTACAAGGTGTTTGCTATTGGTTTGATTAAATCATAAGGACATAGAGTGGATTTGCACTTCATAAATTAACATTCAATTATTCCTCACATGGTGTATTCTATTAGAATAATTGAAGTACTAATTCTAGCAATATAGGCATCTACAAAAATGCATCACTAGATTATGAAATTACTTATGCCTATCATTCATACTAGCCGCCCAATTATCAACACATAGGATCATGCTTAGAAGCTAAACAAAGTGCATAAGGGAATAATCTAAGCAAGCTTAGTATCCAACTTTCCAATTAGTCTAAGCATGAATCCTAGTGTTCTAATCGGTTTAATCTCCTATATATTCACTATCATGCTTTGATACTCGCATAAATTCTAGGCATTATAACGATACAATACTGCATAGCTTTGTATTGGGATTTTCACCGCAATACCTATTATGGAACTACTCACTCATGTTGAATGAGGAAATCACAACAATCATGCAAACGATCACGGAATCCATGAGATCAAGAGAGTGAGAGAATGATTCTACAAACTAAAAGGTGATTAGAATTACCAAAGTAACAAAGGAAAGTAGCAATCTAGCTTGTATTGACTCAACTTGGCCACAAATCGGCACAATCTTCTTACAAATCGAACGGACTCAGACTCAGCTCGGCCAACTCGGCCCTAAACTATAGAGACTCGGCTCCAAAAATGAGACAAAATAAGAGAGAATTGTGAAGTGGTGAATTGGTATTTGATTCATGCAGCTATGCTCCCTTTATATAGGCTGAGAAGGTGTAGAAATTGGCACGGATCGACACTTAGCTTGGCAAGAATTGCCAACATCAACACCAAGATTACCTTGTAACCGTCGTCACGTGGCGAATTTGTTATAACTGCACAACACATGCATCGAGTCGGCCCATAAATGACTCGACTCACGTTGAAAAACAGGTCAGTGACACTATTGTCTTCTTGAGTCGAGTGGGTGTCTTACTTGACCGCCACTTGAGCGATGCTTGACATGTATTCCGCCTTAGCTCGATGTCTTCGTCCTGGAGAGCCTAATTCTTTGAGTCCGAGTCGCTTCCTCCTTCTTTGTTGTGAGTGAAGGGGAACCTTGAGTAGGGTTGCACATGTGACTCGGCCCTTGGGACTTGCATCTCCGGATGATCTTTTAGCCATTTCTTCTTCTCCTTTAAAGCGTCGGAGCTTCTCTTTGCTTCTTCTTTCCTTACTTCTAATGATGATGATGCGAGGGTTTCTTTCTTGAGTCTTTTTGTGTTCATTGATGCTCCTTTTGACCTAAAGTCACCTAAGAATAAGAGACAAACGGGAGTATACATTCTTTGATGCAAATAAGCTCTAGCAAAGAAGTAAATGCCTAAACCCGTGCAAAACTACCTACAAACACAAGAAAACAACTATACAAAAGATAGCATAAAAGCATGCTATCAATACCCGTGTTGAATTTGATTATTCTTCAAACCGTTATTGAGCTCGCTAACACACATACACACACACACATATTCCTAAAAGTACATTTCAAAAGAATACTAGTAGGAACATGAAACAAATAAAGAGAAGTCAAATCAACACCCTTGGATGGCATATGGAACATGTGATAGTTGAGGCTAGATATCAGGCCCATGTCGTAACACAAAGCACAAGGACGAGTAATCATATGGGTGGAGGTGGTGGCTTGAATATCAATTCGTGTGACAATGGAGCTATCACTGATATGGGGTTAGCCGTAAGGTTGCCCGATCTTTCAACACCAAGACCTAAAATGAATGAGAAAAGGGAAAGAGGCGTGTAGTAGCAAAATGGAGGAATGATCCAATGATGGGATGGATCGTAGCTGGATAGATCTGGTCAGATTGCTTGAAGCAATTGAGAGCACACTAGGAAAACTAAGGCACTAACACACAACTCAGAATGATTGAAGAAACCTTCCCGCTATAATCTCACACAGAGGGAAAGACGATTGTCCCCAAAGCACGAGAAGTCGCCTGAAGATGATTGAGAGCACCAACTTGCCAATCCAAGTGACACAACTCAAAACAGTCCAAGCTGCTTGGCGGACGAGAATCCACTCGCTCGGGTTTGAATAGGATTCCACCTATTCGACTCTTTCCTTCCCAGAAAGACGCTTGATTCCACATGCTACTCGATTCCCCGAGCCAATAAATA
Organism: Fagopyrum tataricum; assembly: GCA_002319775.1. NCBI lineage: Eukaryota > Viridiplantae > Streptophyta > Magnoliopsida > Caryophyllales > Polygonaceae > Fagopyrum > Fagopyrum tataricum. The sequence continues at coordinate 54,049,398 of CM008281.1, read as the reverse complement.
ATATATTGAATAGGGTTCTACATATTCCTTCCCTCAGGAAGACACTCGATTCTACGAGCAAGAATGACCAAAGAACGTGATTTATTAAAGTTTGAGGTGCGTAGGAGAGATGCCCTACAATGCCTTATATAGGCGTGGGAAACGTCCTCCTAGTCTCTCTTGGATTTCCTAAGATAAGATGAAATCAAAATAAAAGATAAGATCAAATCAAATCTTAAAAAGATATGATCATATCTAGGGCTTAATTAACAAATCTTAAAGCCCAACAAAATTTAATATAAGATCAAATCTCAAAAAGATATGATCAAATTTAGGGCTGAAAACTAACTAAAAAACCCAAAACAAAACAATCAAAAGCAAATAATAGCAAGCCCCAAAATAATAAAGTATGTCCAATTATGGGCTGAAATAATCGATCTAATAAAGGCCTAATTTAACAATAAAATAATCCCAACTAGATAAGAAAAACGTCCAACTCTCCTCCGTAGTCTCTCAGCCCTCATGCAAGCCATTCGAGCTAGGTCCTGAGATGCTCCTGCATCAATCACAATGGTATCTACTAATGTGAAGGAGAACACTAGCTAACTAGGGCTTGAGGTACGTCAATATTGACAACAACAGAGAACGGGACTTGTTCATCCAAAGGTTTTCCTCAATGGGTATTGATAGCTCATATGTTGTCTATTTGATGGTGATAAAAGATCATCACCACCATCTTCTCCAATTCCTCAAGAGGTCATTGTTGAAGGAGTCATCACAAGATCAAGGAATAAAGAGCTTGCACATGTAGTTGAGATCCATGATAGTAGTGTTTGCTTCCAAGGAACCAACTATGAACATTGATGTATTCATGACGACTTTAGTGACAATCTCAACCATGGAAATAAGTTAAGAAGCATTGTTGATGCTTAAGGAAGCTTGCACAAGTGAAGAAGGTTACATGCATACGTAGGAGACGTATCATGCATAATCATGCACACGTGAGGCTTTGATGGCCTACGACCTACCCGCAAGGATGACGATGTCCCTTGTTGTAAATTGAGTGTCGAATTCACAAAGATCGCATCTAATTTAACAATGGTTGACAATTAATTACTCCAAGTAAAAGGGGGAAAAAAAGAGTAAGGAAAGTGGAAAATTCGTTCTTTCTTTCTTTTTTTGGGGGGGAGGGGGAGGTGGTTGCTTTGTAAATATTAAAAAGACAAAAATAAAGCAATGAATGTGTAGTAAAATATATAAAGGGAAGTGGTCTAAGGAAACAAGAATAATCATTGTACGAATTAACATAAAACCATGTATATGAACATCAGTCAATGTATATTGTAGGTAACTATATAATATCACATTTTCTATAGACAAAAAAAGACTGTGTTAAATGTCATGAAGGTGCTTTCGAAATCACAACAAATATGAAAAACCCTTTGACCATATAGAAATCCAAAAAGAGACCCAATAAATCCTCGCTTTTGGCGGATGAGCAAGAAAAGTTACAAACACCGGAACTTTCGACAATAGTAAGAAATCCTTGAAGTGTAAAGTAGGTACCATCCTTTCAAACAAGTTTTTCTTAATCCTTTCCAATAAAGCCAACACACTTTTAGCGGAAAGACCGTTTTTATCCAAAATCTTTTATAAAACGCCACTTATTTTGAAGGGTAAACAGAAGGTAAAAATACAGAAGTACATTAATTGTAATAGAAAACTACATCAAAAACTCATAAATTGTTTGGTTCTAGCATAACAAGGCGAATCTTCAAAGACAACAATTGAAATGTACTCTAAGTGCGGTATTGAAAAGCGGAAAATTCAAGATGTCAAACCCTAAGGTTGATGATCGAGTGGTCATATAGGGTCAGAAATACGATCTTTATCGATACAAAATTATCTTCACAAAACATAGAATCGTTAAGAATTTTATCTCGGATTACAATGAAGGCGAGACTGCCACAAGAGGGCCACCATGTAACACCCCGAATCCGTAGGACTCGAGGCACTACTGGGCTAGGATCTCACAATGGATCCTGACCCTAGCCTGACAACAAGTTCACTGGATCTTACAACAAGGCACAAATAGATTAAAACCAAAACATAAAACTGATATATATCAAAAGGTTTATACAAGGTACCGCTGAGTACAATCAAAACATATATTGTACATAACAAAAGATCCCACATCCCACGATAACGACCTAGTGTACGGAGCCCTCAGCGGATCACCCACTCTGGATCACTCTGCAGCTCTCCTAACCTGCAAAGGATCTAAAACACGGTATAAAACCGTTAGTTAACCATACATATATATATATATAGAAGATGCAAGAGCACAAACACACTTCCAGAATCATAACATAAAAACATGTTGTCACACATGTACCCGGTTAATTATCTTTATAAAGCCCAACACTCAAATAGTATATATATCTGCATATGAATATATGTGACACGAGGAATTTATATAATCCTTGCCTCTGAGTGCTATAGCTAGCTGGAGTGGTATAAACGCACCTTCCCGTATACCATAGGGAGTGGTCAGTGCCCTTCCCGTATACCAGATCTAGCCTGACTACAGAGAACCTCCCAGACTCCACTACGGGATGAAAGGCAAGTTGTCACAGCCACTACAATGGGCGGTCACTAAATCATAGGTCGATAATAATCAATATCGCATGCTATAAAGCATATACAAACACCACTCATGCATACATCCAATATAAGGATGGTAGCTAAGTAAGTCCTATGAACTTACCTCAACCTCGGAGTAATCTCAACCACGATCAACTCTCAAACACGATCCACTCCAATCTGGAGGATAACACTGCCTAATAACAAGGTATAACGAGATATCAATCTCCTATCACTCAAAGGGGTCACACCTAGACCCAAGGGATCCATATGGATCATATCCAACTTATAAACCTCAAGGCCATAACCGGCACCTAGAGATATCATACTCATCAACATTCTATCCTCATACCCATACCTAGCATGCTACTAACCCGCTCATACTAGGAAAGGAAAGGATCTACACTACTCTAGGTAGATCCGGGACAAGATGCACCTGCGTGACAAGTGGGACGCAGGGGCAAAACAAGGTAAACCGTAGGAGCGATGACCGTGGTCGCGGGGGCAGCGGCTTCGGGACGCGGGTGCGGTGACAATCTTCCGCAGGGGCGGCGGCACTGGAACGCGGGGGCGGCGACTCTGCAGAACGTAGAGTCCCGACTTCTCTTCCACTCTTCACGTGATCAAATCACGTCTTCTCCATTCCATATCCAAACACATACATATACATACACATTCTAACATCAATATACATTCAATACATCTAATCCTAAGCTAAGGAAGATGGAATCAAAGAAAGAAGGAAGAGAAGAAAAAAAATGGAGCTTACCTACTGCTGGAGTAACCAAGGAAATGATCCAAACTAACACCTCAACTGGCTTCCAAGCTCAGCCACAACATCCATCATCATCATCATCATCAACAACCACACACAAAATCTTTCAAACTCTAAGAAGAACAAGAGCAAGATCAAGGAGGAGAAAGGGAGAAGCAAGAAGGACGTGAGAAGCTGGAGAATGAAGACTGAAACCCTTCATCACGAGCCAAAGAAGAAGCTTAAGAAGAAAGGAAAGGAAAGAGTAAAGCACGGTCACAAGGTCAACAAAGCCGGCTGTAGCCGCAGGAAACCGCAAGGGCGGAATCCTGAGCCGCAGGGGCGGTAACACAGGCTCAGCCGCAGGGGCGGCTCCACGAACCCGCAGGGGCGGCTAAGTCCAAAACAGTACTAAAGACTAAGGATCTTACACACCAGACGGCATAGACACGGCTTGGCATGCCGTATGGGTCATGGTCTGGATGTTATTTAGGCCATGATTTAGACTGGATCAAGTTTGGGCTAGCACGAGGAGTAGATGAGGAGGAGATGGTGAGGGAGATGGCCCATATGACCATCTTGTTCTCGTTTGGCTCTTATTTTGCATGTGGTCTCGCTTCTTTCTTAGCGGACTTGAGTCTTATCTTCATGCTTCAAATGGGGACTTGTGTCACTTGATTGTTCAACCCTCATCCATGCATGATTCTTTTGTGTTGTTCACTAGTACAAAAATGTCCATTTATACCGGGAGAATCATACCAGTAGTAAAAAGTAATATCCGAGTGTTGGGTAGGACTGCGGTTATTGCCGAAAACTACTATCCACTATCGATGAAAAGGTCGGATTTTGGTTTTTAGGAAAAAGTGGTATGCAAATAGATCAATTCTCTAGACTTAAGTATTTTCGCCGATAAACCTGGTCCTCCTCACATGTTTCAAATTAATTTGTATGCCCTCTTTATTTTTTTATCTCCCTCCGAATTATCCTAGGGTGTTTCGAGCTCTCTTTCTTGAGTCGGCTATGGAAAGATTTTAAAAAGGGAAAATTTAACAAAGCTCGCTTTTAACCCCATCCAAAATAAGTTAGGCTTTCTTTCCATATTTACTCGTTACTCAATGCTCTTTGTTTTTGATAATTGGTTGGAAGGTGAAAATTTTCAAAGTTCGATCTTCCTTCAAAGCTGTCTATGGAGGTTTTAGGATTTCTGTCTTCTTTCTTCGAAGGAGGTCTTTTGTGTAGCGTGTGGTGATAGATCCTACAGTTGGTCACTCGTAAAGTCTTTGATTCAAGGGATTTCGGTTGTTGTAAAGTTTGGCACAATTTTTTAGTGACGATTTCTTCTTCCTTGGTGGTGGAAGCTTGTCGGAAATAGTTTATTGGTGGCGATTTCAAATCAGTTGGCTGTTTTCTAGATTTTTCTTTTGAAATTCACATTCTATTCTAAGTTTTTTTGGACGATCTCGCACGTAGTGTAGGAGATCACCGTAAGTTTCTCTCTCTCGTCGTTTACTCAGTGTGAAGCTGAGGTTTCGTACGTTTACCCAGTGGTGGACCTAGGATTTCTTTTTCGTTTATAGGTTTGTAGGTTTATGAATTTTCTTGAAGTTAATTTTAGTTCAAAAGTTAATGACTATGGTCGGACAGTGGTAATGAAGTGACAATTGGTGGTGAATCTAAAGAACTTTAAATAGATATTTATGTGAAGTCAAAGATGGTAGACATGTAGCTATTGCAATTTTATTTCATTTTAGTGAACATGTGTTGCTATTTTATTTATTTTTTTTGAATATGAAAAGCGGTTAGATTGGCCTACCTCCTAGAGGTAGTCCAATTTAAAGCATCCTTGCGGATGAGAACATGTGTTGCTATTGTCACCCCTTCTGGTCCTCTCTATGTTTTATATGTTGCCTCTAAAGCGTTAGTGTTTCTTTCTTTCTTTTTTAATTTTTTATTTGTCTTGAATTACCCTTTTTAATTTCATTTCAATGACTAGTTTTGTTGAAATTGGAACTATTTTTCAATCGTTGTTGTTATTTTGGTATATTGATTTATTGTCTAGGAGTCTCTATGTTGGGTACAAGTATATGAGAATTGATGTTTAGGGTCAGGTAAAAGTTCTTCAAAGTGTCCAGTTAATTTTATCATTAACTTTGATTTAGTTTAATTTGTTTGGCATGTCTAAAGTTGATTGATAAGGTTCCAAACGACGTGATTAAAATAAATAGTCATTTGATTTGCATGATATCTTAGCATTTCGTGAAGGAAATTTATGCCTCTGAACAACTATTGTTTGTCAAAAGAGATTTCTTTAGCGTGGAAATGAAATTCTTGATAAATATTGTTAATGAATAGCTTGTTCCATGCGTGTGGAAAAAATAGTCTCCTTTTGTCTTTGCTACTAAGAACTAATTTTAAGAGTTGGCTTAAGTTACCGACTGTAACCAAATTGTTAAAATCTAATGATCGAAACAAGTTTTGACAACCACACAAACTTCAAGGGAAGGTGGAAAGAATTGGTTCCACGTAACTATTGATGTTTTAGGCAATTTATGTAGTTATTTGAAGTGAGCACATGAAAATTTCCTCTTGTCGTTCCTATTTTATGCTTACCACAATAGTAGTAGTTGATGATGAAGTGCATTAACTCCAAACGTTTTTGTAGGATGAAAGGGCCAATGATTTTGAGAAATACTTATATTGTCTTAAGATCATATGTATCGAATGTACTACATGGATTTATTGCAAGTAAGCTATAGGCGTTCGCTTAGATTTGCTTCTATGATCTTTCTAAAGCATTTAGACAAATTTTATGTATGATTTGTGTGCGAAAACCACATTGACAAAAATATTTGTTATAATTTCTTTGATAATTGTTATTTGTTTTCTCTCTTAACTTTATCTCAAGAAATAATTGCAACTTGTCTTTAGTATTTCCGTTTTATCCTCTTCTTCCCTTGACTTGTATCCAAAAATCGGGATCTAAGCTTATAAAAAATCGGTATAAATCAACGTTTTTGTACTAGTGGTTGTTGACTTCAAGAAGGATCAAATACTCGTATTTCACTCAAAATGTGTTGGAAATGACCTCAAATGCCTAAAATATAAAATAAACCAAGGTATACACCGAAATATGAAAAATGAAAGCTTTCGGTATTAAAGTGAAGTATACAAGAGCATATATGGTATGAAAATGCATATTTCAATAGCTATAGGATAGAACAAATGGATGACATCAAACTACCTCATACTTAAACCTTGCTCGTCTCCTAGTAAGATCATGACATATGGTACACTGTGTGTAAAACAAATGACATGCCTCAAATAAAAGGAAAACAATTTCCGAAACTATATCATCAAGCATCAATCACAATGAAAGGATGAAAGATAAATCATATCTCTTCAAGCCACTCAAGTGTAATGTGTTTACTCTCAATCTTACGAAAAGTGTATAGGAAATAATGAAATATATCAAGGTTCACTCAAACTCAATAGACATGAAAAGATCTTACCATATGCTTGTCAAGGTGTTCTTAAAAATCCACCACCTATTAAAGGAAACCAAAATGCAAGATATAAATCATGATGTCTTTATAGGGGTTGTAATGGGGATATGAGACATGAAAACATAATTTTGATGAGGTCAAAAAGGAGGATGAAATGGTTATAATATCCGGGCGTCGAATGTGATCAATACTCGAAACCGCATCAATACTTTACCAACTCACACTTTCTTTATTTTTTTGAACATATTTTCCATGCAACAATAACACTTTTAAACTTTATAGCACTTTGTAATTTGTTCTTTGTCTCCTTTTACAAGGATAAAATTTTCTTCACTTTCAAGCCAAATCTAAGGAGCTCTCACGTCAAGGTCCAAAATGAAGCACAAAAGGGCAAATCTACACCAAATATAAGGAGCTCTCACATCACCACCTCATCATCAAGGAATCAAGAAAGAAGGGAAGCAAGTAGCATGAGAACATGGAGCAAAAGGAGGCAAGTGATAGCATGATTTATTTTCATAGTTTAGGCATGCATTTAGGTAGATTTTCTCTTTTGTTTAACATGAATAAGCCTAAGGTTATGTCATTTTCCCTTGTTATAGTGTACTTAGCAAGTATAGATGTCTACACACGCTTTGGTTGGTTCTTTAGGTAAAACGGTGAAATTTGGGCCTAAATGAGACATTTGAGGATCAAGCCTCGGAATGGAGCATCATAAGAGCTCGGGAGAGATGCATATGAAAGCCAAGAAAATCCTACAAGTGAGGAGGCAAGACAAGAGATCGAGCAAAGGAGAAATAGTAGTTTTCTGTGAAATCTCGGGTGAGCAAAAGAGTATATTGGCCAAGATATCAAATTTAGAGACAATTGCAGGCGAGATTACTAAAGTCGGGAGTAATCTTGACCCCTATCGCGGGCCGAGATGTTGGACACTTCAAGCCGAGATTTGCAGAAACCAAGGGAAAAAGTTGACAACTCTCAAAATCTCGACCCCGATTTTTCTTGTATCTCTCTCTGAGATTTTCAACAGGAAGGGCAAGATTTCTCTAGATCTACAACTGACAACACCTTTTCAGTCCATTTTCAAGTTGACTTTTGCTTTTCCTGACTTGGAGTACAAAGTTCACCTTGCATGCCTTTTGTTTGGGCCTCCGGCTTTTAGACCATCTTCTCCTTTTTCTCCAGATCTAGTTTGGCTTTAGACATTCTTCTTATGTATTTTTCCTCTTATATTTTCCAACTTGTTGGAGACTAGATTTTCCAGATTTTGTTCTTCATATTTTCTGCTTCTAGACAAGAGTAGTGTGGTTGTTTTGAGATTTTATTCTCTTTGTTGTTTGAAGATTGACCATCTAAGTTAGATTTCTATTTCCCTTGCAATTTAATATCATGTTTTGCATGTGTTCTTAACTTCCATTAGCAGATTTTATTATGTATATCGTTGGATAAATGTCTAGTGATTCTAGGGAGAATAGAGACTTGGTTGTGGCATGGATGATGATTGATTAGCTTGCATGTTTGGTTTTGTTTCCATATTTGTGTAAATCCTAGTGTTGATTGAACTCAATCTAGGTTAGATTTATCTAAACTAGCAAAACAAGTTGAGATTGAGACTTACCCAGTAATATTCTTTCTTGGATATAGATGATGATGAAACTAGGTAGTAGAGGTAAAAAAAAAAAACCTCTATTGGATGAGATGTGTTGTTTTACTTCTTGAGCTAGGCCATACTTGAGACTTACCCGGTAAAAATCAGCTTAATCCTTAGGCATAGAAACCATATTACGTTGAATTTACACTCCGTTTTACCTTGAGACTTGCCCAGTAATAGGTAGTTTGAATTGGAACTATGGGATTTTCAGACCTCTCACGTGATAAATCCTCATTGATGCAACGTCTCACCTTCTAGCAATCATGACCAAACCATTTGTGAGTTAACTTGAGTCCATTGCCATGACCAAAGATCTTGAAACCCTAGGATCTCTTTTTCCGAATTATTGATATCACCTTTCTTGATTGTGTTTTGATTGATTTACTTGTCTAGTTTAATTTGATCCATGATCAACAATTAACCAAAAACCCAACAAAATATGGAATTTATAACCCTTCTTTCTCACCCTCATTTCTTATAATAGACTTATACTATTTCTTAATCAAAAGGCAAATCAAATTCACCATAGTCTTTTTGTTCAACCTTGGAATACTTACTTTTGCTACGAAATGACCCATACACTATGAGTTCACTAAGTAGTCTTCGGTATCTATTACAAGAACTATAAATTTTAAAACTACACATCGTTTTTAGAACGAACAAGTTTTTGGCGCCATTGTCGAGGACTTGGTCTAGTTTGATTTGCATCCTGATTGATTATAGTTTAGGTCTTTGTTCTGCTTTTGATCTTGTTTTTTTTTCTTTGTATTTTCCCCGACTTTCCAAGAGAATAAGATGGTCGTAAGAAACCTTCAAGCGGAACTTGATGAAGCCTTGGAGCAACTTAGGCTTAAGGATGAAAATTTGGAAAATGAGTGAAGGATGGCAAGACAAAGAGAGGAAGCTATCAATAATGAGCTCAAGTCTTTGACGGAGCTTCGCGCTTCCATCTTCAAGTCTATTAGCCAAGCTCACACGGCCCTAAGGCCTTAAGTGCAACCTCTACAACAATCTCCTTCCGGATTCCAACAAAAAATGATGAGGAGATTGAGCAGCCTTAAGAGCACCTTGACATGTGTTGTAAACGCTCAACCGGAGGAAGTGTGCAACGAAAGAATCCGAGCATTAAGTGTCCTTCCAGTCAACCCCGGAGCTAAATTTGAAGTTCTCACAAAAGAGGGAGAAGACTCAGGACATCTCGGCCAAACTACTAGAATCTCGGCCAAGATTGAATTAAATTCATTTAATTGCGGCGAGATTTCACAAGTCGAGAGGCATCTCAACACCAAGAAGTTGCACCTGATATTTGAAGCTTCACCTATTGGGGCTATTTTGAACGAAAATCTTGGCCCTGACCCTCCAAATCTTTCCCCGATATTTTGTGATGAAGACTTGAGATTTGCTAAAACTCTTTTTGAAGCTTTTAGTCTCACTCAAGATGCACCTGAAAGCTGGAGATCTTTCTCAAAGGAACCACCCAATATTGAAATGAAACCTCTCACGGTGCAATTGAAATCCCAAGGTCAAGGCCATTGCATTCCCTACAAATGATACCAAGGTGGTAGTGAGATTCTTCAACTGAATCATGTTCCCAAGATTTGGCACACCTCGAGTCATAAAAGAGTGATGGTGGCAAGCACTTCTCCGCTTTGGACCCTGAGTGAAGTATGGGTAACCCACAAGGTTGCAACTCCATATCATCCTTAAACATGCAGTCAAGGGGAGATCTCAATTAGGGAAATAAAGGGGATTCTCGAGAAGAAGGTCTCTCTGTCCCGGTAATACTGCGCCATGAAGCTTGATGATGCCTTATGGGCATATATATCGGACGGCCTAGAGTTTATTGGTCAATCAAGTGGCTTAACTTTGACATGAAAGAATCCGGGGAGGAACGGTTACTAGAATTTAATGAGCAATCCGGAGTTTTCGATGTTAATTGAGGCATCAATGGAATTAGGTCTAGCTAGAGACCTACAATCAAGCGCTTCTTGAGATGCAACCCGAGGTAAACTTTTTTCCTTGCTTTTCTTTTCATTTTTGCGTTCTTGTGTTTTTGTCTTTGTATTCAAGGGTTTAGGTATCAAACGATGGAGCAATGCATGAAGAGTTTTGTTCTATACATCACCATCTCCACATCCATGAGCACCGAATTACCAAGAACCACCATTTTACAATGTGAGTATTCTTTTCACTTCTCTATTTATATTCACATTGGGAACAATGTGATTTTTAATTATGGGGTGAGATATTTGCATTAGTTTTGCATGTTTATTGTCATTGCATTGCATTTAGATGGTTATTTTCTTTTCATGTCACATGTTTACATTATTTTATGTCACATGTTTACATTATTAATAATATAATAAAATAGTAAACTTACTTGGAGAAGTGTGTCAAGTTCATCCGGATCAATGTATTTCTTTTGTCAAACGGAGGGATTACACTTTCACCGTTAGATTATTATCATCTACATCTTTGAATGTCGAAAATTCTAGACGAAATCTGATTTGGAATGTGAACAATGAGTTGATTTGACATGTATTAATATAATATAAAAAAATCCTCCAAATGTTAGATTATGGAACGTCCGAATCCAACGACCACAATTATGATTATTGAAGTAATGTTCGAACTTTCCATGAAACTGTAGCATTGGACACACTCACAGTAGGAACGGAGAAGCACTGCCAATAGGAGTGGGGCGCACTCTTGTTATGTTCAATAGTCTCATTCGTCATACGAGTTAAATGGCGTAAACTGTTTGAGGAAATATGAATCTGGTTGATAAATGAAACCCTAAATAACGCCTAATTACAGTCAAAACGGGATGTACAGAAACACTTAAAGCATTCAACAATACAAGGTAGCCTTGCCAATGAATAAACTTAAAAGATGGTGAACAAAATCACAGCTTTGATGCACTTATGATCCCCCTCACTACAACACACAACTGAAAAATTATGAACCACGTCCACAATATACCAATGAAATATTGGTAACTAAGCCATATGTAAGCTCGTGTACGTCAACAATTGACCAAACCGGTGTGTAATTACAACATAAAGGTGTTGATAAAATAAAAAGCTTAGAAACCGCCCATGCCTTCCTCTATTAAAGCATTGATCGAACACACACCTTTTTAACCTTTTAAACACTTATTAACGTTTGACTAAAGCAAAGATCTCTCTTTCACATAGAAATGTCAAATGAAAAACAAAAGATTCGGCAATTCTTTTCCTGTTAATTTCTCCCCAATCCACCCCCTTAATCTCAATTATTACGCCCCATCTCAGCTGAAAATATATCAAATATGTGCTTGCATTCTTAGGTGAACTTATACCATCTACAACAAAATGGTGGTTTCTTAGCATTAAAATATATTAGACTTCTTTGGTTCAAATGGACTTCAAGACTTCTTTGACATTTAGAAGTAAGATGAGAAGAGAGAGGAGTTTCATAAAACACATGTGATTATTTTGGTTCATTCTTAGGATGAATAATTTAGAACCATTGGATTTGAAATCACTATCAACGGTTTATATTTATTATGTATTTTAATTACTTTGATTTATAATTAACTGAATATTTGGATTAAAATAAAAATATTTTGACTATACATAGAGCAAAGTATGTTTAAAATGATTGTATTTTAATAAAAGTATGTAATGTAATATTTTAATAATGATATATATTATAAATATTATTAATTTAACACAAGAAAATAATATATATTACAATTCATTATACATGAAAAAAATAGTGTTAGTATTTGAAATATATATATATATATATATATATATATAAATTTATTAATTTAACCCATTATTTATTACTTATTTATACGTTTATCATATAACTTCTAAAATAAATATAATTATAAAGTATTAACAACAATATAACATCCGGATTTTACATGCAATTTAACTTAATTAAATGACACATCTATCTGAATTAATTAGTAAAGGTGCTTCTCTACCGATTTGTTAGAATCGGAACAAACCAAAATGAGCTCACATTCTAGATTTACAATTAAAATTAATTTTGTTTTACTTAATAACTTGAAAATCTACAACATATTTGATTTAAAAATGATTATTTATTATAATAAAAAGAGTTACACTGAGACAGACTTCATTTATTTTTAGTTAAATTTACTGTTTATCAAAACATAAACAGTTTAAGATAAATTATTCAATATAATTTCATTAAAACTATGTCTAATGTTAGACTATTTTGTATATATTTTAGAAAAATACATGTCTTTGAAATGAATGTATATAGTGATTGTACGTATTTAATGAGGGTGATGACAGTTGATATCGGTCGGTCGGTTATACCGAATACCGTATACGTAGAGACGCGTGCATAACGGTCGTAGTCGTACACAATGCATAGACAAAGACGTAATTAGAGATGATATTCATTCATGGCCCTGGGTATCAATCAATTTTCATAATCGATCTACTAACTGTCTCATTTAATTGTCAAATTAGTGTTGCCGCTGCTTTTCGCCACTTGTTAACAACGATTGTTAATTGACTTATTTGTGGAATGGTTCAAATAATATATCGGCTAACTTAATTATAGGGTTTAGGTATGGTACATACTCTCAGCTCATTTGTCTATCTCGATTATGATGTTCAATTGGCTAAACTTCTTTCATTTATTTGTAGAGAAACAACTTGGCCATTGGATAATGTGATCATGTCACTAACATTTTTTTGTAGAGAAACAACTTCTTTCATTTTTTGTAGTGAAAAGAGAGGTGAAAGGAGGGACAAATAACACGAAAACAAGAGAAGATATATAGTTATTTTTGTTATGGGGGTAAAGAAGATTTCTTCTTTTTGTTTTTTTCTCAAACTCATTTATTGTATATGGTTTATGGTATGAACTCATGACTATGCTTGTTGAATGAAGTTCGATTTACTTATAAGGAGAACCTAGAACATCGGCAATACTTGGCTTATAAGGCTAGTATGTCCGAAGCCTAAATTGAAACAAGAGCATTAGTCTAGGTTCTTTAGATTAAAAAAAGAAAAGAAAAAGAAAGAACTCTTCACTTGTCAATACCTAGGATAAGTGATCAATATTGTCAAGAATGTTTCAACCTTCTTGATTGTACGCTACAAACACAAATGTTAGTATCAAATCAGATTGATAAAAGAAAAGTATCTAAGAACAAAATAACAAATTCAACCTAGAGTGCGCAAATTAAGTAGTATCAAACTCAAACAAAGGGCAACAACAAGATGACAACACTGAAGGTGGACGACTCTAATTAAAACAAGCATCTACATATTTTTATTATTAGCATTGAATAATTGATCAATATTGTTAAGAATGTTCGATGTTAATTGCAAAGTTAAAATTACGATACGAGAAAATCATTAATTCTACTAGTAAGGAAACTAGTTCGACAAAGAAACTAAATTCTTTTTAGTCTAAAAGAGAAAATGAGTGAATGTAAATTCACTCCTAAAATATAAAACGTTAACTAACTATTTTAATCAAGAATGAAAATGATAGAATAATGAAGCTCGGAAATTATAAATGTCAGACAGTAACATCCTAATTTGTTGAAGTGAAACGATGGAACTTCTACCCTTCTACAAAAAAAAAAACAGATAGTAGATGCCTTGGATGAGACCTATTTCTTTTTCCTGAAGTTGGGCCTAGACTTCCAGCGACTTACTATAGAGGAGTCGATCAAATGGGAAGAAATCTAGACTTTGGCCTCCTTCCATCCTTCCAAGGAGGTGTCTATGGGAAGGGAATTTTCTAGGCTTGGACTTTTTTCGGCTTAATAATTCGATTTGTAAATGGATGATTATAACTATAATTAAATAATATTATATTTATAAATATAAGTATAGGCACATCATTCGGTTGCTTCTCAATACAATTAAAATTACATCCATAACCTTCTTTTCTTTAGATTTGGAGATCACTCATCTCTCGGAGTACTCATCCTAGTGTTAAACTCAGACTTTTGGATAGTATACATCCTCCCCTTCTTGTATTTAATTTTTTCCCAATCAATGACAAGCTTGTCAAAGTGACATGAAAGGAAAGGGGTCAATCATCAACATTGTAAATGAAATGGACACTATAGTCAATGGGCAAGTCAATTCGATAGGCATTGTTGTTGTTGACGCGTGATAATCACCATAGTAGCATGTTTTTTCAACTTTATTTTTATTTATATTTTAAGCATGTAAGGTAATTTTACATGGTTTCATAGTAGGTTTCTTTCACTTTATTTTTTTGGAGATGTACTAATGCTTTTTTAAAATTGCGGAAATTCTAATCCATTTGGAGCATAAATGAAGCATCTTTGGAGAATGTCTACGAATAACATTCATTTTAGCATCTTTCTCCACTATCATTATTATCCATTCTTTTAGAATTTAGTATAAAATAGCATTATATATTGGTAGATTTTCTTCCTTGTGTTATGGAAATCTACTCGTGCCTTTATGATAATGCAAGCATATATTATAATACTTTTTGGAGTTAAAATGGAGTTATCATTGGAAGAATACTTGTTATAGACTATGGATCTTTATTCAATCAAGAAAGTCAAAGTCAAAACTGAAGTTATCAAGATTCGAGGGAGAAAAAAATTAAGACAGTCCGATCATGACATGTAAAGTCGGACGATTAACCCTGAAAGTCAACCGATCTAGACTTCTATGTCAACTACAAAGTTGTAAGCTTCGAATTACCTTGAAAATTATCACTCGGGTATTCTAGGTTCAACCACAACATCAGAAAATCCAATTATGTTAAAGTGTTGCAATTCTTATTTTATGAGAAGTTCAAACGATTGGGGCCCATTATTTGGTCAACTAGTCCCACAACAGTTGCTCTTTAAAGTTATTGTTTATCCCTTTTATTTTAGGCTAACTTTAGCCTCTCCACTTGGACATTTTTATTTTGTAGTAGGTCCACTTGGACAACTTAATCTTTTAGTTACAAAATACATTTTGGTAGATTTAGATTTGATTTGCAAATCCTTGGAGGATTAGGTAAAACATCCTCCTATAAATAAGGTTATTCTTTCATTATGTTTTTCATTCAAAAGTTTCAATAGACGGTTCGATTTCACCACGTCAATCAATTGACCTTCCCACACATGTCGATCGACCGCTTTTTTCCCTTTTAATTAATAAAGGTTTTGAATTCATGTTAAGGTATGACATGTTAAATTCATTCATTCTAGGGTCTAGGGAGTCTTATGTCATTGATTTATGATAATGATAATGATGTAAATATAACCGATCATGCTTATGTACATCACACTCAATAATATCATCCAATGTAGATCCATGTGCAAACAATACATGGTCATATATTTCATGCTTATCAAATTCAATATCATCTACTAAATCAGATTCATGTTCAATTGTTGAATTACTAGTTATAACATGGGACGCTATTTTTAGATTTTGATTTTTTGCAATTCTAAGTTCTAAGTTATTAAAAATTAAAGTAGAAGCTTTAAAATCACTTTCCTTTGGTGTAGGTAACCCCAATTAGCATCATCATTGATGATGATGAAGATGGAATAATTGTAGGTGTTGTATTACGAAAATCATCGTCGATGATAATGAAAGTGTGACTCCTCGTGTAGGGGCTGACCAACTCGTGATTCCAATACTTGCAACATAAATGGATTTTATCCACGCTTGTAGATGTTGTTGGAATGTATTGAAACTCTAGAGTTTCCATACTCTTAGACATACTTGCTATATAACCCTTCATCTCTTATAAAAGGCTAAAGATCTCGGATCCTCCTGATTTAGTTGGAGTACCTTGCTAAGACATCCTTATACAAACAACAAAGAGAAATAAACAAGTGAATGTTAGTAACAAATCAAAATTCTTCACAAGTATTTCTCTCTTGTTTTCACTCTCTAGTTCTTATATGTAGGCTTATTTGATGAATTGTCTCGGGAGGATCAATATTTCAATTGATATCAATGTCTAGGCACCAATAACAACCTATATATGTAGCACAGTGCATCACAGGTCATAAAATCTCACACACAACACTTCAAAGAAGATTTAATAACATAAGAGTCAAAGAAGAATAAATAATGGTCAAACAATACTAAAGCTAGTATGAATGCACTAGACAAGGGATTTTCGATACTTCACATAATTAAAGACATAAAATTTGAGTGAAGAATTCAATATGTTCAAGAAAGGAAAGAAAGAATTGAGAAAGACTCTAGAAGAGACCAATAGAAGAGAAGGAATGCACAAGAGAATAGACGAATCAAGAAACCTTAAAGAAAGACCTTACTTACCTTAGCTTTCGTTGATAGAGAATGAGGGGAATTTCGACTCGATGGGTAGAGAAGGTTGGATATGTCGTGAGTTAAAATAGGGGTATGATAGGTAGCTTGCTCTTGTATTGCTTCATGATATCATGTTTTCGTGATATGCTTTTAAATGTGTTTTTGTGTGTTTTTCTCTTAGTTTTGCACCGTTTGCACATTCATATCTTAGCTAGAGGTTAAATTTACAAAATAATGTCTACTCCCCTTGTTTTTTGTCTTAGTAGTTTTTTTTGCCCTAAAAATGGAGCAAAAACAAAGCTATCCAAACCATCCAAGCAATCCAAGCACCAAGCATCATCTTAACCATCATCACTTAAGAAAAGGAAGAAGAAACATCAACCAAGGAAGCAAGCATGAAGTCATCGGAGCTAAGGAAATCAACCAAGAAAAGCCCTCGAGTTGCCAAGACACTCGTGTGAAGAAGATGGATCTACTTCGAGTTAAGCCTCAAGTCAAGAAGAAACACTAAAGTAAGATAACAAATCCCTCGAGTTAGCCTCGAGTCAACACTTCACTTAGGCCATGTAACACTTTTATCTCAAGCCACATTGTTAGGGCCCTCGAGTCACTGGTGAGTCGGTATCCACCCAAGAGAAGAAGCACGCTTACCTGGGTCAAGTTGAAGATCGGAGGGCAACTCAAGCCAAGGCTACCACAACTCATATGAGACCCCATATAATGCCATTGGCTAATCTAATTGTAATTTGATGTATCTCATCATACATCATTTCATATATTCTCTTAATATTCTTAGATCTAAAAACAAGTATTTGATCTCTTTTGGGACATCATTTGGATCAATATCAAGAAAAGTCTGTTGTTTTTCATTGTTCTTCATTCCTTAAATCTTGTTTTGCTCATAAATTATGGTTAGTAAGTCCGAATTCGTCCATTCTTTTTCATACATCTCTATTTTGTTGTATACTTTCCATATATGAAATTTATGTCTTCTGTTATACTGGTGAAATTTCCGATGACTGAGTAGTTTTCTATCTAGGTTTTGGGTTGAAAATTAAATCCCCAAATCATGCTAGATTAGTGTTGGTCTTGTGTTTATTCATGACATGAAGGGAACTCAAGCATGATTAGTAGCATATAGGAGGACAATGTTCTGGATTTATCTATCATTCATGTTGGATTTACTTCATTGTTGGTGGTTAAGACTATTGCTAGTTCAAATCTACTTGTTAAAGCATTACAACTTACAAGGTAATATGAGGATGATTATGCATTATTTATATCCCTATGATCCTAGAGTAGAATCGGTTGGGGCCTGAAGGATGATTGATTTTATTTGTGATAATTTATCCAAATTATAATTACACTAGATAATGTATGTGATATGGGCTAAGGTATAGCTCAAATAATACACTAAACTTCAAGTGTACAACCATTGTCAATGTAGCAGTATGATGCATTCATCAAGGTCGAATACTACAAAAATTCTATATATTTTGATTGAGATCAAGTTCACGACAAATTCAAGTGTGTAAAAGAAAGTAAAAGAGGTGTGATCAATAGATCAATGATAAAGATGTGTTGATTAACCAAGAATAAGTAACAAATAAGTAATCAAGTATGTGAGAAAACACTAGGTTTAGGGGATAATACTCCCAAAAACCATAACTAGCTAGCATGCATTAGTTATAATATTCAATTAATGAAGGGCAATGACATGTAATTAGGCGAGTTTATCAAAGCACCGTAATCCTCTTTTGAAGTTCATAGGATAGCTTTAGTCAACCAAGTTATGATTGGTCAAGCCACAATTCAATTGACTAAGCTTTAAGTTACAATCATGACCATACTAAACAACACAAGCATCACATGGTGATTTCTATTTGCATACTTTATCTAGCATAATCATAACATGGATAAATCATCACTAGTACAATAAATCATCCTTTTGGTCCCTACCAACTCTACTCTAGCTTGATAGGAATCTAAACGATGCATAATCATGCTCATATTACTTTTTATGTCTCGACTTAGATGATTAATCTAGCAATCAATCGTTCATGCTTGGAAGAATATAATAATGTTTTAACAAGATAGATTCAAGCTGGTAAAAGTCTACACCACCAACATGAATGAACGATAAATCCAAATTTCCGTCCCTCCTATATGCTACTAATCATGATTGAGTTCCCTTCATATCATGAATAAACACAAAAGCAATATTAATCTAGAATGGTTTGGGATTTTCACCCCAAAACCTAAATTGGAAACTACTCATCCGTCGGACATTTGGGAAGCATAACAATATACATAAATGTCATGAGAAGAAGGTAGACAACAAAATAGAGATGTAGGAAAAATAATGGACGAATTTGGACTTATCAACCGAAGTTATGAGCAAAACAAGTTGAAAGAATGAAGAACAATGAAAAACACCAAACATATCCTTGATTTGATCCAAAATCAGTCCAAATGTAGCTCCAAAACCTCTTCTAACTCTAAGAAGAGTAGCTAAGAGACTATATTGAGAAGTGTATTGAAGAGATGATGCAATTACATTCAGCCAATGACCGTTATATAGGATTCTATGGATGTGGTCCCCTCCTAGACTCAAGTGGATCAAGTTACAAACTTTGTTAGGAAGGTGCTCTTAGAAGGAGCTAATTTAGAAATTCGAAGGAGAAGATACACTTGGTTCGAATTTGTTCCAATTTCCCTCGAGTTTGCTCGCCGACTTAAAACTTGATCCATGTGAGAAGTCTTCTTCCCTTGAGTTTGTGATGACTCAAAGGAGACTCAAAGAATTTGTCAAAGTCGTTGGAGTTATTGGGTCAACGTAGGTCGAGTGAAATGTCACTCGAGGTCAACTCAAAGGACCTTTAACTTTTCTTCACTTGTGTCTTCTTGGCTCGAGTAGCAAGTCTTTTTCTCTCGAATTTTCTTGTCTTTTTGGCTTCCTTAGTGTTTTCTTAGCTTCATTAGATCCATGCTTGCATCCTTAATTGTTTTTCCTTCTTCCTTTGCTCTTGTGATAGATGATGGGATGATATGTGGTGTTTGGATTCCTTGGGTGACTTGGATATCTTAATTTAAGCTCCATTTTCTTTGCCAAAATACTTACAAAGACTCAAAATTAGGTGAGTAGACATTTCTTTGACATTTTGAGCTCTAGCTACGATATGAATGCCTAAACCATGCAAAACTAAAGAAAAAACAAACAAATACCCATCGAAAAATATAGCATGAAACCATGTTATCAAAATACCCCATACTTAGCTCTTTCTTGTTCTCAAGCAAGAAAAATACAAAGGACAAAAGAAAAGGAAAAAAAGAAAGAAAGAAAAAGAAAATATTTTTGGTAGTATACTACAAATGATTGATTACTTTCAACATATTAGTATCATAACAAGGCATAACACAATGTCATGAATAGTGCACGTGAATTAAAGATGAATGATGAATATCAAATTCTCATACAAGAAACTTGTAATCAAGAATCCTAAGTTAAGACAACTTAAACTTGCTACTTAATTAGATGTCTTTATCGATGCTTTTACTTGGTTTGTGTTGTTATTCCATATGCGTAAAAGGTAACTAAATTTCATATACTTAGGTGCACTCAAGCATGATTGGAATTTTTAAAAATGTTTTTGTATTCGAACTCAGCCTAACAAATAAAATTTATAATGCTCATTTTATATTATTTATACTCACTTGCATTCAATTTTTGATGTGCATACTTGGCCACATTAGAATAAACACAAAATAAAAAGGGGAAATAGCATTCAACCATTTTGGCATTTTTGAACTTTGGATGTTCTTTCACTATGACTTTTTTTTTATATACTTTTTTCATTTATTTAGCCTTTTGTATTACGGGTTAATATTTTCACTCAAGTGAGTGTCAACCAATTTAAGCTTCTCTAGGTCAAACAATTTAGAGTTTATAATCTATACGCACTATCATGAACCTAAGCATAAGAATTAGTTTAAATTTTATACATAGGTATCACTAAACCAAACATTAACCAATATAAAGAGATAAGTTGCATAACTAAAATCAACTATCATATACATTTCAAGGATGATTATTCAACATGTTTCACATATGCTATATTCACAAACATTAAAATCAACATATCTTAATTATTGTCATGATATCAACAGAGGTTTCATCATTAAGATCATTTCATTCATTGCAAGAAACATACAAATATTTGAAATTTTTGGACTTATGAACTTTTTTCAAAAAGAAAGAATACAATAATAAACTAAAAACATAAGAAAATGATTAAAAAGAAAAATAAAAATAAAGAATTTATAACATTCTAGCACATATAAACTAATGAATGTAAGCATATCCAACCCCATACTTATATATTTTCATTATCCTCAATGCAAAAATAAAAGAGAGAGATAGAAAGAACTTACAAAGTGCATGGTATCTTATTGTAGTAGGTGGCCTTATTACTCATCCGGTTCTTCTTCACAATCCAACCAAGCTTTCCATTGGTCCTTGATGAAGTAAACATCTTGACAAATAACACCTTGATCGAGTTGAAGCTCACCCAAAGTTTTAGCTTGCATGTTCAATTGGGTTTGAAAAGCATCATGCCACTTGTCTTGGGCTTTCATCCAAGTTCTATGGTTATCACTTCTTTTTGTTTGGTCTTCCATCCATGCTTGTTGACTCTTCATGAATTGGTAGATATTTTTAACATTCTTATGGAATAGGTGATCACCAAGAATTCTTGAACCGGATGCACCACCAAGGACATCTTCCATAGGAACATTGCCATCATCATTAATGTTGTCTTCCTCCTCGAGATCAACATCCTCATCACCGTCACTATCTCCATCACCATTCTCCTATTTCAAAAATTACGGTCTTGATCTTCAAGTAACTCAATCCAATGTCTTGCACCATTCCTTGTTTCAAAGTTGGTACAACTAGGGTCCCAAGGTAACATGGTTCCAACTTCCAAGGAAACTAACTCTCACTACCCCCGACTTTCCAATCTTGAGCACTTTGTTATACTTAAGAAAGTCTAGGTCAACTTTAGAAAATCTAAGAGATGGGGCGGGTTGATATCGTTCAAGCGGAATACCCAAGAAGTTAGTTGATGTGGGCAAATGATATGCTCAATTATCACACAAAACTGCAAGTGCGCGGCCATTGTCAATGTAGTAATATGATGCATTCAAGATTGAATTCCACTAGGATTTTATATAGTTTGATTGAGATCAATTTCAAAGCAACATTCACGTATGTAAAAGAAAGAAAAAATGGGAGATCAATGGATCAAAAATTTGGGTGATGTCAAGTAACTAATAAAGGAACAAGTAAATATCATATATAAGGGAAAACACTACTTTTGGGGCTAATCCTCCCCAACCATATCTAGCTAGCATGGTTAAGGAGTATTATTCAATCAATGAAGGGTAGTGATGATATCAATCAAACTAGCTTCTTTATCATAATCATACTATCTCATTCTCTACCCTTTTGAGCTTAATATAGCATATCTTTTTTTCATTTATTTTCCTTATATTACTATTTTGGAGATCTACTAGTGGGTTTATATAACTGCAAGCATTCTAGTCACTTGCGAAGGAGATCTGTTAGTGGGTTTATATTGTATGTGAGAAATAGAGCAAGTGTCAAATGATTTATATGGAATTGCTATAAAAAAAATCAGGTAAATTATTAACTCACTAGATTGAAGCCGAGTCTATTAGTAGTGGTAGAATATTGTCCTCGAGAAGAGCTATTATGGTGGAAAGAGAGCTTACCACGGTTGAGGTCGCGGTGTTTTTTGAGGGGTCGGCGGCAACAAGTTGCCAAAATAGGGTGGCATCGATCAATCCGATCCGAATAGGCGCATATCCGGGTAAATGTATCCAAATCCGGTTTGGATATCCGACATTTTTCGCCAGATCATAAACTTAACTACGGATATTTGGTCGATCCGGTTGATCTGAAATACAAATATTGATGCCCGAATATGATTTTGTCGGATCGGATCATTATCCGCGAATATCCGAATAAATTTCGGTAAATATACAAAGCCAATTCCCCGTCTCTCTTTCACTTTTTTTTTTTGAAAACCGAAAGCGTTTAGGTTTGTCTACATCATGAAGTAGTTTATCCTAAAACGTTTTTGCATATGAAAACACAATTCAGTATCATCAGAAAATTAGTGTTGTTTTTCGAGATTTTTAAATGGATCAACCAGTCAACAAAAACATTTAATTTTTCTGAAACCCGACTTGATATACATACTTTTCAAAGAAATGAAGATGCAATATAGAATCAGATAAAACAGTCATTGTTGCTCCCTTGTCTACCACAACAAACCCCTCTTAATTTAGGACAGTACATAATACATATAAAAATCGACAGAAACAACATAAACAAAACCTTTGAAATAGAGATATCAATATTAATCATCAACTATCAAGCATACATATGGCATAATCAATACGGGATTCACATTTCCAAGGTATGAAAGATAATGCAAATCAAGGAACAAAACTTTACAACAACGAATTTGCATCATGACAATGGACCTTCTGCCAAACATAAAGGCAATAGTAAGAGCCCTAACATAAAGGTAGCCCCTTCAAAAGACTTGAGCGAAATAACTGACATAGTTTTCCTCCCCACCCCATTTTAACGTAGTTTACAAATATATCATATCCAATAATATTTGAGTTTGAAGTATTTTGAATCAGAGACATACAAAAATTGTACAAAAGATTATTACTAGTTAGCCTAAGAGTAAATCAACTGACACTAGAAATCCCTATATGACATGGAGCAAATAGCCAGAAGTGGATAATACGGATAATGAACAAAAACAAATTTCACAAATCGTAGCTGTACACTAAACTGAGAGTTCATACTCTGTAGCTCTATACAGTAACAACTATTTTATTGTATTCCCATAGCTAAATTTCTCTTTCTCTTCTTCTCTGCATCATCCCATTCCTTCTCCATTTGCCACCCTGCCTTGTAATCGCCTCTATCATGCATAAACTTACAAGAGTCCCCATATCCACAATAGCCCGTTTCCTTGTAATCCTTACATATATCAGGCTGATAATCAAATCTAGTCGACGCTCTAATATGAGCCGATGCCCATGGGAACCACCAGCCTTAGAATCTGTTTCAGTTTCTAATGTGGCTGTTGCTTTACTGTCACTTTGGACTTGAATCTCCTTGTTGGATTCATACTGAAACATCGTGCTCTTGTTGTCTGTTTTGGCGACTTTCTTGGTGTTTAGCAACACCGAGGTCTCAGCATCTTCATTATCGTCTGCCACAACAGCCCGTTTTCTTATATTTTTGTTCTTGGTCGGCTTTCGGAAAAAATTAGGTGCCTGAATTTGATCATTGGAATCTGCCATTTCTGCTTACACCTAATAACAAAAACAGAAATTTAGTTAGTATCTGGGCTGAGATTCAATGCGGAACCAAACCAAACCGACCAAATTTTGACACGATCTAGACACTGAATTTGAGATCAAATCACACAGATTAGTGGTAGAGACTACAGACTAAAATTTAGACACAACAGAAGCATGGATCAAAAACACAAAGACCATACAGAAAATGTATCATTCACAGATCATCAGAACAAGGTAATTCTAAACTATTGCAGAAGGGCTCAGAAATACATTTCATAAGATTGTCCTTTTCAAAGTATTCTACTCTACAATATAATATGTTATAATGATAACCTTGTGTAATGAATGACACAATGTGCATTTTTAGTCAAATTTCATGAGCCAAATGAACAACTTCTCTATAATAACATCAGCAGCTTACAGCTTAAGAGTGAAGCATATCTCCCTTATAAGAAGAGGTCAATGTTCTTTCCCTAATTCCCTTAAACACAATGACATTTTGATGCCTATTTTCCCACAAACCAGCTCTATAAGGTTTTATACACCTTGTCTCATCTTCCATAATCCTCTGATTAATTGATTGAGACACGACCAATATACAGATTTTAACATCAAATGATATTCACGGATTTAGGACATAGCAGCACGTATCATAAACACCAAGATCCTCCTAATATGAGCAGATAACTCCCCATCTATACATTCCATTCCATCACTAGTTGATGATCAGAGACAACAAACTCATTTAGGACATAGCAGCACGTATCATAAACACCAAGATCGTCCCCAGTATTCACCAATAGATCATCAGAAAAATTCAAGCTACTTCTTCAAAGGGAAGGTCGAGGATCACAAGAAATTAAATTGAAAATTATACGATTGAGAACATAACAGCGTTATAGGTTGTATCATAAACACATTCAAATATGATTGTCCTTTTCCTAGTCAGATCAGGATCAACATTTGTCAAAGATGACGATAGATCATATAAAAGAAACTAGCTGACTCCGAATCTCCAACACCATAAAATAACATGCAACAAGCTAGAGTCATTCTAGAGTCATTCAGATTTCGAATAATTGCTCAATGATATTCACGGATCCTCATAAAAAATCGAGCAAGATATACATTGTATTGTAACTGATAAAATTCGAAACAAAACAGCATTTCAGCACATACGTATCACAACAAAGCAGATATAAGCTCATACAGATTGAAAACGAAGAGATTGCGACATTGTAATATGAAATTCATCAAGCACACAACACATTGCGTTGTAACTACTCAAATTTCACAAAACAATTAAAATCTTAGCTCAAACGGATCATAAAAAAGCACATATAAGCTCATACAACTCGAAATCTATCCGATGGCAACATAATAATTTGAAATTCAGCTCATACAAATTGAAAACGATCATGGGTCTGTTTGGTAATAACGGGTTGAAGTTGAAGATGAAAAATGAGAATGAAGGAGATGAAATAATAAATATTTGATTGGTGTTTGGTGTTTGGTAGAAAGAGTATTATTAAGAGTATGAAGAGAATTATTGTGAGTAAAATTACAAAAAGGGTACGAAATAAATTTTAAAAAGTTAATATTTATTAAGTAATAAGAGAATTTCGATTCCTACAATTGAATGCAATCTGGTGAGCCCTGCCACTGGTGACTCCTTTCTCTCCGCCTAATTGCCTCTTTAATTATAAATTACCAATATATATATATAATGAAATTTACCAACAGACCGCAATGCTTGTGCAAATTTCTCTCCATATTTCCAGGCTACTTCTTCATCCCCTGTTAATTAACGTCACCAAATTATCATGTGACCCTTCTACCTTGGATCTTCCAGCTCCTCACACCAGGCAATCACCTAGCCAACAATAGAATAAATCATCAATCACTTAATCATCGACTTTGGTAAGCAGAAGCAACTAAGTAGATGTTACTTTAAATCTAAATATGTGAGCTGCAACTGTGTGAGACCTTGTGGGGAATAGTTTGGTAACACAAGCAGTATTGAAGCCATGCTCGGAAAGAAAATCAATTTCAGTAGTAACCAATGGACCTCTCATATTCAACCACTAAATGGTCTACAAAGTATGAACATAAAGACCATTTAAGTCATTAGTAAAATAGGCTCTAAAGTCAGTAGCAACCAACTCAATGAGAACACCAAAAAGAATCATGACATTTTTCTGCACAAAATAGGGAAAGAGAATGAACTAGAACAAAGCAGATTTTTCTTCTTCTTCTTCATTCCAGCACTACAAACAAGTTTTTAGCTCAATTTCACTTACACCATTTCATTCAAGGTAGAAAATCCAGCATTTAACAATCAAGAATTTCATATTAGCATTTCATCGAGCACTTCAGGGATCTAATTAACGAACCACCAATCAAAAACTAAAACAAAGTGGGATTCTTCTCCTGGTCTTTCACTTTGTTCTTCGACCGTGTAAATCTGCAGATGATGGTTGCTTCCCGGTTGTGGTGAACCTCCATCGACGACAACCTGGTGAAGGGAAGAATCAAAGCCCCTAATCTCGAGTCTAATGTGAAATTGAAGCATATCGAATAAGAGGAGATCGAAGAGAAGATTAGTAGGTAAGGGGACAGAAGAATCAAGCCCCCAACTTTTTTTTTCTTACTAACAGACAGGTTGAAGAGAAGAAGGGCAAATACGTGAAGATAAATCCTTCATCCCCGTAACCTTGGTCTCACTGGTTGAAGAAAAAGGCATAATCTTCATTCCCTTCAACTACTTAATTTTAATCTCCATCCTCTGCTTGCTTTTAACCGAACACCGTAAAGCAACTTTCACATAAATTTCATACGCGTCGACCACTTCAACCATGATACCAAACGGACTCCATATAAGATCATACAACTCGAAACGGACTCCATAGTATTATGAAATTCATCAAACACATGACACATTGCATTGTAACTACTCAAATTTCACAAAATAATTAAAATCTTAGCTCAAACAGATCATAAAAAAAAAACACATATAAGATCATACAACTCGAAATCTATCCGATCGCGACATAATAATTTGAAATTCATCAAACACATTAAGACAAAAAAAACTCGTAAATACCTCTTTTATACCAGAAATTCAAACAGCTAACGCAAAAAGCAAGCAACCATCAAGTAGAAATAGTGAGAGAAAAAGGCGTACCTGGAAGAAGAAAGGATGAAAAAGGCAATCTCTCGCGTCGACCTCCGGAAAAAAGGGAGTAGACTTGAAGAGCCAACAGAAGAGAGATAGGCTGAATATAGGGTTTTTGGGCTAAATTCAGGGTTTTTCTTCCGGCCGTTGGATCTCGGAGTATACAATCGGACGGCTGTGATTTTTTTTTCATCCTTATTTGATGTAGTTTTTCCACCCTTAGAAATTAGTTGACAGATTTTTGGGCAATATAATTTATCTTGCACGAAATTAGATTAAAAAAATTACACAATATTATATTATTTTTATAAATTAATTCATGCATCATCAAAATTTTAAAATATTTTAGGTAAAATGTGAGTTGATTAGGTAAAGTTAGGGTATAAATTTAACGAAAATTAATATGTTAATATATAGTCACAGTAATATATTTGCCTTTATAAATAAATTTGAGCAATATAATTTATCTATATATTATAAAAATTAATTGACAAGTATTTGAAAATATAATTTATCTAAAAGTATATTTTTTTTCATAAATAAATTAGGACAATATATTTTTGACAATATTATTTTGTCAATATTTAATAAATATAAATTTCGAAAATATAACTTATTCATAAATTAGGCATAGATATATATTAATGAGTTAATTATTTGACGAAATACATTAATTCTATTAATTCTATGTAGTTATTCAATTATTCTATTTGGTAGTAGAAAATATTACAACTATTTATACTATCTAAATAAATTAATATTAGTTTACATATTGATAGACTTATCTTAATTATGTGAACACAAATTAAAATCGTGATTTCTAAACGTACCGGCGGAATTTGTTATTTGTCAACATAACTACGCACTTGGGTGCGTGGTATGAGTTCATATATATATATAGACTTATCTTAATTATGTGAACACAAATTAAAATCATGGTTTCTAAACGTACCGGCGGAATTTGTTATTTGTCAACATAACTACGCACTTGGGTGCGTGGTATGAGTTCATATATATATATATATATGAACTAATATTAATTAATTTGTGTTCACATAATTAAGATAAGTCTATCAATATGTAAACTAATATTAATTTATTTTTATTACTTCTATTACGCACTTGGGTGCGTGGTATGAGGTCATATATATATATATATATGAACTAATATTAATTAATTTGTGTTCACATAATTAAGATAAGTCTATCAATATGTAAACTAATATTAATTTATTTTTATTACTTCTACTACGCACTCGAAGTGCGTAGTCAAAAATTTTTTTTTCATGGACTCCAACTACGCACGCGAAGTGCGTAGTTACGGTGACAAATAGTGATTTTCGCCGGTACACCTAACAATCCCATTATAATCATATATTGAAGCTAAACTTGGTACAAAATAATATAAGATTAATTTTTGTTTTAAACATAATAAGTTTATTATCATCTTTGTGAATAGAATTAAAAAAATATGCAAAAAAAAGATGTGGCAAAACCTAACGACGACACGTGGTGAAATCTGATATGGCTTAATGTGGGGTTGACATGTGACAAAGTCCAATGTGACTTAATGTGAAAACGACAAGTGGCGTAAATCCATTAATTCTATTAATGAGTTAATTATTTGACTAAATACATTAATTCTATTAATTCTATGTAGTTATTCAATCATTATATTTGGTAGCAGAAAATATTAGAACTATTTCTACTATCTAAATAAATTAATATTAGTTTACATATTGATAGACTTATCTCAATTATGTGAACACCAATTATAATCGTGGTTTTTAAACGTATCGGCGGAATTTGCTATTTGTCAACATAACTACGCATTTGGGTGCGTGGTATGAGTTTATATATATATATATTACTTCTACTACGCACTTGAAGTGCGTAGTTCAATTTTTTTATTTTTTTCCATGGACTCCAACTACGCACGCGAAGTGCGTAGTTACGGTGACAAATAGTGATTTTTACCGGTACACCTAACAATCCCATTATAATCATATATTGAAGCTAAATTTGGTACAAAATAATATAAGATTAATTTTTGTTTTAAACATAATAAGTTTATTATCATCTTTGTGGATAGAATTTAAAAAAATATGCAAAAAAAAAAGTGGCAAAACCTAATGATGACACGTGGCGAAATCTGATATGGCTTAATATGGGGTCGTCATGTGGCAAAATCCAATGTGGCTTAATGTGAAAACAACAAGTGGCGTAAATCCATTAATTCTATTAATGAGTTAATTATTTGACTAAATACATTAATTCTATTAATTTTATGTAGTTATTCGATTATTCTATTGTAGAAAATATTAGAACTATTTCTACTATCTAAATAAATTAATATTAGTTTACATATTAATAGACTTATCTTAATTATCTGAACACAAATTATAATCGTGGTTTCTAAACGTACCGGTGGAATTTGCTATTTGTCAACATAACTACGCATTTGGGTGCATGGTATGAGTTTATATATATATATTATTTCTACTACGCACTCGAAGTGCGTAGTTCAATTTTTTTTTTCTTGGACTCCAACTACGCACGTGAAGTGCGTAGTTACGATAACAAATAGTGATTTTCGCTGGTACACCTAACAATCCCCGTTATAATCATATATTGAAGCTAAATTTGGTACAAAATAATATAATATTATTTTTGTTTTAAACATAATAAGTTTATCATCATCTTTGTGGATAGAATTAAAAAAAATATGCAACAAAAAATGTGGCAAAACCTAACGACGACACGTGGCGAAATCTGATAAGGCTTAATGTTGGGTTAACATGTGGCAAAATTCAATGTGACTTAATGTGAAAACGACAAGTGGCGTAAATCCCTTCTATTTTAGTATTATGTAGCAGATTATATCGATGGTTGATGGTTCTAATTTTTTCGGTATTAACTAGTTCATTGTTCACACTTGGGGCGCATTTTATTTAAAATAAAAAGTTTTTTCTTTTAAAAAAATAATAATAAGGTGAATCGTTTGTTTATATTTTAAAAATCATTATAAATTAATTAGATAAAATTTTATATTGTTATCTTATGTTATGGTGCATTTTTTTAATATAATGATAATTTAAAAAACTAATCAAGTGATTTTTTTAAAATACGACTATTAAAGTAATTAGGTAATTTATAAAGAGATTTGTAATAGTTGAAATGAACAAAACTTCTAAAATCAAGGTAGCAAATCCACACTTGCATCAGTAGGACGTGTAAATTAGTTATAAAACTTTTTAAAGAAATTGTAATAACTGAAAATTTTGAGAATTTAATATAAATTTTAATTTAAAATTTTATTAAATTATTCCAAGACCGGGTCGATTTTTAAGATATTATATCGTTTCGTTAACCGAACTTAAACCTGTTCAACCGGTTCGTTGAACCACAAAGTCAAAACCGCTAGTTTTCTTACCCACCCATCCATCTACCTTGGCCCACTTTCTTGGTTTTTTAATATAAATTTTAATTTAAAATTTTATTATATTAATTTGGTTTTCGATCATACGAGGATAACAACACATTCGCGAAAATTTTGAATACGTCGTAATTTGTAAATGTCAAATCGCGATGATCAAATGCATCGCACACTACATGTTGTGTTTTCATCTTATGTGTCATAGTTTGTCAAATACATATTTTGACGGTGCAACCTAAATCCTAAAATTAAAATGTTCTAATAATATAACACTTTATCTTGAGACCGTAATCAAAATGTTATTAAGATATAATTATTTTAGTTTATACTAGTTTGTATTTCGAATCTCGATCCTACATTCCTACTTGAACGAACAAAACATAATATATACACACAACGTATGAACCTATACTTTGGCATATTGGATAAGGTGATGTGTTGAACAACCAACTAAATCACATTAACATTTCAAATTAAAATGTATAATAATATTATATGAATTGAAATTTATCTTATAACCATGAAAGTTAAACGGGGATGGGTACGAGTAATTATACGGGGAAAACCCAACAAGTTTTTAAATGGGAAAATTAAATGGGGAAAACCCAACAAGTTTTAAATCGAAAAATTAAACGGGGACGGGTATTCCCCGATGGGGACGAATATCCGACGGGGACGGGGATGGGGACAATTTTTAATATCCGAACGGGTATGGGGATGGGGATGAAGGGCGTTATAATAAACGGGGATGAGGATGAATAGGGCACTCCCCAACCCAAACCCGACTCATTGACATCCCTAGTTCTTACCCACTTATTCATCTATTTCAGCCCATCTCCCTTCCACTCTTCACACGTCTTGGCCCAACCTCTTCCCTTACACTACCCTTCCGTGGCCCACTCCCCTAACGACTAGAGACCAGCCCAGGAAGGCGTTGTCTTCAACTCGCCTTCGTCAACGACGGTAACGGCGAAAAAGTAACGTACAAAGACCTGAAGACGTTTGTAACGGAGGCATTGAAGGTGGACTTGACGAACCTTATGGAGGACATTGAAGGCTGGCGACCAGTGGCGGAGCCAGAAAGTTTTCGAAGGGGGTACAAATTTTTTTTCGTATAAGACATTTTGCATATTAATTTGATATTAATTCACATATTATGTTAAAAATAAAATAAAAAATTATACTAAAGTTTTCTTACTATAAATTAGAGTTTTTCGTTGTACATATATTTTTTATTTAGATGATAGTTAAATTAATTTATATATTTGGTTTGTTTTTATAAATAAATTGTCAAATAAATTAGATAGTGGTTGATGAATTATTGTATTGATTATATTAGATTAACTAAAAGTTAATTTAAAAAATATATAATTCAAAAATAAGATTTGTTTTGTATATTAATTTTATAGTTGTGCTTTATAAATAAGTTGTCAAATAAAATTAATTAATGGTTGATAAAATAGTATGTTAAAAGTTATATTGAGTTGATTGTATTAATTAAGAGTTAAGCAATAATAAAAACAAAAAGGAGATTTTTGCTGTTCCGAGGACTTGAACCTGCACTCCAAGTGCCTTCTTTCCACCATCTACCAAATGAGCTAGGAGAGATTTATGAATTAGATCCGCCTACATACTAATTATTCCGCGGCAAGGGGGGGCACAATCCCCTCCCTTATCCCCCTTGTATCCGCCTCTGCTGGCGACCCATACGACCTCCTCCCGACTCCCGATTGTAGGCCATTGCCATTTTACGTAAGATCGATCAACATGTCCCTCTGTCTTCAACCTCTTCTTCTCCGATCAAACACCACTGCCTCCCTCTCACCACCACCTTCCCTAGCCCCCCCTCCCCGAACCACAACCAACACGCCTCCTTCTTCAACACTTCAGACCACTACTTACAACCTCTCCCTCTCTCCTACACCCGGTTTCTCCCCTCCCCGCCTGCTAGAAAAGCCACTGGAACAGTCGGCCGTCACCTCTCTTTGTCCCTTACACCTAGTCCTGCCACCACTACCGCTCTCTGCCTTTCCCTTCTCCTTCATTCCAATCCGGAGAACATCGACGATCGCCGGAGAATCAATGAGGAGACCGTCACCATGTGAAACCCCACCTCTACCAGTTTTCACACCGGTGAGTTGTCGATCATCCAACCTCTACACTGCAATGAACTATGGGATGACTATGGCTACTGGTGATTTCGAACTTAGGGCCTTGTTTTGGGTTCCAGTTAACTGCAGTTTTTATGCATTGAGTGGGATTCGACCTCTTGACGTGAGGGCTTGTGGTAGCCTACTGGGTGATAAAGTGTTGTTCCTATGTTTCGAACCGAAGACCTCTTGCACCTAGGAGAAGGGCGCTGCGTTTTGTCACTGGCAGGGACCGAACCTGCCACCTCCCTTGTGTTTTAAAATCCGTGTGTTTTAAAATCCGTGGGATTCGAGGAAGAACTGAACAATAGGCAAGCCAACCTAGGTACGAAGGTGACCCAAATAAAATTTTATACGGGGTTTTGTTGTGGAGGAAGGATGTAGGGGTACAATTAATAAGATAACACGCAGTGATCACACATTCACCCCAAAAACTAGTTAGTAGGTTCCCTTGAAACATGAGGGCTCTAGCAACATTCAAAATATGCCTATGTTTTCATTCAACTCGCCCATTTTGTTGTGGTGTATAAGGACAAGAGGTTTCGAGAAAAATATCATCGGTTTCAAGAAAAGGTTTAAGGGCCATAATTTCTTTGGCATTATCACCTCCAAACTTTTTGACCCTAACATTAAAATGGGAAGAAATCCTAGAACAAAAGGCAGGGATAATAGAGCGAACATCAACCTTGCTTTTTACTAAGTAGACCCAAGTACAACGGAAAAAAAATCATCCACAATAGTAATAAATTATGAACAACCAGAGGATGACATGACTCGATAAGGACCCCATATGTCTAAGTGAACTAACTCAAAAAACAAGAAGAATGCGAATTACTAGGAGGAAAAGACGAACGAGTAAGTTTGACGCGGAGGCACATGTCGGAAGGATTAGTAGAGGGCGTCGAAGGATGGCCTAGACGTTTGTAGAGGATGGTTGGGGAGATTTGTGTAGTAGGGCATGAAAATGCTAATGACGGCAGTGTCATCCAACGAAGCCAGTAGACTCCATTACGAGATTCACCCGCTCAAATCACCACCCTCGAAGCACGGTCTTGTATTACACAAAGGCGATTAGTTATCATAAAGACATAATTGAGATCCGCAGTAAATTGATTTAGGGACAACAAATGACACACTAATCTAGGAACATAAAGAATGTTTGGAATAATAACATGCCAATTTAGACGAATGGAACCAACTTGATTTGCGGTGACAATAGCGCCACTAGGAAGCTTGATCAAACGCTTGGATACCGATTGAAGAGGGGACAAATATCCCAGGGTGCCTGTCATGAAAGAATGCACCAGAGTCCAGAATCCAATGGGAAGTCACAAATCCTGCAGTCGTATCTTGATTACGGTAGGAATGAAGAACCGAAATCAATGAAGACCACCGATCATCCGAAATAGACGGACCTATATCCCGCCGATCTTGGGCGGTAAGAGGAGGAGACGCCGATGGCAGGGCATGAGCAACAATTGATGCTGCCAAACAAAAACCTTGAGAAGAAGGCGGTGTAAATTTTTGTAAAGGATCGAAAACTTCAGTAATTGTTGGCTGAAAAGGCGACATCTTCAAAAGGACGGATGCCATGCTGGTTTTAGAAGTTCTTCTAGAATTGTCAGGAAGTAAACCAGTTGAATGTGATCGATAGATCAGCGGCAACCAATAAGATTGTCTTTGTAGGGTTTAGGGTTTAGGTTTTAGGCGGCATAATAGGGTTTTGGATCTTTCGCTCTGAGACCATGTATAGTTTAATAAACTCACGATCTAATTTATTCATTGAACGTAATCTCAAATATATACACAAAAGGAAACCCTCAGGTTAACCTAATAAAGAGTAAAGTACAAATATAACCCTAACTCTAACAGTCAACTAAAGAGTTGACTTACCCACTTTCTCTTGTTATTGCCTCCTAACGGATACTCTTGCACACCTCATTTCAAAACAAAAAAAGGTACCTATAAGGGGACTAATGTGCAGTACCATACTTGTTGCTAGCCATCAAATTTTGCTTCTTTGACCTCTTCTCTACGTTGTAATGCAACAACTCTCACCCTCCTCTTCTAACCAGCAACAAAAATGCAACAACACTTACCTCCTCTTTTAGCCAGCAACAAAGACACAACAACTCCCTACCTTCTTCTAATCACAATGTCTCCCGCAAACAACTAGGTTGCTCCCCTCACCAAGGAAGCAACAACCGTCGAGCCTGAGTCTGAACAAGTGAGCACACATGAGCGTTTTGTTTGGATCTGTACAAGCAAAGATAGGACAACCTCTCCTCAAAGAACCAGTACACAGCAGCGACTTCGAGCTAACCTTATCTACCACGGGCAATAGCAGCAAACGAACCCTTACCTCCTCTACGAACCATTGAGAAAAACGTGTGAGATCATAAACTAAACAACGTTGAGAAACGAATTCATGTCACTTCCTCTCCGAGACAAGTCAACCGGTCATCCTCCTCGCTGATGTCGCAAGCACCTCCGGAACTACAGGAGCCCAGGGATAGAACACCTCCACTTCCGGAATATTCGCCACCTGCTCAAGACTGCTGCATGGAACCGGCCGCCGCACTGCTCCTCATGGGAACCCTGATTCGGGACTATCCACATTGGCGTATAATTGCAAAATAACCATCAATCTTTTATTTATGCTATTTAGCCCGACTTTTATAAAAATTTTGATTTTACCCATAGCCCAGAAATGACTAACTTTATAATTTAAGTGGCTAAGTTAGGCCCAATTAGATCTATTATTTTCAGCCCATATTTTGAACTCTTTTAAATAATTGGGCTTGTTTTATTTAATTGTTTTGGGCTTTTAGGCTTGTTAGTTCAGCCCTAGTTTTGATCTTATCTCTTAAAGATTTGATCTTATTTGATCTTATTTTCTAGTTAGTTTGGGATCGATATTAGATTTGGCCCATAGCATAGAGTAGCCCACGTGGGAACCCTAGATGGACGTCGTCTATAGCCTATATAAGGCATAGGTTGGCCGTCTTTTGTCATTCAACTCATTAATCAAACACAAAATTGAATACTTTTAGTATTTGCTTCTCTCTTGTGGAATCGAGAACGAATAGGTGGGATCCTATTCAAACCCTGAGCGAGTGGATTCTCGTTCGCCAAGCAGCTTGGACTGTTTTGAGTTGTGTCACTTGAATTGGCAAGTTCGTTCTCTCAATCATCTTCAGGCGAATTCTCGTGCTTTGGGAACAATCGATTTTCCCTTTGTGTGAGATTATAGTGAAAGGCTTCTTTAAATCAATCCAAGTTGTATGTTAGAGCCTTAGTTTCCCTAGTGCGCTCTTGGTTGCTTTAAGAGTTCGACCAGATCTTTCCCTCTATCGATCCACCACCATCATTGGATAGTTTATTCATTTTCTTTATCTTTTCCCCTAGTTTACGTCATTTTCCTCTATTTCTTCCCTACGAAGTCTTGGTGTCGAAAGATCGGACAACCTTACGGCTTAACCTGTATCAAATTGGTATCAGAGCCAAAGTTAATCGACACCTTGTATCGTTCCATTTTTCTTCTCTTTTCATGTCATATTTCAAAAAAAAAAGATTCGAACTCTCAAGATCCGTCAAGAAAGTTCTTCACAAAAAGAGTCACCGGAGCAGAAACCGTAACGGTTAGCTTCTACTATTCTCGTTATTTTACTGCTTTTTTCAATTCCGCATTAATTTCTTGAAAAGAAAGATTCTTTGTGGCATGTTGTTAATTTCTTCATACCTTACCCAATATTCGATCTTTTTCTTGTTTTTTATCGAAATCTCACCCGCCACCACCGCTCATACCGCTAGCTGCCACCCTCACCACCATCTCGGCCTCCCGCCGAAATCACTCCCCACCCGAGACCTTCGGTCTTTATGTCCCACCGCCAGTTCACTTTGAACCACCACCTTCGCCACCCCTTTCCGCCACCATCCCCACGCCTACACCTCCTGCTGCCGCCTCACACCACCACATCAGCCGCAGACTCCTTTCGGCGCAAACCCTAACCCTAACCCTAGCCGCAAACCTTAACCCTAACCTTAGTTATTAACCTTGACTGGTTCTGCCTTGACCAAACCACCACCGAACCATCCCGGTTCGAACCTCCATAGACTGAACCACTCCGGCTCACACCCACCCGAGATCGTCACCTCCTCACACAAAAATTTTCGGTTTATCTCCCCTATACCGTTCTCTTTTGAACCATCCACCACCACCGCATCTCACCACCATTCGGACCACCATCACCGTCCCAGAGCGGCCTCGAGCTCACAACCGCCATCGTCACAAACCCTAGTAGGGTTTCTCTTTGTAATTTTGTGAGCTCCAAGTAAAAAAAAAAGTTTCTTGTTGACTAAGTCATTGAATTTTTTACGGTCATTCATACTGTTCATATTTCTGCTGGTTGGTGCATATTGCGAGTTTTGATTATTATCCTGTTAATCCCCTTTGGACTGTTCATATCACCTTTGTTTACCCTTTACCCTTTTCCCTTTTTATTTTTCCCTTTTCTTTTAAATTTTCATCACGCTTCATTTGTCTTTTTATTTAAGCAAATTGATTTGTTGGTTGAGAAATTTGCAGGCGAGTTTAGTTTTGCTTTTCCTAACTAGCACCACTCAAAAAGCCGTTTCCCTTTGAGATCTGAGTTGTTTCCCTTGCTTTACTCTTGTTCTTGAACGCATTTGACCTGTTGTTGTTTTGAGACATTTTACTTGCAGATTCACAATGATCCTCGCAAACCGGTTAAGAGGAGTTGTGAAGCCAACGAGGAAGGCTATTGAGCGATACACTTAAAGAGGTTAGCTTAGGATTTTTCTTATCTAACCTTAACGTGTTTTCTTGCTTTGAGTTATGTCTCCTTCAAGTAGGGAGAACGATAACAGAATAGCAGACACCCTGAGGGCTCTGGATTTCAAGACTGTGCTAGCCCAGATCATGGAGAGGCTAGATGGCTTGGAGACACGGTTTAATGAGAGGACGCCACATAGGAATAATCCGCCACCTCCACCGCCACCTAGGCAGGCGTTCCCACTAGTCGTCAATCCAGGAGTAATGCAGCCCAAACGATTCATACGGAGAGAGCTGAACTTTGATGAAGAGAGGAATGGAGAAAATCCTGTGCTAGAGACTAAGGTGTATTCCAAAGCTAAAGTGAAGATACCAGTATAGCACCCTTTGAAGGGAAATATGATGCTGATGTGTACCTTATCTGGGAGGCGAAAATAGAACAAATCTGGAGCTTTCATAATATGTTTCAGACATTAAGAAGGTACAATACGTTGCCCTTGAGTTTACTGGTTATGATTTAATGTCGTAGAATAACTTGTTGAAGGAAAGAAGAAGAGCTCTAGATACAGACATTACCACATGGGACTAGATGAAGGCGATTATGAGAGCCCGATTCATTCCACCTTTTCATGGAAGAGACCTGCACCAACGATTGGAGAACCTGAAGCAAGGTTCTATGAGCGCAAAGGAGGTTTATGCAACCATGGAAATGACTATAGTTCAAGCCGATGTACAGGAAGATGAGGAAGCTACCATGGCTCATTATCTTAGGATATTACATCCTTATTTAGCTCACGTGATAGAGTTGTATGATTATTCTAACTTAAAAGATCTACTACATCTCGTTGTGAGG
Organism: Fagopyrum tataricum; assembly: GCA_002319775.1. Taxonomy (NCBI): domain Eukaryota; kingdom Viridiplantae; phylum Streptophyta; class Magnoliopsida; order Caryophyllales; family Polygonaceae; genus Fagopyrum; species Fagopyrum tataricum. Next base: position 54,010,743 of record CM008281.1, on the reverse strand, counting down.
GTTGAAAAGAAGTTGAAGATACGAAGTCAAGATGGGCGAGCTCCTGATACTGCGTGAAGAGGGAATTCCAGCCGAGACTATGGGCAAGATCAGGGCAGTGCCGATTGAGATTGTGCCAGCAGAAACCGAGACATTAATGCTTCACCCAGTACTGCAACTACACCTACGTCGAGTAAGACTCCTACCTTGACACCGCAGGGAAGTCAATCTAACTCCTCCACCAGAGCTAGAGATATCACTTGTTTCAAGTGTCAAGGAAGAGGCCATATGGCGCAAGAATATCCCAACAAGAGGACATTGATTATCAATGACATAGGGTACTATGAGTCAGATTCTGACCCAGAGGAAGGAGAAGAGGAGAGGACGGTTTTACTAGCTGAAAAGGACGAAGAAGAAGACCAACTTGAACTTCCATTTGTTTCTGGATTATGTCTTTATTCAAGTAAGATCGTTCCAGACTCTTGCCTTATCTTAAGTACTTTAGATATTGTTTCTCCTGAGATTTCTATTGCTGAGCATGATCTAGACATATCTGCTGAAATTTTTTGTCATGATAAGGAGATATCTAAGTGCTTAAATGTTAGTACCATTGTTGAGTTAGTTACACCCTCATCTGTGTTTTAATGATGCAGTACTACCTACTATGAATGCTGAAATTGTAGAGTATGTTGTTGAATTTAATTCACCTATGTTAGTCCCTGATGATGCTATGATAAGTATTGACCCACTTGTTGATTTTGTTGAGCATCCGGTTGAGTTTATGACAGGAAAATACACGACTGAGGCTATAGGAGAGACCGAACCACACGGCTGTAGGGAGAGGAAAACTCGTGTGTTATTTGTGCTCCTCATCCTTTAACTAATGCTGAATATCTTGATTTTTTTTGTCATTAGGAGAGCTTTTAGTATCATACCTTCTCTAGATGAAGACAATCAGAGAGAAAAATTGTTACGTACATGTTGTTTGGTCTAAGGAAGAGTTTGCAATATGATCATTGATAGTGGAAGTTGCAGCAACTTGGTGAGCACTGAAGTTGTTGGCAAGCTACAGTTGAGCACCGTTCAACATCCACGGCCCTACAAGCTTGGCATGTCATTGTAGCAAGGATCAAGTCCAGACTTCGTGGATTCGCGGTCGAATCCGTTACAAGAAAGAAGGATGATGCAAGAGCATCTAACAGACTAATGTTACCACCTTGGTGAGCACTGAAGTTGTTGGCAAGCTACAGTTGAGCACCGTTCAACATCCACGGCCCTACAAGCTTGGCATGTCATTGTAGCAAGGATCAAGTCCAGACTTCGTGGATTCGCGGTCGAATCCGTTACAAGAAAGAAGGATGATGCAAGAGCATCTAACAGACTAATGTTACCACCTTGGTGAGCACTGAAGTTGTTGGCAAGCTACAGTTGAGCACCGTTCAACATCCACGGCCCTACAAGCTTGGCATGTCATTGTAGCAAGGATCAAGTCCAGACTTCGTGGATTCGCGGTCGAATCCTTTACAAGAAAGAAGGATGATGCAGGAGCATCTAGCAGACTAATGTTACCACCTTGTACGGATGGAAGCATGAACAAGAGGAGACAATTATCTAGAGAGGAAGGACATACCTATGAAGAAGAAGATGTAGGACGTGAAGCTAGAGACACAAAAGCTCGAAATGAGAGAAACACGTATGAAGAAGAAATGCGTGGAGCAGCATGGGAAGGAAGGAGTTTTTGTGCTAATTTAAGTGGCTAAGTTAGACCCAATTAGATCTATTATTTTCGACCCATATTTTTAACTCTTTTAAATAATTCGGCTTGTTTAATTTAATTGTTTTTGGCTTTTAGGTTTTTTAGTTCAACCCTAGTTTTGATCTTATCTCTTGAATATTTGATCTTATCTTATCTTGTCTTATCTTCTAGTTAGTTTGAGCTCGATATTAGATTTGGTCAGTAGCATAGAGTAGCCCACGTCGGAACCCCAAATGGACGTCACCTACAGCCTAAATAAGGCATACGTTGGCCGTCTTTTGTCATTCAACTCATTAATCAAACACAAAATTAAATACTTTCAGTATTTACTTCTCTCTCGTGGAATCGAGAACGAATAGGTGGAATCCTATTCAAACCCCGAGCGAGTGGATTCTCGTTCTCCAAGCAGCTTGGACTATTTTGAGTTGTGTCAGTTGAATTGGCAAGTTGGTGCTCTCAATCAACTTTGCGAGTATAGATGTCTACACACACTTTTGGTGTCATTGTAGGTATTTTGGCGTGTTTCGGAGCTAAAACGATGCATTTGAGGATCAAGCCTCGGGATGGACGCTTAGGAGCGATCACGCAGACATGGGAAAGGAGGAAAAGACGAGCCAAGACGAAACGCACGAGATTGGAGCAATCTCAGTCGAGATCCGAGAAATCTCGGCCGAGATCCCATATCAGAAGTTTCTGTCGAAGAATCTCGGTCCCCATCTCGGCTGAGATTTGTTCCATCTCGGCCGAGATTTTTCACATTTGAGCGAGATTTCTGACCGAGATTTCGTCAACGCTGGATCACGAAGCAAATCTCGGCCCTGACTTTCAAAAATCTCGGTCATCGACCGAGATTTCCGACCGAGATTCCTGTTCGCCGATTTATTTCGTTAATTTTCGGATTTGTTTTAGGGCAGCCCGTTGCGGGATATAAAAGGAAAGCCCTAAATGATTTCCGGGGGTTCCCGTTTCATTCGAATTTCGAGCTCCTTTGGAGAGAGCTTTTTCCCCTTTTCTTCTCCCTTTGCCCTACACCCTTGTTGAACTTGTTGGAGCTTGGAGGAACTTCGCGAATATTGGAGAATTTGACGTTTTGCTAATCCTCTATCAATAAAGCTGAGTTTCTTCTTTAATCTCTACTTTAGATTCTTGTTTATGCATTCTCTCTTGAATTGATTGAATTGATTGGATTGATAATTGCTTCTTCCATTGAATTGAGTGGATTGATGATTGCGTTTGAAATGTCGATTGTTGGCTAAAACTCTTGTGGATCCAAGGTGAATTGGGATTTGTTATTACCCGGACTATGATGGAATTGTGCTTATTGCTTGGTTTGAATAGCTTTGAAATCCTTTGGTTGGCTTGTTCTTGAACCTAGTTAGAATTCATCTAGCTAGTAACCTAAACCGGAATTGAGACCTACCCGGTAATGTTCCGCTTAGATACTTGAGTGTTCGACCATAGGTAATAGAGGTGAAAACCTCTATTGGATTGAGTGTGCCTAGATTCTGTCCTAAGTAGGGTAATACCTGAGACTTACTCGGTAATGGTTTACCTTTCCCTTAGTTCGGAGTTTGGTTTGTTTAGAATTTCCTACCTCTCTACCTTGAGACTTACCCGGTAATAGGTAGTTGGTTTGGAACTAGATAGTCTTGAGACTTACCCGGTAATAGACTATCAGTTTAGAAACGTTCTTCCCTGAAGTTTGTAACCATAGATCTTTTGAGAGATTTTCTGAGTCCGTGCGTATAAACAATGACCTTGAATCCTTGGAATCCGCATTTTCTTTATTGATATACTTTCGTTTGTCTGTTTTACTTGGTTTTCAATCAAATCTGTTATTTGATTGCGAACTCTACAGAAAACCTTTTAAAACTCCTTTGATCTTTCTTCCCTTCTTTTCCAACATCGTTCTTTTATTTTGATTTACGCTATCTGTGATCACATTTGCATTCCAAACATTTAGTCCCTGAGTTCGACCTTGGAATACTTACCCTAACTGTAATTGACCCATACACTGTGGGTTCGCTACAAATTTGGTGTTTATTTCTTGTTTATAAATTTAAAACATACCGTGTTTTTACTAACCTGTGAGCTTTTATCATTATTGATAAAAGTTTATAGGGGCATGAAAATAGCGAACAAAGTTTTTGGCGCCGTTGCCAAGGACTAAGTCATTTGTTTTGTTTTGTGATTTCTTTTAGTGTAAGTCTTTCTTTTACTTTTGATCTCGTTCCTGGTTTTGTTTTTGGAATTTTCCGGACTTTAGGTATCCTTCACAGTGTATGCAAAGAACTAGGGGTTTGAAAGAACTAGTTCCGTACGATCCCGAACCTGAAAGGACACTGCGAGAAAGACTAAGAGCCCGGAAAGCTTCTAAAATGGCTGAAATCAGAGATTATGAAGTGGCTGAAATCAGAGATTATGAAGCTGAACTCAGAGATGCTTTAGAGCAACTAGAAGCTGAGAGACGGATTGCTAGAGAAAGAGAGCAAACTACAGAAAGGGAAATGGCTGCAATGAGAGCTCAAATGGAAGAGATAGCCAGAGCCATGAACCAGAGGCCAGCTGCAGCTCCAGCTCCAGTGCAACAAGTAATTCCAGCACCACAATTAGCTCCAATTCCTCCTCGAGTTGAAGCTCTCCACAAGCCACCTCCCGCTCCTCTCAGACCTGTCATTCACCAGCCTTTTGTGGAAGTTCCACAAACACTTGGACAGAGGATGGATCCTACCCAAAGAGTTAACCGTCCTGGAGTTAACTTTGGAGATCCCGAATCATGAGCATGAGCTGCGACCGCAGGTGATACAGATGATTCGCCAGAATCAGTTTGGGACAGAGACAAAATCTCCTCACCAACACATGAACAACTACGAGACTCTTATGGATGCGGTAAGTCCAGCTCGTATGGAAGGTAACAATCATAAGATAAGAGGTTTTTCTTTCTCTCTTAAGGATAAAGCTTTAGCTTGGTATCAAACTATTCCATATGGGCGGATTAACACATGGGAGGAGATGGTGTCTGAATTCCTCACTAAGTTTTTCCCACCCTACAAGACTACTGAACTTAGAGGGAAGATAAATGCTTTTGTGATGAAAGATAAGGAGAGTTTGTATAAGTCTTGGAGAGGTTCATTGACCTTACGTTGGAATGTCCTCATCATGGGATCTCTAAGATTGAATTGCTAGAGATTTATTACAAGGGACTTGATGAAGATACTCAATTTAAATTGCAATCACTTTCTGGAGGTACTTTTATGGAAAAAACTGTGGATGAAGCTTGGGAATTCATTACGAAGCAAGCCAAGACTATTGAAAAGTATTCTCACAGGAAAGTTGAAGAGAGAAAGACTAGACCCGGAGTCTATGAGGTAAACCAAAACACTCTTAATGATTCAAGGTTAGATGCTTTGCAAGTTGAACTTAAATCTTTGAAAGAATTAATTGCATCTAACTTGAAAGCTCAGCAAGCCGAAGTGCAGGTAGCATCCAAGGAAGAGGATGCGAATTACATGGGTAAAGGTAACTACCAAGGAGGTTATCAAAACCAAAGAGGTCATAACAACAATTATAATAGGAATAATCAGGGAAATAACTACAAGCCTAATCATAATCATCCTGGTTTTTCTTATTCTAATCCTGAGGGTGCTTTGAACCCTCAAGCTTCTTCTAGCAATGCAGGCCAGCCGTCCAAGCCAGCTGAACCCGCTCAACCAAAGGATAGAGTTGAAGCAATGTTTGAGCAATTGATGGCTAGGATGGGAAATCTAGAGAGTACAGTCACTAGTGTAACCAAAGCCCAAAAGGTTTTGGAAACTCAAGTGTTCAAGAAGGCCGAAGACGCTCAAAGAGATCCAGGAAGACTTCCTGAAAAACTGAAAATAATCCCAAGGGGCAAGTCATGGCAATCACTACAAGAAGTGGATTAGAAACAAATGATCCACAACCAAAGGTTTTGGATAAAAGGAAAGCAACCAATGGAAGAGGAGCCTAAGGAAAAAGAGAATGTCTACATCCCTCCTCCTCCATACAAACCACACTTCCTTTTCCTAAATCCCGTGCTAGAGCTCAATTGGACAAGCACTTTGGTAAGTTCCTTGACCTTTTAAATAAATTGCATATTAACATCCCTTTTGTTGATGCTATTTTAGGGATGCCTGCCTATGGAAAGTTCTTGAAGGAAATCCTCTCCAACAAGAGGAAGCTAGAGGAATATGGAGAAGTCAGAATGACCCGGAGATCTACTGACCTCATCCAGAGGAACAGTGGAAAGATGCCACCAAAATTGAGTGATCCCGGATCTTTCTGTGTCCCAATCAAAGTTGGAGATGGAACGTACAAAGCACTTTGCGATCTTGGAGCTAGTGTAAGTATTATCCCACTCGTTTTATGCAGGAAGGTTGGACTTGGAGAACCAAAGCCAGTAAAGATGACTCTTTGCATGGCAGACAGAACCACCACACGTCCTGTGGGAATCATTGAGGATGTTCCAATCCAATTAGAGAAGTTCTTTATCCCTATTGACTTTGTTGTTTTGGATATTCCTGCTGACTGTCCTGTTCCTATCATTTTAGGGAGACCTTTTCTTGCTACCTCTGATGTTTAGTTGATTGTAGGGGTGCTACCCTTACATTTAGAATTGATGAGGAAGTTGTGAATTTAAACTCCCCTCTTTGATTAAGGGACCCTTGTTTGAAGAGGATATGTACAACATCCTAGAGGATGATGAAGATGATTGGGAGATTATAAATTCAATTCTATGTTCTGACCCTCTTGAGCAGGTTTTGACCATGAGCATCATGACAGCAGAGCCAAAAGATGAACTGTTTGAAGAAGTCCGATCTTTGAGTCTTCTCCCATCAACGAGGAATCAAGATTCGAAGAACTGACAGAAGCAGATGGCATCTCGGCCGAGATCCAAGAAATCTCGGCCGAGATTTGGCAACAGAAGTTTCAGTTTCAGAAGATCAGGGCATCTCGGCCGAGACCGAAAAATCTCGGCCGAGATTTACCCTATCTCGGCCGAGATTCACCTCAGCTCGGGCCGAGATCCTTCATCTCCACCAGGAAGAGTTGGCCGAGATTTCTGAAGAAGAACCGGAGCCTCCTAAGGTCGAGATGAAGCCTCTTCCGACACACCTAAGGTACGCCTTTCTTGGTTCTAACTCATCTTATCCCGTCATTGTTAGTGCTAGCTTGAATGAACTTGAACTCGAGAAGTTATTGAAAGAGCTTAAGATGCATAGAAAAGCTTTGGGCTACACTATAGATGACCTCATAGGGATTAATCCTTCTATGTGCATGCATAGGATCTTGTTAGATGATGGACATAGGCCTTCTAGAGAACCTCAAAGGAGATTGAATCCTAACATGAAAGAGGTAGTTAAGAAGGAGATCCTTAAGTTGCTTGATGCGGGAATTATATTCCCCATCTCGGATAGTAAGTGGGTTAGTCCGGTACATGTTGTACCTAAGAAAGGTGGGATGACTGTCATAACTAATGAAAGAATGAGTTGATCCCGACTAGGACTGTGACAGGATGGAGGATGTGCATTGATTATAGGAAGTTGAATCATGCTACTAGGAAAGATCACTTTCCTTTACCCTTCATTGACCAAATGTTAAAGGCTAGCCCAACACTCTTACTTTTGCTACCTAGATGGGTATAGTGGTTTTTTCCAGATCCCCATCCATCCGGATGACCAAGAGAAAACCACTTTTACTTGTCCTTGGGGTACCTTTGCTTATAGGAGAATGCCTTTCGGTTTATGTAATGCTCCTGCTACTTTCCAAAGATGCATGATGTCTATTTTTTCTGAATATATTGAAAACATCATGGAAGTCTTTATGGATGATTTTTCTGTTTATGGATCCTCTTTTGATGAATGTTTGGCTAACCTGTCTTTGGTCTTACAAAGATGTGAGGATTGTAATCTTGTTCTCAATTGGGAGAAATGCCATTTCATGGTTAGGGAAGGTATTGTGTTAGGTCACTTGATATCTAACCGTGGAATTGAGGTTGATAAGGCCAAGATTGAGACTATTGAGAAGCTACCTCCACCATCATCAGTCAAAGGGGTAAGAAGTTTTCTAGGACATGCCGTTTTTACCGGAGATTTATAAAAGATTTCTCTAAAATTGCTAAACCTTTGACTAACCTACTAATCAAGGATGTTCAGTTTGTTTTCTCGAAGGAATGCCTTGATGCTTTTTACAGGTTGAAGGAAGCTCTCATCACTGCTCCAATCATGCAACCTCCCGATTGGTCTCTTCCATTCGAGGTGATGTGTGATGCAAGCAACTTCAGTGGAGCGGTGCTAGGACAGAAGAAGGAAGGACTTACTCATGCTATTTACTATGCTAGCAAGACGCTTGATGGAGCTCAGCTGAATTATGCAACTACTGAAAAGGAGCTCCTAGCCGTCGTCTACGCATTTGAGAAGTTCCGTTCCTATCTTGTAGGAGCTAAGGTGATTGTGTACACGGATCATGCTGCGATTCGGTACCTTCTCACCAAGAAGGATGCAAAGCCACGTCTTATCCGGTGGATTCTTCTCCTTCAAGAATTTGATCTAGAGATTAGAGATAAGAAGGGTCCGAAAACTCTGTAGCTGATCATCTTAGCAGATTACCTCCAGAACTTATGGAAGGGGATGACATCCCTATTGACGATGCATTTCCGGATGAGCATCTCCACATGATGGAGAAATATATCCTCCAAATTTCAGGTGAAAAGGAACCTTGGTTTGCTGACATTGTTAATTATTTAGTTTGTGGTGAAATTCCTCCAGGTTTATCTCATTCCCAACGGAAAAATTCTACAAGGATGTGAGACATTACTATTGGAATGAACCACTACTATTCAAGAGAGGACCCGAGGGAATCCTTAGGAGATGCGTCCCAGACGACGAGATTGAGAGTGTCATCCGACATTGTCATTCATTGCCCTGTGGAGGACATGCTAGTGCTCACAAGACTAGTGCCAAGGTATTGCAATCTGGATTCTTTTGGCCTAATCTTTTCAGAGATGTGCAGATATTCGTCACTGCTTGTGATTCATGCCAAAGGACGGGCAACATATCTAGGAGGAATGAGATGCCTTTGAACAACATCCAAGAAGTTGAGATTTTTGATGTATGGGTGTTGACTTCATGGGACCTTTCCCATCCTCATGCGGGAACCTTTACATTCTTTTAGCGGTTGATTATGTATCTAGATGGGTTGAAGCTATAGCCTCACCCACAAATGACGCTAAAGTTGTGATTAAATTTTTCAACCGAACTATCTTCCCTAGATTGGCACACCACGTGTCATTATTAGTGATGGAGGGAAGCATTTCACAGCCAGAAACTTTGAGTCACTTTTGTCCAAGTATGGGTAACTCACAAGGTTGCAACCCCATATCATCCCCAAACAGTGGCCAAGTGGAAATTTCGAATAGAGAAATCAAGGGGATCCTATTTTCCAATTTAAGGAGGGCAGGCGGAGGGGATGGCATTGCACTCTGAGGCGCAGAAGGGGGATCAACTTGTTTATGGAAATCATGTCATTTGCCTGTAGAGTTGGAGCATAGAGCATATTGGGCCGTGAAATGGCTAAACTTTGATATAAAAGAAGCCGGAGAAAAGAGGTTGTTGGACATCAACGAGCTGGAGGAGATCCGGATGAATGCATATGAGAATGCACGGATCTACAAGGAAAGAACAAAGAAGTGGCATGACAAGCACATATTGCCAAAGAACTTCAAAGAAGGTGATCTTGTTCTTCTCTTTAATTCTAGGCTCCGACTTTTTCCAGGAAAGTTAAGGTCACGATGGACGGGACCTTATGTTGTGAAGAAGATTTTCCCCCACGGAGCTGTCGAAGTATGGGGTGAAAACTCCGGTATTTTTAAAGTGAATGGACATAGGTTGAAGAGGTATACACCGGAACTTCCGGTGGAAAAACTTTCACCTATCCATCTCACTTGATGCTTTAAAGGAGTTAGGTCCGGCTAGAGACCTTAAACCAAGCGCTTCTCGGGAGGCAACCCGAGGTAAGAGTCTTTTCGTCTTTTTATTTTTATTTTTGCTTTTGCGTTTTTGCGCGTTCTTGTTGGTCTTTGCAGGACCTAGGTGTCGTGGTAAAAAAAGATACGGGAAGAGCACTCAGAACGAGCTTAAGGCGAGGAAATTGCTATGAAAGACGAGAAACGAAGTAAGTCGAGGAGGAAAACGCCGGATGCCTTCTTCATTCTTACATTGTGAGTATTGTTTTTACTTCATATTTATTATTCACATTAGGGACAATGTGAGATTTAAGTATGGGGTAGGATGCTTGCAATACCTTTTAGCATGTTTCTTTTATTTGTACTGCATTTTATATGAAAATAAAAAAAATCAAAAATTTCAAAAAATTTTGTGCTTCTAGGATTGATGTGACCTTAATGAGGAAATTGTGTATGTTTATTTGGCTATCGATGTTTATTTTGAGCTTTAATTGAATTAATGGCAATTATGGGATTTGAATGCCTTGTTTGTAATCTATATGATTTATTTGGATTACCTTGTTTAATCGGATTGATCTTGAAAAGTTGAAGCTATATGATGAGTTCTTTTACATTGCACAGAAATGACTTAGGCAATTCGAATTCTTCTTCTTCTCTTCTTTACCATTTTCAGCACCTCAAACATTGAATTTATTTGCCCCTTATGACCCATCCGGGAATTAGGAAAGTGAAGTTTGAAGGTGTATGCTTAATTGTGAAAAGTGAATTATGTGCAATATGTGAAGAAGTTGTTTGATTTGTGATATGTGAATTGAAAGCAAAAGCTTTCTATGGGTTTTGTTGGCTATGAAGATGAGTAACTCGGCACCATTCACATAATCGGTGTTTGTGTCTTGCCAAAGTCGGATTAGTTTTAAAAACATTACCTAGAGTTGATTTGGTATGTGCACTTTGGTGTAAGGTACGTGAAGGAAACTGAACACCAAGGTTTCGGCTATTGTGCACCTATGCCTTTCACTCAAAAGAAGAAAAAAAAAAAAAAAATATGCAAGAAAAGAAAGGATGTATGTCGAGAAAGAAGAAAGAAAAGAAAAATGTTGTGTTGTCCTCTTTCCCGGATTTCCACCACATTACCTATACACATCCTACCTTTATCACGTTTCTTGGCCTTTATTTGTTAAGTCCTATTGATCTTTGCATACATGTAATTGACTTCATGGCCTAAACTTGGATTTTTCATGAATTTTAAACATTGGTAGTTTAAATGATGATTTTGGATTCCTTGCAAGGTGTGATTATCCTATATCTTGCCTATCTTACTTGACCTTAATCGAAATATGTCTTTAGCCTTGTGACTACACTCTGAAAGTGATCATGAATAGAAGCACTACCAAAAAGAGTTTTTTTTTTGTTTAGCATAGATGATTCATGCTATCTTGCCTTGAATTTATTATTTGCTTGGGACAAGCAAAGATAAGTATGGGTATTTTGATAACATGAATTATCGACCTAGTTTAGTAGAGCATATAGTTAGTTTTTCCTTTCCCGCATGCATGTTTTAGCCTTAAGTTTGTGTTCTTTATACTTGTTTAATGCAACTTTGCGAGTATAGATGTCTACACACACTTTTGGTGTCTTTGTAGGTATTTTGGCGTGTTTCGGAGCTAAAACGATGCATTTGAGGATCAGGCCTCGGATGGACGCTTAGGAGCGATCACGCAGGCACGGGAAAGGAGGAAAAGACGAGCCAAGACGAAACGCACGAGATTGGAGCAATCTCGGTCGAGATCCACATGATCTCGGCCGAGATCCGAGAAATCTCGGCCGAGATCCGAGCTCGGACCGAGATCCCCATATCAGAAGTTTTCTGTCGAAGAATCTCGGTCCATCTCGGTCCGATCTGAGATTTGTTCCATCTCGGCCGAGATTTTTTCACGACCGAGATTTCGTCAACGCTGGATCACGAAGCAAATCTCGGCCCCGACTTTCAAAAATCTCGGTCACCGACCGAGATTTCTGACCGAGATTCCTGTTCGCCGATTTATTTCGTTAATTTTCGGATTTGTTTTAGGACAGCCCATTGCGGGATATAAAAGGAAAGCCCTAAATGATTTCCGGGGGTTCCCGTTTCATTCGAATTTCGAGCTCCTTTGGAGAGAGCTTTTTCCCCTTTTCTTCTCCCTTTGCCCTACACCATTGTTGACCATTGTTGAACTTGTTGGAGCTTGGAGGAACTTCGCGAATATTGGAGAATTTGACGTTTTGCTAATCCTCTATCAATAAAGCTGAGTTTCTTCTTTAATCTCTACTTTAGATTCTTGTTTATGCATTCTCTCTTGAATTGATTGGATTGATAATTGCTTATTCCATTGAATTGCTTGGATTTATGATTGTTTCTTCCATTGAATTGAGTGGATTGATGATTGCGTTTGAAATGTTGATTGTTGGCTAAAACTCTTGTGGATCCAAGGTGAATTGGGATTTGTTATTACCCGGACTATGATGGAATTGTGCTTATTGCTTGGTTTGAATAGCTTTGAAATCCTTTGGTTGGCTTGTTCTTGAACCTAGTTAGAATTCATCTAGCTAGTAACCTAAACCGGAATTGAGACCTACCCGGTAATGTTCCGCTTAGATACTTGAGTGTTCGACCATAGGTAATAGAGGTGAAAACCTCTATTGGGTTGAATGTGCCTAGATTCTGTCCTAAGTAGGGTAATACCTGAGACTTACCCGGTAATGGTTTACCTTTCCCTTAGTTCGGAGTTTGGTTTGTTTAGAATTTCCTACCTCTCTACCTTGAGACTTACCCGGTAATAGGTAGTTGGTTTGGAACTAGATAGTCTTGAGACTTACCCGGTAATAGAGGTAGGAAATTCTAAGTTGTGTGTTAGGGCCTTAGATTCCCTAGTGTGCTCTTCGTTGCTTTAAGGGTTCGACCAAATCTATCCCTCTATCGATCCACCACCATCACTGGATCATTCATTCATTTTCTTTATCTTTTTCCCTTGTTTACATCATTTTCCTCTATTTCTTCCCTACGAAGTCTTGGTGTCGAAAGATCGGACAACCTTACGGCTTACCCTGTATCAATAAGGATAATTACAATCAAGTGCCAAAATTTAAGTTTTAGGAAATGACCCATATTTTTTTAAGTTTGTGAATTATTATCTTAGTTGGCATCTGGAGAAACTTGTGTAAGTTGAGTGATTAAGTGTTACAGATCTTTTTATTGTAGGAGTTCTTGGTACTTATAAAGAAGGGATAGAATATCTAAGTTGAAATTGGAATATAGTCGGAAAATGACTGAGGTAAATTTTAGGGTTTAGAGGCATCATGGCCTAACTTGGTGGAATATTGAGAAACGATTTGGGTTCTTCATTGCTATTATACCAATAGGAGATGTATCATATATTGGGATTATTTATATCTTAGAAGCTTAATGGTAAGATGCATAGTTTTAGACATGTATGTTAGCTGATTTTAGAAATGTGAGTATATTCCCTTTTATGTCGCTTGGAAGTTAAGTAAACTCTTAGAAAGTTCGATAAGGGTCTTCCAATCCTAGAAGTGCTAAGAGAGTATTATGAGTGTATCCGTAAGCTGATAAATATATTGATAGGTGTGTTCACCGTTGATTAGGTTTTTGATATTGTATGCACATGTGATTGTGCTGGATAATATCCGACTGTCGCGAGTTCAGGTAAGTCTCACGGACTTAGTTATGTGAATTGTAGTGGTGTGTGTTATGTGAATTATAATAATAACTTGAGTAGGACGGTGTTACTATATTATAAGACCCAAATGTATGTATAACAGGTGTGACATCATTGCCCAGCTTTGACATGATACTAGAAGGTTCTCCACAACTAGCCCATATAGTGTATACGGCGAGATGCATCGAACCACTCTTATTGTTATACGGGGACGGAGGCGAGGGTCACGGTATCCTCATGCCACACCATAAGTTGAAATTAGAAGTGAATCACCTAAATGGAGCTAATAAAAATGGTTTGCGTGCAAGTATGATTATGTGTTTAATTTCAGCATTTACGTGTGATTGTGCTATTTTAGTACTTAATTTGTACCTTAGGATTGTTAGCTAACGGTTTTACCGTTATGTTTTTAGACTTCTTTTAATTAAGGAAGTTGCAAAGTGATCGGGAGCGGATGGTCAACCGGATCCATGTACTCATATAGATTGGGTTGTCCTTCAAACTTTGCATGTATATAAAGAGACTAACATTATTGTTGGATGTTAGTAGTTACGTCTCCGCGACTGTCACATTTTAGGCATTCATGTCATTATCAACTCTATAAGTTTTCTATTTGTTTTAATTACATTTGTGTCTTGTTGTTGTAACACTCCAAATCCGTAGGACTCGAGGTGCTACTGGGCTAGGATCTCACAATGGATCCTGACCCTAGCCTGATCACAAGTTCACTGGATCTTACAACAAGACACAGATAGATTAAAACAAAACATCAAACTGTATATATACATATCAAAAGGTTTACATAAGAACAGCTGAGCACAAACAAAGTATATACTGTACATACAAAAACCCATAACCCTCGCATAACCCAGTGTACGGAGCCCTCAACGGATCACCCACTCTGGATCACTCTGCAGCTCTCCTAACCTGCAAAGGATCTACAACATGGTATAAAACCGTTAGCTAACCATACATATATAAGATAAGCATAAGCACATACACACATCACAAAATCATACACATCTCATCATGATATCACACATTTACCCAGTTTATTATCTTTATATAAATAGTCCAACACTCAAATCATATATATATATCAATATGAACATATGTGACACGAGGAATATATAATCCTCGCCTCTGGGTCCAATAGCCAGCTGGAATGGTGCCTGGATCACCTCCCCGTGTACCCTAAGGGAATGGAGAGTGCCCGAACCGTTTACCAGGTCTGGCCTGCCTACAGAGAACCTCCCAGACTCCCCGGCGGGATGAAAGGGCAAGTTATCACGGCCCTACAATGGGTAATCACTAGACCATAGGTCGGTAATAATAATCTCACATGCTATCAAGTATATAACACACACCACTCATGCATACATCAAATATAAGGATTGTAGCTAAGTAAGTCCTATGGACTTACCTCAACCTCGGAGTAGTCTCAACCACGAACAACTCCAAACACGATCCACTCCACTCTAGAGGACAACACTGCCTAATAACAAGGCATAACATGATATCAATCTCCTATCTATCAAAGGGGTCACACCTAGACCCAAGGGATCCATATGGATCATATCCAACTCGAAAACCTCAAGGCCATAACCGGCGCCTATCGATATCATACTCATCATCATTCTATCCTCATACACATACCTAGCATGCTACTAACCCGCTCATACTAGGAAAGGAAAGGATCATACTACTCTAAGTAGATCATGTACAAGACGCACATGCGGAACGAAAAGACGCAGGGACGGAACAAGGCAAACCGCAGGCACGGGCGCAAGCGATGGAACCGTGGCCGCAGGGGCGGCAACTTCCGGCGCGGGTGCGGTGACAAGGATCCCGCAGGAGCGGCGTCACTGGAACGCGGGGGCGGCGTCAGTGCATAATGTGATCCCGCGATTCATCTTCGGCTGTTCACATGATGGAATCACGTCTTCACCAACAATCATCCATACATATACATATATATACACATTCCAACATCAATCTACAACCAATACATCTAATCCTAAGCTAAGGAATGAAATCAAGGAAGAAGAAAGAAAGAAGAAAAGAATGGAACTTACCACTACTGTGGTCTAGGCTAGAGAATGATCACAAGCACCTCTTCAGCTGGCTCCCAAGCTCAGCAATAACAACATACACATCAACCTCAACAAGCCACACAAAACCTCTTTCAAACCAAGAGGAAAACCAAGCACAAGATCAAGAAGGAGGAAGGGAGAAGCAAGAAGGACGTGAGAAGCTGGAAAGGAAATGAAGATGAAACCCTTGCTCAGCAACGTAAGAAGAAAGTAGGGAAAAGAAGGTAAAGCACGGGTCAACCTGTCAACAAAGTCGGCTGCAGCCGCAGGAAACCGCAGGGGCGGTTCCTTGAGCCGCAAGGGCGGAAAACATCACAAGCCGCAGGGGCGGCTAAGACCAAAATGGCTACAAAGACTAAGGCTCTTAC
This sequence comes from Fagopyrum tataricum, assembly GCA_002319775.1. Taxonomy (NCBI): domain Eukaryota; kingdom Viridiplantae; phylum Streptophyta; class Magnoliopsida; order Caryophyllales; family Polygonaceae; genus Fagopyrum; species Fagopyrum tataricum. Next base: position 53,994,847 of record CM008281.1, on the reverse strand, counting down.
AGTTGTAATATCCGGTGAAATTGTGGTCAAGAGAGGGTCGGGACCCATTGTGAGATCCTAGCCCTTGACACCTCGAATTCAAAAAATTTGGGGTGGTATACCTTCCTCATCGGGTGACACACAACGCATTAGACATATTTTTAGTGCAGAAAACGACAAACACATACAAAAACAGTTTTTTATCCGATGTAAGAAAGTTTTTATACTCAATGAATAATAAGTGTAGTGTGTGCTTCTAAAATTTTAAACTCTAGCTAGCAGGGAAAAAGAGAAGTTTTTTTTAACAAAAATTTATAGTAGAGCTTTTAACAAAATGAACTAAATATATAGGATAAATCGGAATTTCCGAAACCCAACAACAAATTTCTAGGAAGAAAAGAGTTAAAACTTAAAAGCAGCTACTTAGATAAGAACTGACAGTCAGGGCAATGGGTTGAAGGAAGTATGATACTCACATTTGCAAGGTATAAGGCCTAGTGTAAGCATAATTTGTTATGACCAAAGTTACAATGGACATGACGAACAACCAAGTCTTCATCAACATACCACATAGAACTGTAATAATAATAATAATAAGAACAACCATGCTGATAAGAAAGTCAACACCCCTTTAGCTATAGCTCAAGTGTGAACTCCCACCTCTAGAAAAGGTCTTGTGAGCATGTGCTTGTACGCTTATGGTATCACTTTCTTGATAGCCAAGGTCCATCAAATAACACCAAGAGCCTGGCAAATCAGCAAAAGGAAAGCTAAATAAAATAATATGGGCAACAATTAATGGATGATTGAATTGGATCATGAATTAAGGTTTTAAATAATTAAGTTATTTGCTTATATGTAATGGAATCAACATCCTAAGAGAGACCTTATTATTCTTTTTGCTTTTTTTAAACTTTTCACTTTATTTTGGACAAGGGGTGTATTTTTCTTTCCTGAAAAATCAACCAAAATTGGTATAAGAAAAACTTTTAAAGCTAACACATTGAAAAAATATATTAGTCAAAGTTGCCACTACCTAGTTGCTATCTATATTGTTGAAGATATTCTTTACACTTATTCATAATATAATAAGGTGTGCTGCAACCACAAAAAGATGAAGACAAAGTGACCTTGTTGTCATTTTCGTATTGTACTTGCCCTAAAGTGGATTATTGTATCTTTACCTACACAAGGAAGTAAAGAGCAAGCCACTGAATGTTCAAAAATGCAAACAATATAATCACAAAAGACTGTAAAGCTCAGGAACATGGGTATGTGATAGATGATGCACATCGGATAGTATTAAATCAACTCATATACAAGGACTTGTAATTAATGAAGATTGCCAAGCAAATGCCTTTTTAACAATGCAACCTACATCTTGTTGGAAACAAGGCAACTACCCAAATTGCTAGATGATAAATCAGATCCATTTAGTCTACACATTTTGGTGTGTTTCAAACTTGTTTAAGTTGGGTGAATTTTAAAACTATATAGATATATATCGAAATATCCATCACTTCAGAAATAATATCTATATCCATCGTACTTCCTTTAAAATATGCCAATAATAGGATTTCAAAATACTTCCACAAGCATCTGAAAAATATGCTTATAAAAGAACTTGACAATGTCAAATTTGAGATTACTAGCACATACATCATTTAGTTGCTTTATTTATAGGGTTTCAAATGCTACAAACATCTCAAATGTGTGCTAATAAATGATTTTAAAATGCCAACATAAAACCTCATGAAAATAAACCTTAGGAACTTGAAAGAAAACAACGGACCTAAAAGGAGTGTTCGGCAGCAATCACTCGGGGTTGTCGGAAATTGAAGAAGCTCGGTGCCAGCGGTTTACATGAAGAAGAAATCGAGAGTGGAAGACAAAAGGTGAGTTGAAAGAGACCTGAGACATAAGTTTGGCGCCGCTTCTCATGAAGAAGTCGAGAGACAATCAACACGAGTTGAAAGGGAATGAGAAATAGGTTTTATTTTCCCTTTCAGAGCAAGGGTGTGTTTAGTTACGTTGTTTTGAGTTTCATTTAGTTTAGGGTTATTAGGGGTACATTAATAATGGTGTTTAGTTGCAGTTTGGTGGTTCACTGTAGTGGTTCTTTGAGTGGTTTTTAGGTTGTGAAAACGTGATTTTGAGAAACCGGTGAGGCAAGGTTTTTGGAGATTATCAATGGTTTGTGAAATTTGTATACCAGTGATGCCCCTCCTCCTCTCATCTTCACTCTCCTCATTCTCCTCCATCAATACACAACAGAGTACTCTGTTAGGGTTAGGGATTTGTTGGCGAAAATTGTGACAACAATGCCGAAAGGGAAGAAGCACTCTTCGGCGCAACGCCGGCCCGGAAAAACGCCAGCTACGACCTCCAAAACGACACCAAAAACCTTACGTTCTCTTAGGTTAGGTATTTTTGCAATTTCTCTTGTCCTTCTTCCATAGTCTTGTGTTTTCTCAAGTTCTCTTCTTTTCCATGTTTTCAATGAATCTGAATATTTTTGACAAGTTCTCTTCTCTTGTTTTCTCAAGTTTTCTCTCTTCCATTTGATACCCCTCATCTCCTATCCACTCTCCTCATTCACCATCGATATTGCTAGGGTTAGGGATATGTTGTTGAGACTATTGACTGATTTGTTTTTAATAAGCAATTTTCTGCATCAATGGGGTTTATAGGTGTATGATACTTGCTTTGTTGGTTTGACATTTTGGGCATTATCATATCTTGCTTTGGTTTTGATTCTACATATTTATTCATATCTTTCATATGTAACAACTTTATGCAGAATAAGCTAATTAATAAGTGATGAAACAACATGATATGTGGAGGGGTAAATCAACAACATCTTGGTGAAATTTTGAACTGAACATCACTATAATAACCCTAGATGGCTAGTATTTGTTTGCTTTATTACTTTAAATAATTTCAGACATATAATATGTGGCTAGTCAGAATATAAACTGGTTCAATATTAATGCAAACTTCAGAGAGTGAGCTTTTATTACATGAAATCCGGTTCTATCTGTGAACAAATTCAAATTGATCCCTAACTAGCTGACTGAAAGTGTCTATGCTTGAACACTCCTCAAATTACCAAACTATTGATACTAACTTTTACTAGAAAATCTTAATTTCATTGATCTGCAATAATATCCCATTCTAGATTGGTGGTGGAAACATTATACTCTTAGCTTGTTTCAACATTCCTCTTAACCTTGTAATTTCTTATAATTCATATGAAATATTGACCTTTTGAATATGTATGTGATGATCACAAGGGCTCCTAAACTGCATATAGCCGAGGAGGAATTGAACTTGACAAAGAATCCCATAGGGGAGATTGAACCATCTGCAACACGTACATGAATATGTTTGGGACTCCAACTCACGTTTTCCAAAAAACTACCACATGTATTGTCCTTATCAAGTGTCTTGTGTCATGTAGTTTGGTTTGGATTTTATAATGATAATATTCTTGTATTATGTAATAGACTTCTACAAAAGATGAAAGGACAGTTAGGACATCCGAAGACAATCGTCTAGGTATCTAAGGTCCGTTAGAAACTGTGAACTCGCACTATACTTGGTAGCAATCAATAAGCGTCAAGAGGTAAAAATTGATGCACTTGAAGTGTGCAACAATGCCTTGATTGATCAGATTGCAGATGTGGCAACCATATATTCCATCCTTGACGTTGAGAACTCAGGTTCAAAGTCCCAAAACAAGTGTTTGAAGGTCGTCATAACTTGTATGATCTTGAGTGGCTTCATGTAATTCATGTCGGAGTACATATGCAAGGGTTAGAATGAACTTGTAATGATTAGTAGCTATTAACATTTTGATAATTTTTTTGTTGAGATGTTTCTAATGCTAGCTAATGTAAAGGTTTGAAGTGTTTGTAAACCAGGTTATGTAACAAAAGTAGGACAACTTGCTGTTGTAGTTTGTTGATGTAGGTACAAATGTTTTTGTAAGTCATGACGTGGTATGTAATTCAGGGATAAATCTAAAATATTTATGGTATGTATGGTATTGTGACAGCTTGATGTTGTAGTTTATTATTCTCAGTTTTACAACTGAAGTACATATGATCAAGGGAAGGCTCGTACGAAAACTCTTTGATTTGTATGTAATTTGTTGCTTGTAATTCGTTGTTGACAATAGATCTTTCTCTCAGGTATATATGATCAAGGGAAGGCTCCTAGAAAAGGCTTCATATTGTGCTGATTTTTTCAGCTTGTTTGATAATTTCAGCATCAATATTCTAGATAAGGCGTCTTATTGTGCTGATTTTTCCAACAAGTGATTGGTGTGTAAGAATGCATAAAAAAAGCTCTATTACCTGGTCATATTGGAACTCAATTGATTATAGCATAGTTCACTTAAACATGCTCCTAGAAAGGCTTCATATTGTGCTTATTTTTTCAGCTTGTTTGATAAGTTTCGAGCATCAATATTCTAGATAAGGCTTCATATTGTGCTGTTTTTCTGCAAATGACTGGTGTGTAAGACTGCACAACATAATCTATGTTACCTGGTCACATTGGAACTCAATTGATTATTAGCATAGTTCACTTAAACATGCTCCTAGAAAGGCTTCATATTGTGATGATTTTTCAGCTTGTTTTATAAGTTTTCAGCAGTAATATTCTAGATAAGGCTTCAAAATGTGCTGATTTTTTCAGCAAGTGATTGGTGTGTAATAATGCGTAGCATAATCTGTTTTAACACATCTATGTTACTTAATAGATTGATAATTGGTTTGCTCTGCATTTAAGCTACTAAACTCATTTGTTGTAGCTTTTTACTACTGAAGCTATTATGTCACTTTTGAGAGAATCTATTTTTTTCCATTGAAAAAAATCCCAATTTTGCTTACTGGCTTGATACAATGGAGTAAGATTAGAAGAAGAAAAAAAATTTCAAATTATATGAAAGGAAAAAATGGGAGGTAATTGCTAATGAATCTCAACAACTACCAGAGCAACTCAAATGTTTCTATAATAAACTTAAAGATGATTGGAAAAAAAACTCAGATTCATATTGCTCTGGAAAATGCTATACGCCTTGTCCACCATACAACATCTACTTTACTACTTCCATGCAGGTAGATAGCCATAAAAACAGCTCTAATGAACAAGTTTCTTCCAATTCAAGCAAATATTGCTAAATCCTTATACTAAAGAATCTGAGAACACTATACACTTCAAACACAATCCAAGAACAACTCAAATAGCAAACGCAGACAAATTAATTAGTAAGAAAGTCAAAAGAAAAGAAGAAGGGGGAAATGAGAAGTACCACATATGATTTGAGAAGATGAATTGAGTGTGTAGCATAGAGGAAATGAAGAAACAAAATTGAGTGGACTGAACTCTAGTATAAATTTGAAGGAAACAAAACTTAAGCAAAGTATTACAAATGTCACCTAATATAGATCAGAACAGCTGTTTGCTTTGGCTCGTTTTGAAAATTCCATTACAATCATGAAGATGGTGAAATTGGGTTAGTCTCTTCTAATATTTACTCACTATTCATTCAGAAACTGATTTCACTCTTCACCCTCTATATCTATTTGTTTATCAAATCACGTGACATGCTTTTTAAGCAACATTCATCTTGCCCAAATTTTGTTCTTAGCACTTTGATCAAAGTAAGGACGGTTTGGCTAATTTTTAGCCAAAATTCTAATCATTTTTTAATCTGAAATGATTGGAGATTTTTATGTCAACAACTTTACATTTTTTCTGAATAATCAAGGAATACTCTTTATAGTTCTCATGTTTTCACATTTTTTCTGTCAACAACTTCACAACAACCTTCCTCACTTGTCCAAAACGATTTCTTTAAAGTTCTCATGTTTTCACATTTTTGAATCTGAATCTTTTTCTTTGAGAATAACAGATCAGTTGCTTAGAAATGATTATCATGCAGATATCTTCAAGAATAGGAGTAAGAGAATTTTAGAAACATGTCCTCTCTTTAATTCTAAAAGTGAAGTCTATCAAAAGATTAAAAAAGATATAGTAAACCTTCTGAATATCTTCTGTAAGGACAGATTCCAAGTTTTTCAATGGAGTGTATCAAAATATTTAAAAAAATCAATGAAAGAAAACTCATGGCAGAAAGGAAAGGTCATGTCTATAAGTAAAATATAAAGAGTGTACTTATGAAGAAAACAGATTACACATTTGCTAACACATTCATTTATTAAACACAAACAGTCGATCAATGCATCCACAACAAAATATGTTCAAAATACAGTCACAAGCTTTACAAAATACAAGTCACAACATGTTTTACATTATATGACAACAATATATGCTTTACAAAATACATTCACAAGCTTCCCATAATAGAGTTACAAAGCTTTACAAAAATATTTGTGAGTAGATACATATGACATGTAAGAGCCTTAGTCTTTCGGACCGAGACTGGACCTTAGCCGAGATTGGCTTTGGCCGAGTTTGGCCTTTCCGCACCTGCGGGCATGACTGCCGCCCCTACGGGTTTCCGCCCCTGCGGCTCAGGGAACCGCCCCTGCGGTTTCCGGCGGCTGTAGCCGGTTTTGTTGACTCCTTTGACCCGTGATTTACCCTTTCCCTTACTTTTTACCTTGCCGAGCAAGGGTTTCACTTCACTTCTTATTCCACTCCAGCCCTTCCTACGTCCTTCTTGCTTCTTCACCCCTTCATTTGATCTTGCTTGAGAATCTCTTGGAGTTTGCTAGAGTTTGGTGTGGCTTGGTGTTGTTGGATGTTGTGTGTATGTTTGCTGAGCTTCAGAGGCCAGCTGAGAGTTTGTTCTGTACTTCCTTGGGTGATCACAGATGTGGAGGTGAGCTCCGTGCTTCTCCTTCCTTTCTTTCTTTCTTGTTCTTCCTTCCTTAGCTTAGGATTAGATGTATTGATCATAGATTAATGTTGGAATGTGTATGTATATGTATGTGTGTGAATTTGGATGAGAGAAGACGTGATTTGATCACGTGAAGAGCCGAAGAGAAGCCGCGGGATCCCGTTCTGCACCGACTCCGCCCCTGCGCCTAGAAGCCGCCGACCCTACGGAAGTCGTGCCGCAGCGCCCGCGCCTTGCCTGCGTTGCCTGCGTCCCTTGTCACCGCGCCTGCGGCTGCTCCCTGCCGCGCTTGCGGGTTGTCTATTCCGCCCCTGCGTCCCTTGATCACGCAGGTGCGTCTTGTCCCGGGACTACCTATAGTTGGGTAGCTCCTTTCCTTTCTTAGTATGAGGGACTTAGTACCATGCTAGGTATCGGACGTTGATACGAGTTTGATATATATATGTATGCCTTTGTGTGATAGGAGTTTGATATATATATGTATGCCTTGTATAGGCCGTGTTGTCCTCCAGTCTGGAGTGGACCTGAGTGAGAGCTGATCGTAGTGATACTACTTTTGAGATTGAGGTAAGTCCATAGGACTTACTTAGCTACCATCCTTATATTGGATGTATGCATGAGTGGTGTTTGTTATATGCTTTATAGCATGCTATATGGTTCATTACCGACCTATATTATATTGACCGCCCATTGTAGTGGCCGTGATAACCTTTCCCTTTCATCCCGTAGTGGAGTCTGGGAGGTTCTCTGTAGTCAGGCCAAATCTGGTATACGGGATGGACCCTCACCACTCCCATAGGGTACACGGGAGGTGTGCCGATACTACTCCAGCTGGCTATAGCACCTAGAGGCGAGGATTATATTCCTCGTGTCACATATATTCATATACATCTATTTATACGATTGAGTGATTGGACTTATTAACGATGATAAACCGGGTAAATGTGTGAAAGCATGTTGATGTGTTATGATTCCTGATGTGTGTTTGTGCTCTAGCATCTCTATATATATGTGTATGGTTAGCTAACGGTTTTATACCGTGTTGTAGATCCTTTGCAGGTTAGGAGAGCTGCAGAGTGATCCAAAGGGGTGATCCGTTGAGGGCTCCGTACACTGGGCGATATCGTGGGATTGAGATATTTATTGTACGGATAAATGTTTTCTTTTGTACTCAGCGGTACTTGTGTATTACCCTTTTGGATATCTATATATCAGTTTTACGTTTTGTATTTAATCTATTTGTGCCTTGTTGTAAGATTCAGTGAACTTGTTGTCAGGCTAGGGTCAGGATCCATTGTGAGATCCTAGCCGAGTAGCACCTCGAGTCCTACGGATTTGGGGTGTTACATGACAGCTGCATCAAAACATATGATAGTGCTCACAAATATGTTCAAAACACTTCCAGGACAACAACTTGACATCACAGAGTTATTTCTTCCTTATGCATTTATTTCCCATATCATCTTGGCTATTTGATCTTGTATATGTTTTATTTCACCTTCAACACTTGTATCTTCCACTTCCTCATCCCTGTCACTTTCTGAACTTGTATCGTTGTCATTTATATCTTGGCCATCTACTTCTTCATACCCATCACTTCCTAATGGCTCATTCCTAGCTTTAATTACATAGTTATGTAATGCAAAGCATGCTAGTATTATGTCAACTTGAGTGTCTACCGTGTAACAGAGCATCACTCATAGAATCTTCCAACGAGCTTTTAAAACCCCAAAAGACCTCTTTATGCAACTACGCAAAGATGAATGCAACTTGTTGAACGCTTCCTTTGAGTTCACTGGATCAACGTTCTCAAATTGTGACAGATGGTACCGAGTCCTGGAATATGGAACCATGTAACCTTCTTTGTTCGGATAACCTTTGTCAACCAGATAGTAACAGCTTATGTCGAACAAAGTCGAACAAATATCGTTTTATTTATCTTCACTTTTAATTATGTCGTCAAATCCCTAATCTTAACTGGTTTTAAAAAGTCATACATGTAGGCGGTTGTGGGAATACCATGGATGGGGTTGTAATTGCGTGCTTGAACACCTTCACATCATGTGTTGATCCCTCTCAACTAGGAGACACGAAAGTGAAAAGCATATCAAAATCACATACCGCCATCACATTGAAGGTGCATATCCCTTTGCGCCCACGGTAAGCTATTTGGTCAACTTCGGGATACATGCGTTTATGTGAGTACCGTCTATGTAGCCAATTGCTCCCATGAAATAAGGATTATACCTACTATCATTATTGATGTGTGTTGGAACTTGGGTGAAAGAAGGGTCCTTTGGTTTAATGATGTATTTTTCCATGCCGATAAAATCATCTTCATGGCCAACTAGGGCGTGTAACACCTCATCGATCACAGTAGAAATTGTGGCAGTCGATCGTTGGAACCTCTCGGCAACAATTCGATGTGACAATCCTTGAGTTACCATGTACAAGAAGATCCCACCTTTTCAACTACCTGCATCCTAGGGGACCCTTATAGGCCATATTTATCCATTAGATCAGTACAAAGCTGCCCGAAGACACGTCTCTTTATGCAGAAGGCACTAACACATCTTGTCTCAGTCTTTGAATTTAAAATTAAATCCATCCAAAGCGAACCGGTAAAAAATGAATCAAAGACACAAATCTTATGCACATGCTTGTAGTAGTGCTCATCTAACATATTTTGTTGCATCCATAGACATGCCGCCGCACGTATGATCCGTTTCCTCCTATGACGAGACGCTTCTTCAGACATATGGAGCCTACATACAAGAACGTAAGAAGAACATTAAATTGCCTACATGCAAATATTCATCCATAAGCAGATATTATGAGAAATGAAAAGACATGCATGCATTTGAACAAACTTAAACTTCGGATAATAACAAATTATCAAATTTTAAAATGATACAATCATGTTCCAACACATGCATAAAACATAATAAGATGTTCAATTGAAGTAATAAATCTCGGCATATTGAAAACCTAGAAGTTACAAACCCTGTAACCTAAGTTTGAAAACCCACAATAGATTCTCTAATCATGACGATCACGGGGAATAAGGCCCTTCATCCCTTCTTTGTTATACTCCCGCTCAAGCCAAGACAACCTTGCATCGTTGGTAGGGAGAAAGGTAAAGAGCATACGTTTGTAGTCATTCTCGGTCATCGAAAGCGCAAAGCCCCATAGTGGTGAACCTTGAACAACAAAGCCTTCCTTAACCATTCCCTCAATAACCTTTAATGCTTCAAGACAAGTATTTCTTGGCTGATTTGAAGCAACAATTGCAGCTGAACTTGCTTGTGCAGTAGAGTATCTATCGGGCTCCCACATAGACACCGTTGCATTATTAGCCTTCAATGTAGCAGATAGGGTTTGCCGGTACAAGTTGGAACCACCACTCTTCCGGACATTTCGTTTAGCTCCTCCAGATGATACTCCAAACCGCTTCTTCGGTTCCACGAGAGGGAAGTGGGAAAGAAAACGGGAGGTCAACACCATCTAATCGGACAGCGTGTGGCATCTTCAACTACAAACCCATCACCAATTAAATCGTCCACTAGTAGGTGATTAGCATATCCGGATTCATCTACATCAATTGGCATCACCGTGGAGCTCGGCACATTGGTCACATTGGCCCTTGGGACCATAGAAGGGGCAACACAAAGAGAACATGTAGCATACATGCCTTGAAAACTTGACCTCATCATTGACTCGACCTCAGGGCATAATGCATTCTTCCTAAAAACCCGATACTCTTCATTCTCCTACTTTGTTAAGACATAAATAAAAAATATTGTAAGCTTCCCCGTGATTAGACATTGTAAATGAAGAGTTTTTTTGTTTATCATACCTCTAAATTTTCTGCCCACCATTGTGGAGATGCATCAATACATTGTTTTGAAGATCCCAGCCTAGTCCAGTCTCCCCGTGCATTAAGATTTTCCAAAGTTTTCAAGATGCTCTCATGCTATTGTAATTATTTTTCAATGTGTCTTTCTTACACTTAATGTTGGTTTTTTGCTCAAATGTCTTTTTCAAGTGAATCTAACTGAAACCATTCTTCCCATTCTGCCTTTGATATTCAGTAAGCATTTCCAGAAAAGTTCTAGTTAGAGCATCCTCCACACAAACGACTTATCTTTTCCCTTAGTACTCGAGCTACCAATATTCTCCGCAATATTCTTAGTCATGTTTACTAACTGAAACACTTGATAGACTGAATTCAACATTCAACAAGTAACAAATTATATACAACAAAAAATACACTAAATAGGTTCTGCATATTATGACCATATCTATCAAATATACAGACAAATGTAAATATGCAAGGGAAGAAGACAATACAGATAATTGCTAACAACGAATATGAATCTAAGGTGTTACATATCAACAAACAAATGTTAAATACAAAGAAGAATGTAAAAAAACAAACGAATGATTTAGTGCACAAACAACTGTGAAAAAAACAACTGAAGAAGAAGGAAGAACGAAGATAGTTTAAAGAAGACAATACTGTAGATAGGGTTAATTTTTTCTGCGTTTCAAAACACAACTGCAAGATTTCAAATCCTCACAAGATAGTACAAGGCTAGGTAAAAAAACCGAAGGAAGAACGAAGCTCGATTCTCACCTGATTTGCATCTTCTCCTTCTTCACGTGGACGAGTCTCCTCGATTATACTTTATCCTTCTTTTCGATTCTCTAGTTCTACACTTATCTGCCCCCTACTCTCACTACCAACATCGATAATATGTGGCACGGATGAGAAATTGAAGTATTACGTGACTAACTTGTTGAGGGCAATAATGTCTTTTTCGAAATTAGAATCTAGTTATAAAAAAAACTCTAACTAAACACATATAATCAGTTTTTCTAAATAAAGCAATCGTAAAAATAAACACAACCTAAGATAGCGTTTCTTAATAATATAAAAAGATATCGTTTTTAACTTTTTTTTCTTGGAGAAAATAACGTTTTTACAACACTCTAAAGGGAAAAAAAACATGCGGCCACACTAAAAGATAAAAGTTCCATACTATGTATTTAGTAGTGTTTTTTGTAAGACCATTTAGTAGCATTTGCATATAATAGAAAACGCTATTAAAATTTTAATGTATATAATGTAACACCCCAAATCCGTAGGACTCGAGGTGCTATTGGGTTAGGATCTCACAATGGATCCTGATCCTAGCCTGACAACTAGTTCACTGAATCTTACAACAAGGCACCAATAGATTAAAACAAAACATAAAACATATATATACATAAATATATATATATATATATATATATATATATATATATATATATATATATATATACATACATATCAAAAGGATGATACAGAGTACTGCTGAGTACAAAGTCAAACAGAAATCCGTACAACATAAATAACCCAAAATCCCACGATATCGCCCAGTGTACGGAACCCTCAGCAGATCACCCATCTGGATCACTCTGCAGCTCTCCTAACCTGCAAAGGATCTACAACACGGTATAAAACCGTTAGCTAACCATTAACATATATAAGAAGATGCTAGAGCACAAACACATATCAAGAATATTAACACCTCATCATGATATCACACATTTACCCGGTTTATTATCTTTATAACGTTAAGCACTCAAGAGTAGATAAATCGGTATATATGAATATACGTGACACGAGGAATATATATAACCCTCGCCTCTGCGTGCAATAGCTAGCTGGAGTGGTATCATCGCACTTTCCCGTATACCATATTGAGTGGTAGGTGCCCTTCCCGTATACCAGAACTAACTAGCTTACAGAGAACTTCCCAGACTCCACTACGGGATGAAAGGTAAGTTGTCACAACCACTACAATGGGCGGTCAATATAACATAGGTCGGTAATGAACTATATCGCATGCTATAAAGCATATAACAAACACCACTCAAACATATATACATCCAATATAAGGATAGTAGCTAAGTAAGTCCTATGGACTTACTTAGCTACTATCCTCAGTCTCGGAAGTAGTATCACTACAATCAGCTCTCACTCAGGTCCACTCCAAACTGGAGGACAACACGGCCTATACAAGGCATACATATATATATCAAACTCCTATCACACAAAGGGGTCACACCTAAACCCAAGGGATCCATAAGGATCATATCCAACTCGTAAACCTCAAAGCCGTAACCGGCATATCTATATCATACTCATCAACATCCGATACCTAGCATGATACTAAGTCCCTCATAATAGGAAAGGAAATGAGCTACCCAACTATAGGTAGTCCCGGGACAAGACGCACCTACGTGATCAAGGGACGCAGGGGCGGAGTAGACAACCCGCAGGCGCGACAGAGAGCAGCCGCAGGCGCGGTGCCAAGGTGTAATACCCAGGTTTCATAATTTTCACGGTCGAATTAAAATGGATTAGTTTGGATTCTTAATTTATCGAGATCAAGTTGTTTGAGAAAAAATAAAAATAAATAAGGTAATACATAAATTAATAAATAAATTAAATCGAAATTTGGATTGACTCGTAAAGTTTAGATAGCTGGTTAGAAACTGTAACACTTTTCCCGAAGTGTTACTATTCATCGTCTTCTACCTTACCGCCAAACCCTAACCCTTACCTTGTTTTCCGTTTACCGTCCAAATTCCGGCCACCAGCACACCGGCCTTGCCGTCTCGCTCCGCCACAGTCCACCACCCTCTCTTGGCCGCTGATCTCTCTCTCCTCCAGCCCCTGCCGTCGCCGGACCACCAACCTCCTCGAGTCCCGACTGGATCTGCAACAGTCGCCACACCGCTCGGCAACGCTGCCCAGGACTCCGCTGCCACCAAAACCGCCGAGAAGCGGACCTCCCCTGCGCGAACCCCTCCCGACGCTGCTGGAGAACGAGCCGCGACCAGATCTGACCACCAGTGGATGCGCCTCGAGCCGACAAGACCGGATCTAAGCCGAACCCCGTCCGCCGCGCCTCCAGCCGCCAGAAATCAACCCGAACAGCAACTCCGCCGCAGCCCGGACTTGTCGTCGCTCGATTCTCTTCAACACCGGCCGGACTAGCTTCACGTGTACCTGGAACTGCGTCAGCCGCCGCCGCCGAGCCGGGTCTCGTCGTGCCGGCATGCGCGAGTCCCGCCGTCTGCAGATCGCCGCCAGCTTCGCCGGGAAGAGTCCGTAGCCGCCGTCTATCTCTCAGCAAAACCCTAGGTCGGGGATGACCTAATGTTGGGTAAATTACATAAAAGATCCCATCTTTTCAATTTGCGGTTATGACCCATATTTCTGGTTTTTGCAAAGTTGCCCCGGAATGAATAATTACACAAAACTGCCCAGGTTTATATTTACAGGAATGACCCAAATGGAGTTAATATGGGCCAAGTTTATACAAATGGAGTTAAACTTGTAAAAATGACTTGTTTAGGTTCTTGGAGTACGCTTGGAGGAGAAGTTAGTCCGTTTTCACTTCGATACACGAGACCCTACGTTGGTTGACTTGAGACGTGCTCGATTTCTTGGTTTTGTTTTGGTGTTTATTGCGTTCATCTTTTTGAGGTAAGTCATACCGACTTACTTAGCTGCCGTTCTGTTTCAAGTTAAGTTTGTCGTTAATTGTGAGTAGGACCTATTTTATTTCTATAATCTACCTAGTTATATATTGTAAATATTTATTATAAATTGTGTGTTGAATTATTACCTTTAGGGATTTATACAGTATTTGTTGTTAGTGTGAGTAGTTGAGAATTGTGTTTGTGTTGTGTTGACAAGAGTGGGGTTGTGATAGATAGAATTATGGTTGAGACTGAAACGGATATGGTTATAGTTGAGATTAGAACGGGTAAAAATTTGATTGAGATTTCTGACAGACTGAGTATGATTGAGATTGTGACAGACCGAGTAGTGATTGCTTTTGTGAGTTGTGTTGAGAATAGGGTAATTGGTTATGTTACGCACTGACAGTTACGCCTAGAGGGTAATTGGTTATGTTACGCACTGACAGTTACACCTCATGATGCTGGATTGCGACAGATGGTTACATGATATATTGGACGAGGCTAATTGGTTAGTTACGCACTGACAGTTACACCTAGAGGGTAATTGGTTATGTTACGCACTGACAGTTACACCTCATGATGCTGGATTGCGACAGATGAGTACATGATATATTGGACGAGGCTAATTGGTTATGTTATGCACTGACAGTTACGCCTCAAGAAACCGAATGCTGATTGATTTACAGTGATGAGATATGTTGTATTTTGTATGGACAAAAAGTAGAGCAATGATGAGTGTAGAGAAAGGTTGGTTGTTATCTACGAGCAACGATAAGTGAAGTCAAGAGTGATGAGAGTTGTTGATTGGATAGGGTTAATGCTAGGGTTAGGATAAGTAATAGTATACCTTGTCTTCTTCCCTTTTGATATAGATTGGAGTTTTTTATATGTTTAAATATTATTAAGTTTATGTTCTTGCCTAGTTTGTATTTTCTTTCGTTTGGTGTTTCTCACTTTGGTTCATACTTTCAAGTTATATACTTATATTTTATGTTATATTGGATAACTTGATTTTTGTGTCCCTTACATGACACGTACGGGTTTAATCTGATTCCGGAGCTTAGACTCCATTCTTGGAACGTTAGCAAATGGTTTTATTATTTGTTGTTTTAGGACTTATTCAGGTACTATACTTGCATGAAATACTACAATTTGGGGAGATGATGTGCAACCGGACTCATGTGTGCCTTAGGTTTTAGGAAGGTTGTTGGATCATGGGCTTGGTTGTGTTGATGGTTTATGTCGTTCAAGGTTGTCCGGGTTTTATCTTTTAGTTTTGTATGGTTTCAAGTTTATCTTATTTAAACACTTTTGTAAATTAAGGTCGGATGTATTTTTATATTTTGTCGTGCTCTTGTTGGAAGGTCCTATAGTGAGATTGTTGTCAGACTAAATCTGGTGGACCCACTGTGTGGTCCACATCCTAGTGACACATCGGGTTCCAAATCCGGGGTGTTACAAATGGTATCAGAGGTTAGGTTGACAACAAGAGCACTTGCAACCTGAAGATGTGACATGATAATCCGATCTAAATAAAACTCAGATCGAGTTTTGACCTTTTAAGAACACAAGTGTTTTAATGTTTTCTTTTCAACTTGTCTTTTGTGATTTGTAAATGCATGGTGCATTGTCGGGATGTCGGGTTAGTAAGGCACATGAGGTCTTCATCATCAACCTAAGTAGTACTCCAAGTATATTACTTTAGTTGTAAAAGTCATGTGATGTTTGTTATTATAGTTTGTTAATGATAATCATGGTATGCAACGTTGTAGACATGGTACGCCCGAGAGGTTCGAGAGGTGCCACCATTCGAGGAAGAGATACAGGACGACCTACACTCCATTCACGTGGCCGAGTTAGAGCTCAGGGAAGAGCTAGCTTTCGAGATGGGGCTAGAGATAGAGATATACCGTCATTGGAAGTTGGATCGAGATCTCAAAGTAGTCACTCAGTTGCTTCTCCTAGCAGAGTGTTGGTTGATGATCAGACCCTTCGTGATTTTATTCACGACACTGTCAACGATATTCTAGGAGATAGGTTTGGAGAACATCGAGAACCGGCGCCTAGTTCTTCTAATACCGTTCCTCGAGCATCACATGCAAGAACCCCAGATTTCCAGATGACTTCTCCGATTACCGCAACTGCTAGAGAACCTACCATACCGACACCAACTTCCCGAGTGTCCGTCGAGCATACAGTGCCTCCGTCAGCTCTAGGAACATTAGAGAGATCAGTCAAGACCATGGAAGATCGTCAGGAGCATCATGATTCTGGACCAGATAAATGGTTGAAGGCATTTCATCAAATGAAGATCCGTCCTTTTTCCGGAGCAAAAGGAGAAGAAGTCGAGTTATGGCTTGCACGCGTTGATGTTTCCCTTGATTCATTGAGAGTACCTATGAGTCGGAGATTGGAGTTAGTACATACTCTATTGGAGGGAGATGCATTCTTTTGGTGGTTCTCTGGACATCAACAAAAGGTAACGAGCTTTGAGGAGTTTAGGGTAATTATAAGGGAAAGGTTTTGCCCCAACGCTATTAGAGAGGCCCGTGCACGTGCATTTCAGGAGTTCGAGCCAGAGGACATACCCGTGGTTGATATTATGAGGAAATTCCAAAGAGAATTGGTATTTGTGACCGAGGAGTACCCGACTGATGAGCAGCGAATTCGAGCCTTCGCTAGACGTTTGAGACCTGATATCCGTGCATATGTTTCGGGATTTAAGTGCACAACGTTGGACCAGTACCAGGATATTGCAATTACGTATGAGATGGCTCGCCCGATGCATGGGAGGTCCGAGACCTCACAAGGTCCGAGTAAGAAGTCAAAGACAGTGATTAGTGCTAGTGGGTATGGTAGATTGAGATCCACTTCTCGAGATAGTTTCACTCAAGATAGACCGAATCGGTTAGACATGTTAGAAGGAAATGAAGATAGAAGATGTTATAATTGTGGTAGCACTAGACACAAGAAGAACGATTGCCCGAGACAGATAGTCACTTGTTTCACTTGCGGTCAGAGTGGACATCGGGCTGCATATTGTCATAACTGATGAAAGTAAGATAAAAAGTTGGAGGCACGGGGATTGGTTAAGTGCAAGTGTTGGAAATGAAGAAAATAAATAAGTCGATATGTTTATTGCTTCAAGTTAGACATGCATGCCACTTACAATTGAATAATGGTGTGATATATACATATTTGATAATGTGTTGGGAGCCGAGTTTGATTTGTTCAGAACTGTGATGTCCTTGATATAACCTGACTGTGTCGATAACTTGGAGCTTTTCGATTGTTCGTCTATTTTAAGTTTCGGGACGAAACTTTTTTTTAGTGGTAGTATATGTAATACCCAGGTTTCATAATTTTCACGGTCGAATTAAATTGGATTATTTCGGATTCTTAATTTATCGAGATCAAGTTGTTTGAGAAAAAATAAAAATAAATAAGGTAATACATAAATTAATAAATAAATTAAATCGAGATTTGGATTGACTCGTAAAGTTTAGATAGTTGGTTAGAAACTGTAACACTTTTCCCCGATGTGTTACTATTCATCGTCTTCTACCCTACCGCCAAACCCTAACCCTTACCTTGTTTTCCGTTTACCGTCCAAATTCCGGCCACCAGCACACCGGCCTTGCCGTCTCGCTCCGCCACAGTCCACCACCCTCTCTTGGCCGCTGATCTCTCTCTCCTTCAGCCCCTGCCGTCGCCGGACCACCAGCCTCCTCGAGTCCCGACTGGATCTGCAACAGTCGCCACACCGCTCGGCAACGCTGCCCAGGACTCCGCTGCCACCAAAACCGCCGAGAAGCGGACCTCCCCTGCACGAACCCCTCCCGACGCAGCTGGAGAACGAGCCGCGTCAAGATCTGACCACCAGAGGAAGCGCCTCGAGCCGACAAGACCGGATCTGAGCCGAACCCCGACCGCCGCGCCTCCAGCTGCCAAACAGAAATCCGTACATATCAAAAGGATGATACAGACTACTGCTGAGTACACAGTCAAACAGAAATCCGTACAACATAAATAACCCAAAATCCCACGATATCGCCCAGTGTACGGAACACTTAGCAGATCACCCCTCTAGATCACTCTGCAGCTCTCCTAACCTGCAAAGTATCTACAACACGGTATAAAACCGTTAGCTAACCATACACATATATAAGAAGATGTTAGAGCACAAACACATATCAAGAATATTAACACCTCATCATGATATCACACATTTACCCGGTTTATTATCTTTATAACGTTAAGCACTCAAGAGTATATAAATCGGTATATATGAATATACGTGACACGAGGAATATATATAACCCTCGCCTCTGCGTGCAATAGCTAGCTGGAGTGGTATCAACGCACTTTCCCGTATACCATATGGAGTGGTAGGTGCCCTTCCCGTATACCAGAACTAACTAGCTTACAGAGAACTTCCCAGACTCCACTACGGGGTGAAAGGTAAGTTGTCACAACCACTACAATGGGCGGTCAATATAACATAGGTCGGTAATGAACCATATCGCATGCTATAAAGCATATAACAAACACCACTCAAGCATACATCCAATATAAGGATAGTAGCTAAGTAAGTCCTATGGACTTACCTCAATCTCAGAAGTAGTATCACTACAATCAGCTCTCACTCAGGTCCACTCCAAATTGGAGGACAACACGTCTATACAAGGCATACATATATATATCAAACTCCTATTACACAAAGGGGTCACACCTAGACCCAAGGGATCCATAAGGATCATATCCAACTCATAAACCTCAAAGCCGTAACCGGCATATCTATATCATACTCATCAACATCCGATACCTAGCATGGTACTAAGTCCCTCATACTAGGAAAGGAAAGGATCTACCCAACTATAGGTAGTCCCGGGACAAGACGCACCTACGTGATCAAGGGACGCAGGGGCGGAGTAAACAACCCGCAGGCGCGGCAGGGAGCAGCCGCAGGCGCGGTGACAAGGGACGTAGACAACGCAGGCAAGGCGCGGGCGCTGCGGCACGGCTTCCGCAGGGGCGGCGGCTTCTAGGCGTGGGGGCGGCGTCTGTGCAGAACGTGAACCCGCGATTTCTCTTCAGCTCTTCTCGTGATCAAATCACGTCTATTCCATTCCAAAATCACACACATGCAATAACATACACATTCCAACATCACTCTATGATCAACACATCTAATCCTAAGCTAAGGAAGGAAGAATCAAGGAAAGAAAGAAGGAGAAGTAAGATCACTTACCACCCTTGTGGTCCTAGGCTGCAGGGAGAGATCACCCACCTCAATAGCTGGCTTCCAAGCTCTGCATACACAAATCCATCATCAACATCAACCACAACACACAACTCTCAAACACAACTCCAAGAAGAACCAAGAACAAGATCAAAGAAGATGAAGGAGAAGCAAGAAGGACGTAGGGTCTGGAATGAGGAAGTGAAGAAGATAACCCTTGCTCAGCAAGGAAAAGAAAGAAGTAAAGCAAAGGGTAAAGCATGGGTCAAAGGAGTCAACAAAACCGGCTGCAGCCGCCGGAAACCGCAGGGGCGGTTCCCTGAGCCGCATGGGCGGAAACCCGCAGGGGCGGCAGTCATGCCCGCGGGTGCGGCAAGGCTAAACTCGGCCAAAGCAAATCTCGGCTAAGGTCCAATCTCGGTCCGAAAGACTAAGGCTCTTACATATAATCTATAGGATTTATCATATAACCATATAACCTGTTATTAATTAATGCTATAAAAGATTAACTTTGTTGCAGTGCCAACACATCCTAGAGAAATTGCCAATGAACAACAAGAAGTATTTGTTACTATTAAGAGATTCAACACTCATAGGCCCACAAACATCTAAGTGTATGAGCTCCAATTTCTCGCTTGCCCTCCATATGCTATCCGCGAAAGGCAATATGGTATGCTTTCTCAAATAGCTAGTTTCACATACTCCGTGCCAAATATTGGAAGTATCCATCGTTGTTGCATAAGCATGCAAACCACTTTGCTTCCACTCAACAGGAAAACTCTTTTCCTTCATCATCACCTCATATACTTGAGCTCCACTTGAATTATAAATAATGAAAAACATATCTTTGAAATGAATCTTAGAACCCTTCTCCAGCATTTGCCCAACACTAAGCAAACTCTCGTCTAGTTTAGGCACAAACAACAAGTCATGTATGTGTTTAACACCCGTTGATGTGTCAACCGCGACGACTCCTCTTTCCTTCACTTCTAGGTAGTCTTCATTCCTGACCTTCACTCTAGAATGATACGTTTCATCTAGATTTACAATGATGTTTTCCTCATATGTCATATGACTTGTACAAATACTATCAACAAGCCATGACCCCTTCTTGTTTATTGCACACGTTGCAATAAACAATTTCTTGTCCGATCTCCAATTTTAGCAACTCGAGCTTGTTGATTATTATTGCTTTTGGAATTTCGCTCTACATGACAAACTTCATTGCATTTCCAACATTCTTATTGTTGGTTTTGACCAACAATCCTTTTTCATGTGCCTTTGTTTCTTACACACAAAAAAATCACATCCTTCAAGTCTCTCTTTCTGCTATTTTCTTCACCTTCCTTTTTTTTCTCCAGTCGTCTTCTTCTCTCCCCATTTCTTTTGACTTCCTTGTTGAACATTCGTCTTTTGCTTTGCATAGAGAGCAGCCTATGTACACTTTTCACGTCTTTGGCCCACTTGTTGTCCAACCACTTCCAAAGAGTTTGCAAGTTCGGTTACGGTCATCTTCAAGATATCACAAGTATCTTCCAAGGAAGAAATTTTTGCCTCAAATCTCTCCGTTAAGGTCACCATCACCTTCTCTACTACCCTTTTTTCAGGAAATTATTCATCCAACAATTGAATTTGATTCACCACTTTCTTCGTCTTGTCAATATATTCTTTGACAAATTCATATTCCTTCATCCTCCTCAACCATTCAAACTCTTTTTAGGGATTGAATAGTTGCATTTGTTTGGTCCTCTCATTTCCTTCAAATTCCTCTTTTACCTTGTACCAAATCTCCCTCGTCGTTTCACAAGTCATTATTCTTCTGAAAATAAACTCAAAAAATAATGCAAAAGTTATTATTCTTATGAAAATGAACTCAGAAAATAATACGAAAATGGACTCAGAAAATAATACAAAACATACAAAACACTCATTGCTCGAAATTTTAAAGACACTTGATTTTCCTGCCTCTATATCTCTATATCTATATCATTTGTGAAATTTTTACGTGATGGAAAAATCTCGACATCCGCTTCAATCGTATTACAAAGTAACTAGATAAGCACTCATTTTCACTACCCCGGAAAATGACGGAGGATGACTAACATTTTACATTTGTGTGGTGGCACAAGAATAATATTGATGATAACAATAACAAGTTTTTATTACAATAAATTGAGCAAACGTCAGTGTTGGCTTGCATCAACTTCTACATTGTATTGTTAGCATAGATAGTAGTGCTGAAAACCATAACTGAAGATAACCATTAATGATTTTGATGAGAAGATAGGTAAGCATTATAACAACTAAGCTCCTCCTCCAGCTGTAACCTTTGGATCAAAGATCGAAAGAAACCAGAGAAATACAAGTCTCAACAGTTTTGCCGAATCTAGAAACTATTAAGGTGCATGTTGAAAGATGAGCCGTGAAACCCAGAAGCAGCGGCTGGCGGCAACTTCAAAGAGATAGTTGGCGGGCGGCGGCGGCGGCGGTGAGTGGTCGCTGTCTATAAGACTCATGAGGTGGCGGAAGTCTTGGAGACGGCAGGGTAAGGTGATGGCCCCCTGGTGGTCGAATCCGAACTCCTCCTCCGCCGCCTTGAGGAGGTTGATGAAGAGAGGGTGGTTCAAGTATCCGACCGGCACCAGGAATTTCTCCGGCGTCTCTCCTGCTCCTCCGGCCACCCAAATACCCATCCACCCCTTGGGTACCACTTCCGAACTCCTCTTCACCATCGCCGACGTGAGTAGCTAGAGTTAACCGAAGATAGCTTGAGGGTATTTTGGTCAGAGAAAAGTAGAAAAAAACCTAGGGTTTAGAGTTATGCTAATCTTCGCCATTTTTGAGAGGTATGTGATAGAGGAGATCGATCATCTTCATCATATAATTTTAATTTTTTATCATCTCCCTGATTCTAGAATAGATGAACAGTACGAGGGTACCACTTTATATAGATCTCTTTTTGTCTTCGAGTATCTCGAGGTTTTTCTTGACGTTGGATGAATAAAAATATTATTTTATTTGGTTCATGGAGTATAAAATATGATAGGCCTGGAATTTGATTATTTAAAACTTGGAGGGTTGGATGGCAATTTGGTAATTTGGGGTGGTGTGTGAATAGCAGGACACGTGGATGGTGAGAGGTGAGGATGGGAAACGTGGAGGCTCGGTGGACCCCACTGTATACGTTGAGAGACAGAAACTCATATTGAGGTGGTTCACCCAATGGCTGGGCCTCCACATAGCCATGTAAGCATAGCCGCTTGCCACGTCACTACACAATTCCATACTTGTATATTTTACGTAGTTTTTTTTACCAATTAATTAATCCTTGATTATCACCCTCGTCCCAATTAATAAATTCCACAGAAAACATAAACTAATTTTTTTTTTATAATCTACCATTTAAAATATAAAATATATTATATACTTGATCAAATTTAAAATGTATAAATCATTCTATATCGTTATCAAATTTAAAATGTCTAAAATATGCAATTTTATTAGATTAGGAGTATGTAATCGGTTTTGATGTCTGATGGCTTAGCCGAAGGCCCTTAAGTGAACGACCACCATACTTCAGTAGGGCCAGTAGGCCCATACCAACATATTGGACCAAAGAAGCTCAAGTCACCACTGTACAATTCTGGTCAACATGCCCTCTTTGCTTTGTCATTATTTTCTTTCATGATCGTTCACGGCGTCGGATTTATTAGCACATATATGACGCGCACCGTGACTGCGTATCAAGTTTCATCTTAATAAGCATGTTTGTGGAGAGGACCGTTGTCACTGCTTCACAAACACAGGAAAAAGAACACAGAGAGAAGGGAGGTTTTTTTACGAATTCATTCAAAATCAAGTCAAATTATTGAAATGGAAAGATATAAGAAACGAGGAGGATGTCAAGTTGGACTTTCATTCGAAAAACGCGATAAATCAATAGAAGAGGTATGTTTTTTTAGTATTGTTTTCAGATTGATTATATGTGAAATTCATATGTTAAGATTGTGTTTGTAGGATCATTTGCACTAGTGTTTACTAACAGGTGTTATGTTGGGCCAAAAAACGCTAGTGTCTTCAGTTTTTACTAGTGTTTTGGAAACACTAATATGAGGGACAATTTGTATTTTTTTCGGAGTGTTTTTAAATGAAAAAGACACCGTTGTCCCTACTTTATATTGTTATTAACTATTATGTCTTAAAACCCAACATAAGAAAGGCCTTCTCTCACATGTGAACACGCCGCTGCTTTGAATTCTTCTTCCTTCGACGCTCTGGTTAATGTTATCTACTTCCTTGGAAGCCACCATCGAGTAACAATATTGTCATACCGACTTTTTGGCTTATTTGAGGACGCTTTGATCCTAGTATGTTAATTATATACTGTCCAAAATTTTACATTATATTTTTTTAAACATCCCCAAATCATATTTATGTATATACACGACTAAATACAAAACAATATATTACATCACAATATCATTAGTCAATGAATTATATTATATACAACCAAATCATTAACATCCTTTAAACGAGAAACGGTATTCTCAAATAAAGACTTCATATAATCAACAATATTATCATATAAAGACATTAACGGTTGACTCATAACATAAGTACGGCATTTTGTCTAGGAGTTTGACATAGATGTACTTGTAGCACAATGTAACGACATTTCGTTCAAATGACTTATATAATAGTAAATTTGAAAAGTACAACTTTTTTATCTATTTGATATACACATGGATAAAATGTCTCCTAAAGTTTATTAGGGGTTATGTTAGATATGCCTATATATTTTATTTATACAAAATCGCCAATCCTGCACTTCGGTTGCGGAATCAAAACCGTCATTACAACTTATATATTTATTTATTTTCATTTCGGGTTTGAGGCTTAAGTGCAAAATTGATTCAAATTAATTTTGATTTCGGAGCCCAAGTGCGAAAATAAATAAAACACAATTCCGATTTCGGTGCCCAAATACAGAATTAATTAAAGTCAATTTAACTTTTGGGTCCAAGTGTGGAACCAATTTTTCTTTCGTACCCCTAGATGCGGAAATAATTAAAAGCTAATTTCGAACTTGAGGTGCAAAATTAGAAAGATGTTGAATACATATGATTTTTTGGGTCATTATTGAATTTCCAAATTCAATAACCATAATGACGTAATAAATGTGAGATCAATTTTAAAAACTAATTATGGGTCATCATTCAATAACCTTTATGAGGTGATAAATGTGATATCAATTTTAAAACTAATTTTTCCTCTCCTCTACGGTTACAACTTATAATGCATGGGCAGTGATGGGCCTAATCTTTAAATGTCCTTCCCTAAGAAATGGCCGTTATAACTTATAAGTAGCCCACTGTTTTGCACATTACTTCGTTTTAAATGGTGATTATGCAACTCATAATCATCAAGTTCACAAATCAAAACCCAAAACCCTCTCTCTTGAATCGGAAGCAAACCATCCGAGTAAGTCTACTAACCGAATCTTTTAGTAGTATGTGTTATTTATTTTGATTAATATAGCTTCAAGATATTAGTCCTTCTCATAAACGTTATATGACGACTTATTTACATCGAGATAGAGGGGAGACGAACAACAAGCTATACCACCAACCTTTCTAAATAGCAAACCAATTTTCCTGAATACAACCTTTTCTATATAATGTTCTAGTAATGTTATGGTCAAAGTATGGCAATGGGTTTCCATTGTTGCGGATAGTTGCATAGAAGCTCTTGAGCCAACCAACATGTTGTTTATGTGCACAAGTGGAAAAACACATGTCGAAGCATCAAGGAGCGGATTGTTTGATATTGAGACTGAATATCCTTATGAAAAGGAATTATCCAAGATGGGTAGTCAAGTTTATAAGCCTATTCAGACTTAGCCTTGATTGTATTCTCAAGCCGTTGGTTTGATTAGGATCGGAGTTTAGTATGGATACTTTTGTATAATTTCACATTCACTTCTTCTTGTATGATTTAAGGGTTTTGGTTTTCAATATATATTCTTGAGCTCCTATCGTCTATACATTATTTACAAAGAATGAAGACGGTAAGATGTGATATGTTACATTAATGTTAGCTCTCGTGCAAACAAATTTGATACTTGTAGCTGAATAAGTATACATTTGTTGAATTGTCTAGGAGGAATCAGGAAAATATTTACTAGAAAATTTGATTATTCATCGAGAGTCAAAAACACCGATATTATCATGTAAATTAACGTAAAAATACAACAATATAACGAGAAACGGTATTACCAAATAAAAACACCGAACGAGTAACCATATTAATTACTATATAACGACAATAAGAGTTACTCATACCATATATAAGTACGACATCAAATAAATAACCATATTACCATATAACAACATTAACGGTTAACGCATATCATAAGTACGACACCAGATTAATATTGATATTATTATATAACAACATTAACAGTTAATGCGAGTAACTAACCATATAACAACATTAACGGTTGACGCATATGAGTCACCATATTACCATACACCGACACTAACAATCGACTCATCCCCAAGTACGACACCGAATGAGTAACCATATTACAATATGACAACATTTTTAGTTATTTAAACCTATAAATATCACCCGCTATCGGATGGATTAAACAAATCGGTTTATTATTGAATATACAAATTCAAGAACCATCAAAACCCTAAGCTCTTGCAATTCACTGCTGCAAAGCCCTCTCTTGCTTCATCTCAAATTCCAAAGCTCAATTGTACTCAATTCTCAGCAAGTTCAGGTACAACTAGTTTTTCTTAAAGCAAAACCCTAAAATCTTGCAATTCCTTTCTTCAAGGTCGTTTCTGGCTTGCTTCTTCACTTCCTCATCTCAAATTTGAAAGCTCGATCGTGCTTAATCTCAGGTACAATGCTCGATCGTCGTATATTTGTACACGTTTTTATTAATTCGAATTTTAGGTTATATGTTAGATCTCTCGTTGTTGAGTGTTTTTTTTTTATTATTTATGTTTGATCTATTGGCTAATGACTATATGAAAGGATCACCAAAATTAGATCAATAATCAAGAGTAGTATGTAGTTTCAATTTCATGTTCATACCAATTTATGCAGTGACTTCCAACCAAAAAACAATTCATGTAGTGACTTGATTTTTGGGTTTTTTTTGGTTGATGAGTACTAAACATATAATTTGGGAGATGTATGAATTTCATTAAATGTGGATCAAGGGATAGATCCAAGCTCAGAAAACAAGAAGAAGAAAGATGGAGATGAGCAACCGGTCGAAGAAGAATTGGATTCAGTATTTCTCTTTCTAATCAAGAAATATAGACTGAATATTATAGCTATTTATATGTGAAAAATAATCATAGTTATTAGTAACATAATACCGTACCTAACCATGGTTAACTTTATTAACGGCTAGTAATAACTACATTTTTCTATATTTCCCCCTCAAATTGGAACATCTACAAGTCCCAATTTGGATGACAAAAAGAAATGTTGTTCCTTGCCCAGTGCCTTAGTCATTATATCCGCTAGCTGTGACTTGCTTGGAATATAAGTTGTTTTCATAAAACCTGATTCCACATGATGCCTAGCAAAATGACCATCGATGTCAATATGCTTAGTGCGTTCATGAAAACAAGGATTTGCAGCTATCTGTTGTTCAGCTCGATTGTCACAGTATAAAGTGATTGGCAAAGATATATGAGCTTGGAGATGTTGAAAAATATAGCTTGTCCACAATAACTCAGATGTTGTTGCTGCCATACTCCTATACTCAGCTTCAGCTGTTGATCTTGATACAATTGCTTGCTTCTTTGTCTTCCATGAAATTAAAGAATGTCCCATAAACACACAATATCCTGTGAGTGATTTTTTGGAATCTATACAAGTACCCCAGTCAGCATCTGAATATCCCTTGATGCTTAAATCCTACTGATAAGGATAAAATGATCCTTCTGTAATGTTGCTCTTAAGATATCGTAAAATATGTAACACTGCTTGATAGTGAGATTGCTTAGGTTGAGAGACAAACTGAGAAACGTGTTGCACTGCATATGACAGATCTGGCCTGGTGAGAAATAGATACAAAAGCCTCCCTACTGTTCTTTTGTATAATTCAGGATCTGAAAAATTTTCTCCTTCATCTGCAATCAATCTCAACCTTGTTGGTAATTGAAAGTACGCTGGCCGGTTTGGATTCACTCATATTCGAATGCATTATGATATATGTTGCATACTTTTTCTGACTGATGAAGGTACCCTGATCAGATTTGAGAATCTCCCATCCTAGGAAGTATCTTGCTTCACCCAAGTCCTTTATAGTGAATTTCTTATTCAAAGCTTCCTTCACTTTATGCATTTCTTCTTCATGATTGCCTATGACTAATATATCATCTACATATACAAGTAATACAGTCATCTTATCTCCTTTTCCTTTAATAAATAGAGAATAGTCATGTATTGACTGAGCATATCCTAGATTGAGCAAGAACTGTTTCAGTTCTAAATTCTACTGTCTAGATGCTTGTTTTAATCTATAGAGAGATCTCCTCAAAATTGCCCTTTTATAACCATCTGGTGGTAGCATATAAATTTCTTCATCTAGAAATCCATGCAAGAAAGCATTATTCACATCCATTTGAAATAATGGCCAGCCTTTTGCAGTAACATATGCAATCACTATTCTGATTATAGCTAGCTTTGCAACTGGACTGAATGTGTGTTTGTAGTCTTTTCTCATTTTCTGATTGAACTCTTTCACAACTAAACGTGCCTTGTACCTTTCAACTGAACCATCTGGTCTATACTTGACTTTAAACACCCACTTACTGCCTATAGCTTTGTATCTTGCTGGCAACTTTGTCATTTCCCAAGTCCCATTCAATTCAAGGGCATTTAATTCCTTATGCATTGCTTCTTCCCATTCCGGCTTTCCATTAGCAGCCATATAATATGCAGGTTCTTCTATCTTTAAGGTTTTCCCAAAAAAAGCAAAAAAATTTGTATGTTGCTTCAGTAAGCATGGTATCTCTATCACATTCATCACATAGTTTGTTGTCCAAACTGGTGCTTTTCTTGTTCTCACTAATCTCCTTACTTCTGGTATATGTATCTCCTCATTCATGTTAATATGATCTGACTGTCTGTCAATATCTGTGTCTGCTTCCTCATTCTGAATTTCATTCTCAGTAATCTCTTCATTTTTTGCTGTCAAGTTGTTGATATCATCAAATATATCATCATTTGCCACCCATTTTGATTTTGTTTGAGCTGTTATTTCTATGTCTTTACCTGAAGGGATATCTTTGAAAGGGAATTGTTGTTCACAGAAAAACATATCTCTACTATTGAATATTTCTTTTGAGGCCAGATCATACAATTTATATCCTTTTTGGTTTACTGGATATTCTAACAATGCACATCTTCTTCCTTTCAGGTCAAATTTATCTCTTCCCCTCAGAACATTTGCACCATAACATAAGTAACCTATAGTTATCAGATTGTCATAAAATGTTTCCTTTCCAAATAGCACTTGATATGGTGTCTTCCAATCAATGCTAACTAATGGCTTCTTATTGATCAAATAAGTTGCTTTCAAGATGCATTCTCTCCAGAATTTCTTTGGAAAATTAACATGCAACATTAATGCTATAGTTGTGCCAAGCAAATGCCTATACTTTCTTTCCACGATTCCATTCTGTTGTGGTCTATAGGGCATTGACTTCTAATGTAAAATTCCCATCTGAACAAGGAACATTTGACAATTGGTGTTCACAATCTCTGAACCATTGTCAGACCTAATAACCTTAAATGGAGTCTTGAACTGTGTTTTGACCACCAACACAAATCCTTTCACAACTTCCTACACCTGATCTTTCTGAAATAACAGTTATGTCCATGTGGCCCTACTTTTGTCATCAACAATAGTGAAGAAGTATTTTTCTCCATTAATACTTGGAACTCTAAATGGTCCCCACAAGTCCATGTGTACAAGATCAAAGCAATGCTCAGACTTATGAGTACTTCTCATAAAAGGTAATCTATGAAATTTTACCATTGCACAAATATCACAACTATGACCAACAATGCTTCCCATTTTATTACAACTATTCAAATGCAACATTTTAGAAAAAAGATATATGTCCTAATCGAGCATGTAGGAGCTCTACATCAACTGTATTACTAGAGCAACACATCTTCTAATTTTCTTTGCATTTGTTTGCCTTCAATGTATACAGACCACCATTCTCTTTTCCTATTGCAACTCTTTGTCTATTCACACGGCCCTGTAGTGCACAACATTTCTCATCAAAAACTACTACTAAATTCTGATCTAAAATAACTTTCTTCACTGACAACAGGTTATATTTAAACTCAGGCACTAACAACACATCAACAAGCCTTAACTGATCACTTAGCATAACATTTTCAATTCTCTCAACCTTTTTCACACTACCATCAGGAAGTTTCACACTAATGTGCACAACTAACTCTCTTATGTTTGAAAAATTCATCAGATATGGAGACATATGATCTGTGTCTCTAGTATCTAATATCCATTCATCATTTTTCAAATCAAGAGTAGCAAGGTTAATGTATGATGTACCTGCAAAATTAGCTGATGATGTAACACCCCAAATCCGTAGGGCTCGAGGTGCTACTAGGCTAGGATCTCACAATGGATCCTGACCCTAGCATGACAACAAGTTCACTGAATCTTACAACAAGACACAAATAGGTTAAAACAAAACATAAAACTGATGTATATATATATACATATCAAAAGGTAATACAGAGTATTGTTGAGTACAAAGTCAAAACATAAATCCGTACAACATAAATAACCCATATCCCACGATATCACCCCAGTGTACGGAGCCCTCAGCAGATCACCCCTCTGGATCACTCTGCAGCTCTCCTAACCTGCAAAGGATCTACAACACGGTATAAAACCGTTAGCTAACCATACACATTCCAACATCAATCTTAGTCAATTCATCTAATCCTAAGCTAAGGAAGGAAGAACAAGAAAGAAGGAAAGGAAGGAGAAGCAAGAAGCTCACCTCTACTGCTGTGATCACCCAAGGAAAGAACAAACACACTTTCAGCTGGCATCACAAGCTCAGCAATCATACACAAAAGCAACATCAGCAAAGCCACACCACAACTCTCTTGTAAACTTCAAGAGAACTTACACACAAGATCAAGGAGATGAAAGAGGAAGCAAGAAGGACGTAAGGGTGGGAAAAGGAATGAAAACCCTTGCTCACGAGCCACATAAGAGGCTTAAGAAGAAAGGAAAGGAGAAGGTAAAGCACGGTCAAAGAGTCAACAAAACCGGCTGCAGCCGTCGGAAACCGTAGGGGCGGTTCCCTGAGCCGCAAGGCGGAAACCCGCTGGGGCGGCACACATGCCTGTGGGAGCGGCTAAGGTGAACTAGGTCCAAAAGACTAAGGCACTTACACCTCACCCCCTACAAACAAGTTTCGTCCTGAAACATGTAAAATCCTCAAACCACTCGGATTCACAAGCCGAGGTACAACTCTCTCTATAACCTCAAACATAAGCATGGAGTAAACCATCAACTCCAGCAACAAAACACTATCCAAGGCATAGAGGAAAACCATCTCTAGCCAAACCATAAACATATCACAAGACATAGAGAAATCACATCTCTAGCCGTATCATACTCATAACAGAAAGGAATGGAGGAAAACATCTCCAGTATCACTATGTCCATCAAAACAACATGGAGGAATAACATCTTCAGGTGAATCCTAAACGTATCACAATAGCATGGAGGAAAGAGCCATCTCCAGCTATAAACAATAATCATACTAGAACAATAAGATCTAATAAGATCATAAATCACATCAAAGCTAGTATAACAATAAACACATCATAGCATATAAGCATATAAGCACACAATAATCACCAAGATAGTAATAAGATCTACTCGGTGATCCTACTGGTGCATTTAACTTGGCATAGAACTCTCGATAGTTCCTCTGGATAATATCCTCAGTCTCCCAGGTAGCCTCATCAGGTCCTCGTCTCGACCACTGTATCCTCAACATAGGAATGTCCTTCGAATGCAGGCGTCTCATACCTCGCTCTAGGACTGCAATAGGATGCTCAGCAAACGTGTGGTCCGGATCAACCACCAAATCATCATAGCTCACAATGTGTCTCGGATCTTGGTATGTACTCCCTCAGCTGAGACACATGAAATACAAGGTGAACACCCTCTAATCTCGGAGGCAAGGCTAATCTGTAAGCTGCGCTCCCAACCCGATCCAGAATCTCGAACGGTCCGACATATCGGGGGCTCAACTTCCCCTTAATGCCAAAACGCCTAACACCTCGTGTCTGGGACACTCTCAGCCACACATGGGCTCCAACTCTGAAATCTAGAGGTCTACGCCTCCTATCAGCATACGACTTCTGACGGCTCTGGGCAGTCAGCATCCGCTCTCGAATCAGTGCTACTCGAGCCATATCATCCTGAATCTGATCAGGTGCCAAACCACTGACAATGCTCTACTCATCCCAACATAACGAGGTACAACATCTCTGTCCATACAGTGTCTCATATGGGGTCATCACAATAGATGCATGCCAGCTGCTGTTGTATGAGAACTCAACTAGTGGGAGATGATCCGTCCACACTTGCCCCCAATCCAACACACAAGCTCGCAACATATCCTCTAGTGTCTGAATGGTCCTCTCTGATTGACCATCTGTCTGAGGATGGAACGCAGTCGTGAAGTGCAAACTCGTCCCCAAAGCAGTCTGAATATACTGCCAGAATCTCGAGATAAATCGCCCATCTTTGTCTAAGACGATCGTCCTCGGTACACTATCTTCCTAGTGTACTCCTCAGCTAATCTGCTCACTGGCCACGTTTCCCTAATAGGAATGAAATGTGCCGTCTTCGTCAATCTGTCTACTATAACCCAGATAGCATCAAAACTTTGGCTCAGTCTCAGCCCGGTCACAAAATCCATGGTGACGTCCTCCCACTTCCTCTGTGGAACAAGAAGTGGATGGAGCTCACCTCCAGGTCTGCAATGCTCTATCTTGACCTGTTGGCAGGTCGCACACTGTGCCACAAATTTGGCCACATCGGGCTTCAGCCCTCCCCACCAATATAAACGTCTCAAATCCTGATACATCTTACTTGTACCTGGATGTACAAAGTAAGGTGTACAGTGAGCCTCCTATAAAATTCTCTGACGTAGATCCGCATCAGCGGGTACACAGACGCGACCGCGGCGCCTCAATACTCCATTTGCTCCTAGTAGGAATTGTGGTGCCTCATCCCGAGACATGCTATCTCGTATCCTCATCAGTGTCGGGCAGGTCTCTTGCTTCTGTTCGATCTCGCCCAACAGATCAGGAAGAACCTCTAAAGTACGCAGCTGAGCATCCTCATCAGGAAACGGGATGTCCAACTCTAACCAGATCAGGTCTCTCTGTAACTGAGACTGTACTGTCAATCTCGCAATCGCCTGCTCTCGAGGCGTCTTCCTGCTCAGGGCGTCGGCGACAACGTTCGCCTTCCCCGAATGGTACAAAATCTCTAAATCAAAGTCCTTGATCAGCTCGAGCCACCTACGCTGGCGGTTATTCAATTCCCGCTGCGTGAAAATGTACTTCAGACTCTTATGGTCTGTGAAGATCTGACATGTAGCACCATACAAGTAATGTCTCAAGATCTTCAGTGCATGAACTACCGCTGCCAACTCCAGATCATGAGTCGGGTAGTTCTCCTCATACGTCTTCAGCTGTCTAGATGCATATGCTATCACTCTGCCCCGCTGCATCAATACACATCTCAAGCCTAGCTTGGATGCATCACTGTATACCACAAAATCCTCTGTACCCTCGGTTTGTGCCAAAATAGGACAGAGAAGTCATACGTCTCTTCAGCTCCTCAAAACTCTGCATACACTGATCAAACCATACAAATCTGGTAGTCTTCCTCAGTAGACTCGTCAGTGGACGGGCAATCACAGAGAATCCCTCCACAAAGCGTCTGTAATAACCGGCTAGGCCAAGGAAGCTACGTACTTCCTTGACGTTCGTCGGTGTAGTCCATGCTGCTACTGCCTCAATCTTCGCCGGATCAACCTTGATCCCCTCAGCTGATACTACATGACCCAGGAATGCTACCTCTGGCACCCATAACTCACACTTAGAGAACTTAGCATAAAGTTCTCTATCCCGCAAAACCTGCAATAGGGTCCTCAAATGTCCTACATGCTCCTCTCCACTGCGAGAGTATACCAGAATGTCATCTATGAAAACCAACACAAACTGATCCAGGAAGTCGAAGAAGATACTGTTCATCAACTCCATAAAGACGGTTGGGGCATTCGTAAGCCCAAATGGCATCACTACAAACTCGTAGTGGCCATATCTGGTCCCGAATGTTGTCTTGTGCACATCCTGCTCTCTCACCCTCAGTTGGTGATATCCTGAACGCAGATCAATCCTGGAGAACACAGTCGCTCCCTGTAGCTGATCTAACAAATCATCAATACGCGGCAAAGGATACTTGTTCTTGATGGTCACCTTGTTCAGCTCTCTGTAATCTATACATAACCTCAGTGATCCGTCCTTCTTCCGTACGAAGAGGACAGGTGCTCCCCATGGGGACACACTAGGGCGAATGAAGCCCTTCTCAGCCAGCTCCTCAAGTTTCTTCTTCAGCTCCAGCATCTCGACAAGCGCCATCCTGTATGGGGCCTTCGAGATCGGTCTCGTACCAGGCTCTAACTCAATACTGAAGTCCACACTCCTCTGAGGCGGCAAACTGGACGGCTCAGCAAAGACATCTGCAAAATCACAGACAACTAGGATATCCTCTAATGCTAGACTCTCCCCATCCTTCATGGCATAACACCAGAAGGCCTCACAACCCTGTGCAATCAGTCTAGCTGCCCGTATCGCACTGATAATTGTGCCTGTCTTTCCAAGGTCCCAACCTCGGAAAACCTCTATCTGACCTAACTCGGTAGAGAGGGTAACAATCCTCCTACCTACATCTAAGACTGCAGAGTGTCTATCCATCCAATCCATACCTAGAATGACTTCTTCATGCTCTAATAGCATGACAAAGAAGTCAACTAGTAACACACGAGTCCCTAAAGAAATGGGACAACCATGAATGCGTAGCACAGGCATCTGACTCTACCACCATCGGGTAACCCTATAATAAAGGGCATCCCCTCAACCGTATCTAGACTCAGACGCTCTACACAGGCATCAAAAATAAAAGAATGCGTAGCACTAGTATCAAATAAGAATCTAACAGGTAAACCATGAATCAGAATGGTACCTGTAGCAGTCGGTGCAGCTGGCTCCTCTGCACTCCTCAGCCCAAAAACTCGGCCTTGTGGCCCTCGGGTGTTAGTGATGCTCCCACCACGACCTCTGCCTCTACTCGGCCCAGGAGCAGATCCCTGAGTCGTAGGGCGATCTGGGACCCTCTGCTGCCCCTGTATCTGCTGCTGCTGAGGTGGCCTCTGCCCACCTCCCGCTACATTGGCAGGGGAAGAACCCTGCTGAGATGAAGCTCCGCCCTGGCGGTAGTAAACAGCTTTGTGACCCTGCCTACCACAGGTGTAGCAAGTCACTAGTGGCCTCGTGCACTCAGGCCTCATATGTCTTGGATCACCACAGTTAAAACACTGACGTCCCTTATCTGCAACCGGTGGAGATGAGGGGTGACTCTAGCGTCTCTAACCACGCCAACCACTAGCAGCACCACCAGTACCACTGGTCTGCCCTGTACGCTGCCTCTTCTCAGACCCTCCGGTCTGAGATGCTCTCCTCTGAACAGCTCGCTCCCTTTCATAGTCGGAAGCTCTGTCCTGATAATCAATCAAGGTCTCACAGTGAAACCCTGCCATGTAAGTCCGGGTAGTATCCCTCAGTCGTCGGGAAAATAGATATACATGCTGATCTGCAGGAGGTGCAGCTGGACCCAGCAATGCCAGCTCCTCCTGGAACCTCCTGATAGCCTCAGAGACTGGTACATCCTCAAACCCAGCCTCCACAAAATCCCGCAGTTTCTCCCTCCTCAGTGAGGCAGGGCAGAAACGCTCTCTAATCAGGGTCCTCATCTGATCATAACTACTAACCTGACCCCGTACAGACCTCCACCAATGTTGTGCCAAGTCCCGTAATAAAGTCTGCACCAGCTCAATCTGTCTGTCCACTGGACATCTAATGGACTTCAGAGTTAAGTCCACGTATCCAATCCAGAGCTCAACCTCTAACTCCACCTTCCCAATGAAAGGGGCTACACCCATCTGATGGAATGCCTTCAACCAGGTATCTGGTCTAGGCCCTCGATGCTCCTCTCGAACCTGAGGAATCTCAGCAGCATGTGCCTGTACAGCTGGCACCTGAGTCACTCCGTGGGTTCTCTCAGATGGTCCCTCTTGTGCCTGTAAATTTGGGGCACGTCTACCGGCTCTGGCAACCTCCTCTACTCGTCTGATATAAGCACGGAACTCTGATCCCCCATGGAGACACGATCAGGCTCACCAGAATGGGCTCTCTGTGACCCCTGTCTCTCAGTTGCACCGTTCCCAGTCTCAGGAACGGCACTCTCAACAACCTCCTCATGTATCTCTCCCGCTGCCTGTGAACCACCAGCAGGAGTCCTACCTCGTCCTCTACCTAGAGGGGGTCTACCTCTACCTCGTCTAGCTGCAGGTAAGGCTCTAGTCTGAACCATCTGCAAAAGACGTAAACCTAACTTAGAAGGATATATATATGCCATATGTATAGATATATATATATCACACATCACATCAGATAATATCTATCTATATATATACCTATACTATCGAGATCTTCAGAGGGGTGATGGCTTCACGTACACACTGACCCAAAACGTTTGTACTCATTTCAAAACCAAAACCTTTTGAAAAGTCAGACCCCTTTTCGGGTTCTGTTCATTTATCTATTCGACCTTTATCGCAGGTTACAAGTGCCATTGTTTTCAACCTGGGCTCTGATACCAACTTTGTAACACCCCAAATCCGTAGGGCTCGAGGTGCTACTGGGCTAGGATCTCACAATGGATCCTGACCCTAGCCTGACAACAAGTTCACTAAATCGTACAACAAGGCACATATAGATTAAAACAAAACATAAAACTGATGTATATATATATATATATACATATCAAAAGGTAATACAGAGTACTGCTGATGACAAAGTCAAAACATAAATCCGTACAACATAAATAACCCATATCCCACGATATCGCCCCAGTGTACAGAGCCCTCAACAGATCACCCCTCTGGATCACTCTGCAACTCTCCTAACCTGCAAAGGATCTACAACACGGTATAAAACCGTTAGCTAACCATACACATTCCAACATCAATCTATAGTCAATTTATCTAATCCTAAGCTAAGGAAGGAAGAACAAGAAAGAAGGAAAGGAAGGAGAAGTAAGAAGCTCACCTCTACTGTTGTGATCACCCAAGGAAAGAACAAACACACTCTCAGCTGGCATCACAAGCTCAGCAATCATACACAAAAGCAACCTCAGCAAAGCCACACCACAACTCTCTTGCAAACTTCAAAAGAACTCACACACAAGATCAAGGAGATGAAAGAGGAAGAAATAAGGACGTAAGGTTGGAAAAAGGAATGGAAACCCTTGCTCACGAGCCACAGAAGAGGCTTAAGAAGAAAGGAAAGGAGAAGGTAAAGCACGGTCAAAGAGTCAACAAAACCGGCTGCAGCTGCCGGAAACCGCAGGGGCGGTTCCCTGAGCCGCAGGGTGGAAACCCGCTGGGGCGGCACACATGCCCGCGGGGCGGCTAAGGTAAACTAGGTCCAAAAGACTAAGGCTCTTACAGATGACATCATCATCTTCCCTTTCATCATCTTCATCATCTCTTGACACATAGCTTGCATGAAATCCGGATCAAAATTGCAACCCTTTTCTGTTGAGTTCATCTCAGTTTGTATATCTAATGTTGTATCTGCATCATTGGTCACATTAACAGCTAATATCTGCCCTTGTCTCCTCCTTTCCCTTTTTCCTTTCTACCAATCAGGATAACCTATGACTTCAAAACACTCCTCTGCAGTGTGTCCAATAACATTGCAATGTGTGCAAGTTCTTTGATCGTTTTCTTTTGTCTTCTTGTAATATTTCCTCCCATTTTCCCTTGTCATGAAAGTAGTTGGTTTTATTACCCTATTTGTCAACTAATTCTGTTGTTCTACTTGCAGAATCAATCTAAATGCCTTAGCCAGATCAAGTGTAGGGTCCATTCCTAATATATGGCTTTTCACAGCATCAAACTCTACATTCAAATTACATAGAAAGTGCATCATCTGATCTTGAGTATCTAACTCTTGGTACTTTGCAATAACCTTGCAAGAACACTTCTCCAATTGTCAATAAGTACAGCTTGGCATATCAATCAAACTTTGCCTCTCATCCTAGCATTTCTTTAATCAATTTAAATACTCTGTTACTGAATCACTTTCTTGTGAAATATGTGTCAATTCTTATTTCAGTTGAAACAATAATGGTGCACTTCCTCTGTTATACCTGTTAGCAATATTCGTCCACAATTCTTTGGCTGAATGCATACATGAAAACCAAAGCCAGATTTGGTTTCATTGAATTCAAGATCCAACAAGATACCAATCGAACACACCTCTTACATTTGATTAGGTTGTTAGGATTCTCTTCTGGTCTAGGTATTGTCCCATGCATCTACAAACCCTAGCTTCATCCTAGCTTCGAGTGTCATGACAATCTGCCTCTTCCTTCCCAGATAATTTTGGCCATCAAATTGCATTGTCGTGAGCGACACTGTTTGTGTATTTGAGTTCACCACATACAATGGATCATTCTGTGCGTTTCCATTTGCCTGAAGAAATTGTGCAATTGGTGGAAGTTCTCTGATCATTCCTCAGTCTTCCTGATTTGTGAAATCTTCTTCAATCGTAAATCAAATTTCCTCTCAAATCCCTTCCCTCTGCCTCTGATACCATATGAATTTCATTAAATGTGGATCAAGGGACATATGCAAGCTCCATAGATGAGGAACTTGCAGAAAACAAGAAGAAGAAAGAGGAGATGAGCAACCGGTTGAAGGAGAATTGAATTCAGTATTTCTCTTTCTAATCAACAAATACAGATTAGATATTACAGCTATTTATATGTGAATATAACCATGGTTATTAGTAACATAATGCCTAACCATTGTTAACTTTATTAACAGCTAGTAATAACTACGTTTCTCTATAAGATGAAATCAATTAGTACAAGCGCATGGTAATTGTTTTTCTTCAACTCCGGATCACCAAAGAGGGTTGTCCCGGATTTTATTGTCCAAAAGGATTCATATTTTTTTAAAAAATATGCATCCTGAACAAAGACTCCAAGGTATTGTTATGAAGGTGGAGTTCGAACTAAAAGTTTGGCTATCACAACT
The DNA here is from genome assembly GCA_002319775.1 of Fagopyrum tataricum. Classification (NCBI taxonomy): domain Eukaryota; kingdom Viridiplantae; phylum Streptophyta; class Magnoliopsida; order Caryophyllales; family Polygonaceae; genus Fagopyrum; species Fagopyrum tataricum. The sequence goes on along the minus strand of CM008281.1, from coordinate 53,955,714 downwards.
GAGTAACAATGAAAGATTTCACCTACTGACCGATGAGATAACAATAATTTTTATAACGACGAGCTTGGAAGGATGGGAAAGAGCTTCTACTAGTTCTAGCTCCTCTTTTTAAGATTCCCGATCTCATGGATACATTGGTTCCAAGCGCGGGTTACTTAGACTTGTCTATTGATAATGGAAGAGGTCTCCTTTTGGCTTACTCACGTCACAAGTGTTTGAAGTATAAATAAATTTGTGATTGTGTAGATGATTGGAGGTATGCTTGTTTTCGTCCCATCCAGAGCCTTGCTAGCCTATTCAACACCGCGTATATTTGAAGACAAGGTGTGCTAGAAAGCTTGAACTTTGAAGCAATTTCAAGGTATTATGTCAAACCCTCGCTAGCCTATTGTTGCGGAAATGAAGGCGTATAGTGTAAAAGCAGCAACCCATTCACATACATCTCAGTGTCCATTTGGTTGGAGTGGTGGAATGGAAACAGAATGAAATCGGTTAAGGGGAAGGAATGAAAATGAAATTGATTAGATTACTTTCATGTGTAAAAAGACCTTTAAACAAACATAGTTTTTTATTGATTCGGAATTATTTCGTTACCGGGAATGATTCCTAGCGATACCAAACGAGTCCTCAATTTCTTAATGGGAAGCAAACCATCCACGTAAGTCTATTAACTGAAAATTTTAGTGATTTTTTTTAAGAGTTGACTCATACCGTATATATAAGCTCTTGAGTTAACCAACGTGTTGTTTGTGAGCACAAGTCGAAAATCATATGTCGAAACTTCATGAGCAAATAACTTGATGCTGAGATCGATTGAATGCCTTAATGATGGAAGAATTCAAGAAAATGGGCAATGAAGTTTATAAACCTATTCAGGCTTAGTCTTACTCTTTGTTGAATATTCTCAAACATTAGATTTAAGAGATTTAGTTTAGAGATTAGTTTGTTGTACTTCTTGATGTTTTCATCGTTGTTGTATGATTTTAGGGCTTTGTTTCTACATATTATTTACAAAGAACCCTGTTTGTTTATTAGCTCAGGTGCAAACAATATATTAAATTTCATATTAAATTATATATATTTAATATGAACTTTCATTTTAGGTGGAGAAAAAATATGTGGGTATTGGGTAAAGTCGCGTTTCCTCTCTTCTTCAAATGCTGGAAAACTTGAAAGACATGATATCCTCATTTCCTTAAGTAGACTATAAAATTGAATGCAATGAGGCACACTTTTGCCTACTTTTTCCATACACTTTAACATAAAGATAAATGATGTTATTTTTAAATATTAAAAAGCCAACATTTCGAACAAATATATCAATATGTAATTTTTCTGATAAATGGAATTTTGGATTATTATTTGTGTATGTCTTGATTAAGACTATAGATGTAAATAATTAATTTTATTTGTTTTTTTCCACAAAATATTAACCTAGTCAATAACGATATTATCATATAACGACATTGTAGAAAAACTCATGCAAAGGATAATGAAGTTATTTTATCGGTGAAAAGAGTATATAATACCGTATGATTAATGTCATTGTCGAGAATTTTATGCATGGAATGAATACGGATTTCTTTTGTCGTTGAACGAATAACGATATTACCTAATAACTAACAACATTATCAACCAACTATTTTCATATATAAAAAACAAGTTATTGTCCAACTATTTCACATAGCACCAAGATGAGCCATATCAATTGATAGGAGTTTTGTGTTCTTTTGGTGTATGATTCATGTTCATATCAATATGGTATGTGCATTGTTTTTTATGATTTCGGGCATAACTCATACTCATAATTGAATTGGTATATACATGAGTTATACCTATATATTCACCAAGGCGAGCGTGACCAACTATAAGTTTGTAGTGACCCCAATTAACCCGTCAGCCAATCCCACTACAACTTCTCGTCCACGAACCTTGAACCCAACTTTGTGTTGCAATTTTGTTGGGGCTCTTACGACGTTTACTCGACCTGACAGCTATGCAACCGGGTATGGCTCTTCATGCGTTACCCTTGAGACCTCATTTTTTAGCTTGAAATGTATCATTCGATATGTCCACGACACCACTTCTCTTGGGGCCACCATTATCCCCGACCCCTATTTGGTTATGTACACCGACATAAATTGGGTTGGTTGTTAAGGCACTTGTAGCTCTACCTTCGGCTATTGTGTCTTTCTCCAGGACTCACCTATCTCGTGGTCATTGAAAAGACAACATGTTGTATCTCATTCTAGTGTTGAAGCCGAGTACCATGGGTGGCCAATACAGTCGCAAGTGCTCTTGACTTCGTAATCTCCTCCTTGAGCTACATTGCTCGATGTCATAAGTTATCATTGTATTCATCGACAATGAAAATGTCATGTACTTCATTTACAACCCCGCCCGACATAGACGAACTAAACATGTTAAGATTGATATACATTTTGTCCTTGAGTTGGTCGTCATTGGTCATTCTTATGTTCTTCATGTGCCTTTAACGTTTCAATGTGCCGCCAATATCTTCACAAAGGGTTTTCCTTGCAACCTATTTCTCGACTTCATATTTAGTATCACAACAAGCAACCTCGTGTGTGACAACTAAGGGGTATGATAAAGAGTATTGTAATTTAATATCTTATAAATTCAAGATCTTTTGTATTATCATATAATTGTATCCTTTATATAAATAGTATTGTGATGAGGCAAGCCCATGGGAATTCTGCAATGTTATACAACATATAATCTTGTATAAACTAACAATGATAATTTAACTTGATTCAATGGTTAAATTCACCTAAAACAACACAAAATCGACATATTTTACAGTTAGATGTCCAACGAGGTAATACAACAATTACAAATCGTATTCTACGGAGAAGCCATAATATCATGCAAAAAGACGGAGAGGATGAGAGAGAAACAAAGATATGAAAAGAATGAAATTAATATGGTCTCACAGTTATGTACCCCGCATAGATGATTTGTTTGACCAGTTATAGGAAAATATAGTGTTCTCCAGGATCGACTTGAGGTCGGGTTATCACCAGCTGAGGGTGAGAGAGCAATACATATCCAAGACGACCTTAGGGACTCGGTATGAACACTACGAGTTTGTAGTGATGTCATTCGAGATCACGAATGCGCCAATCGTATTTATGGAGTTGATTAATGGGATATTCATCGACTTTCTGGATCAACTTGTGGCAGTATTATTGACAATATCCTAGTGTAATCTCGGAGCCGAGATGAGCACGCAGGGAATTTGAGGACCGTGTTACAAGTTCTCCAGGACAACGAGTTGTATGCCAAGTTGTCCAAGTGTGAGTTTTGGATGTCAGAGGTGGCCTTCCTCGGTAATGTGGTTGTTGAGGGGATCAAGGTAGATCCAGCGAAGATTGAGTATGTATCTTCTTTGCAACCTCCAAAGAATGTCAAGGATGTGCACAATTTTCTAGGCCAGCGGGTTATTACCAACGGTTTGTGGAAGGGTTCTCAGTGATTTCCTGGCCACTTACCTACCTTTTGAGAAGATCACCCAATTCGTGTGGTTTGAGCCTTGGCAATGGAGTTTTGAGGATCTGAAGAGGAGGTTGACTTCCACTCCGATACTGTAAGAGCCTTAGTCTTTGGAGCGGAGCCAGGTAGCTGCCCCTGCGGGTCCAAAGGGCCGCCCCTGCGGTTGGCTCTGTTTTCCGCCCTTGCGGCTCAGGATACCGCCCCTGCGGTATCCTGCGGCTGCAGCCGACTTTGTTGACCCTTGGACCATGCTTTACTCTTCTTTCCTTTAACCTTCTTCTTTGCTTTTGATCAAGGGTTCTTCATCCTCATTCCCAGCTATCCTTACGTTTTTCTTGCTTCTCCCTTTCTCCTCCTTGATCTTGCTTTTGTTTTCTCCTTGGTGTGGAAGAATTGTTGTGTGGATGATGATGTTGATGATGATGGATGTTGTTGTTGAGCTTGACAGCTAGCAGAGAGTGTTGTTTTGATCTTTCCTTCTGCTTGAGATCCCAGTCGTGACGTGAATTGATCACGTGAAGAGTGGAAGAGAAGTTGGGAGATTACGTTCTGCACTGTCGCCGCCCCTGCGCCTTAGCGTCGCCGCCCCCGCGGGACCCTGTCACCGCACCCGCGCCTCAGCGCCGCCCCTGCGGCGACGGTAACCGCGCCTACGCCAGTGTGCTGTCGCGCCTGTGGTTGCCTTTGCTTCGCCCCTGCGTCCATCTTGTCACGCAGGTAGTGTTGTCCTCCAGATTGGTGTTGATCGTGTTGAGAGTACTTCGAGATTGAGGTAAGTCCGTAGGACTTACTTAGCTACCATCCTTATATTGGATGTATGCATGAGTGGTGTGTGTTATATGCTTGATAACATGCGTTGTTGTTTATTACCAACCTATGATTTAGTGACCGCCCATTGTAGTGGCTGTGACAACCTTCCCTTTCATCCCGCTGAGGAGTTTGGGAGGTTCTCTGTAGTCAGGTCAGATCTGGTATACGGGATGGCCACTCCCCACTCCTTTATGGTATACGGGTGGGTGTTCCGGATCCACTCCAGGTGACTATAGCACTCAGAGGCGAGGATTATATATATACCTCGTGTCACACATGTTCATATACATATATTTATACGATTTGAGTGTTGGACCTTATAAAGATAATTAACCGGGTTAATGTGTGACAACATGACTATATGTTTATGTTTTCCTGAAGTGTGGTTGTGCTTATGTATTATCTATATAAATGTGTATGGTTAGTTAACGGTTTTATACCGTGTTGTAGATCCTTTGCATGTTAGGAGAGCTGCAGAGTGATCCAGATGGGGTGATCCGCTGAGGGCTCCGTACACTAGGTTCATACGAGGGTTATGGGGCATTTTTGTATGTACAGTTATATGTTGTGGTTTGTACTCAACGGTTCTTCTGTAAACCAGATGGGGTGATCCGCTGAGGGCTCCGTACACTTGTTGTAAGATCCAGTGAACTTGTTGTCAGGCTAGGGTCATGATCCATTATGAGATCCTAGCCCAATAGTGCCCCGAGTCCTACGAATTTGGGGTGTTACAGAGTTGGTATCAGAGCCTTAGGTTGACAATAGTGGCACTTGCAATCTGCGATAAAGGTCGAATAGATAAATAAACAGAACCCGAAAGGGGTCTGACTTTTCAAAAGATTTAGGTTTGAAATGAGTACAAATGTTTTGGGATAGCGTGTACGAGAAGCCATCACCCCTCTAAAGACCTCGACAATATAGATATATATATATATATATATATATATATATATATATATATATATATATAGATATTACCTTATGTGATGTTGTGATGGACTTTTAGCTTATATATATCTATACATATGGCATATATATAGCCTTCTAAGTTAGGTTTATACCCTGTAGATGGTTCGGACTAGAGCCTTATCTGCAGTTGGACAAGGTAGGGGTAGACCCCCTCTTCATCCAGTAGGTAGAGGACGGGGTCGGATTCCCGCTGGTGATCCACGTGCAGCGGAGGAGATTCACGAGGATGTTGTTGAGAGTGTCGTTCCTGAGACTGGGAACGGTGCAGCCGGGAGACAGAGATAACAAAGAGTCCAGTCAGATGACTCGGATCATGTCTCTATGGAGGGACCAGCGTTCCGCGAGTATATCAGACGAGTGAAGGAGACTGCCAGAGCAGGTAGACGTGCCCCTGATCTGCCAGCACAGGAGGGATCATCTGGGAGATCCCATGGGGTTACTCAGGTGCCAGTTGTACCGGCACGTGTTGCTGAGATTCCTCAGATTCCAGAGGATCATAGAGGGCCTCGACCAGATACTTGGTTGAAGGCATTCCATTAGATGGGAGTACCCCCCTTTCGCTGGGAATGTGGGGTTAGAGGTGGAGTTGTGGATCGGACATGTAGACTCAACTCTGGAGTCTATTAGGTGTCCTGTGGACCGACAAATAGAGTTAGTACAGACTCTATTATGAGACTTGGCACAACACTGGTGGAGATCTATACGGGGTCAGGTTACCAGTTATGATCAGATGAGGACCATGATTAGAGAGCGTTTCTGCCCTGCCTCATTGAGGAGGGAGAAACTGCGGGTGATCCTGGACATATGCGGCCAGAGTGCACGAGGCCATTAGTGACTTGCTTTACCTGTTGCAGATTAGGTCACAAGGTTGTCTTCTGTAGACAAAGTGAAGCTTCCTCACAGTAGGGTTCTTCTCCTGCCAGTGTAGTAGGAGGTGGGCAGAGGCCACCTCAACAGCAACAGACACAGGGACAACAGAGAGTCCCAGATCGTCCTACGACTCAGGGATCTGCTCCTGGGCCGAGTAGAGGCAGAAGTCGTGGTGGGAGCACCACCGACACCAGAGGAGCTCAGGGTAGAGTTTTTGAGTTGATGAGTGCAGAGGAGCTAGCTGCACCGACTGCTACAGGTACCATTCTGATCCATGGTTTACCTGTTAGAGTCTTATTTATAACCGGAGCTACACATTCTTTTATATCTGATGCATGTGTTGAGCGTCTGAGTCTAGATACGACTGAGGGATACCCTTTAGTATAGGGTTACCCGATGGTAGTAGGGGCAGAGGTACCCGTGAGATCCGTGATTGTCCCATTTATGTGGGGACTCGTGTGTTGCTTGTTGACTTCTTTGTCATGTCATTAATGCATGAAGAAGTCATTTTAGGTATAGATTGGATGGATAGACATCAGGCGGTATTAGATGTAGGTAGGAGGACTGTGACCCTCTCTACCGAGCAAGGTCAGATAGAGGTTTTCCGAGGTTGGGACCTTGGAAAGTCATGCATGGTTATCAATGCGATACGGGCAGCGAGATTGATTGCACAGGGTTGTGAGGCCTTCTGGTGTTATACTGTTATGCCATTAAGGAGGGGGACAGTCCAGCGTTAGAGGATATCCCAGTGGTCTGCAAGTTTACAGATGTATTTGCTGAGCCGTCCAGATTGCCGCCTCAGTGGAGTGTGGATTTTGGTATAGAGTTGGAGCCTGGTATGAGACAGATCTCGAAGGCCCCATATCGTATGGCGCCTGTCGAGATGTTGGAGCTGAAAAAGCAACTTAAAGAGTTGGCTGAGAAGGGTTTCATCCGCCCTAGCGTATCCCCATGGGGAGCACCTGTCCTCTTCGTACGGAAGAAGAATGGATCATTGAGACTGTGTATCGACTACAGAGAGATGAACAAGGTGACCATCAAGAACAAGTATCCATTGCCCCGTATTGTTGACTTGTTAGATCAGCTTCAGGGAGCGACAGTATTTTCCAAGATTGACCTGCGTTCAGGGTATCACGAGCTGAGGTTGAGAGAGCAGGATGTGCACAAGACAGCCTTTCGGACCAGATATGGACACTACGAGTTTGTAGTGACGCCATTAGGGCTTACGAATGTCCCAGCAGTTTTCGTGGAGTTGATGAACATCATATTCATCGACTTCGTGGATCAGTTTGTGGTAGTGTTCATAGATGATATTTTGGTGTATTCTCGCAGCAGAGAGGAGCATGCAGGACAACTAAGTACTGTGTTACAGGTTTTACGAGATAGAGAACTTTATGCTATGTTCTCTAAGTGCGAGTTCTGGATGTCAGATGTAGCATTCCTGGGTCATATTCTTTCAGCCGAGGGATCAAAGTTGATCCGGCGAAGATCGAGTCAGTAGCAGCATGGACGACACCGACGAGCGTCAAGGAAGTACGTAGCTTTCTTGGCCTAGCCGGTTATTACCGACGCTTTGTGGAGGGATTTTCTGTTATTGCCCGTCCACTGACGAGTCTGCTGAGGAAGACTACCAAATTTGTATGGTTTGAGCAGTGTATGCAGAGTTTTGAGGAGCTGAAGAGACGTCTGACTTCCGCTCCTATTGATGCAGCGAGGATTTTGTGGTTTACAGTGATGCATCCAAGCTAGGCTTGGGATGTGTATTGATGCAGCGAGGCAGAGTGATTGCATATGCGTTTAGACAGCTGAAGACGTATGAGGAGAACTACCCAACTCATGATCTGGAGTTGGCAGCAATAGTTCATGCCTTGAAGATCTGGAGACGTTACCTGTATGGTGCTACATGTCAGATCTTCACAGACCATAAGAGTCTAAAGTATATTTTCACGCAGCGGGAATTGAATAACCATCAGCGTAGGTGGCTTAAGCTGATCAAGGATTTTGATCTGGAGATTCAGTATCATCCAGGGAAGGTGAATGTTGTTGTTGACACCCTGAGCAGGAAGACGCCTCGAGAGAAGGCGATTGCGAGACTGACAGTTCAGCCTCAGTTACACAGAGACCTGATCTGGTTAGAGTTGAACGTCTAGTTTCCTGATGAGGATGCCCAGTTGAGTACTTTAGAGGTTCTTCCTGATGTATTGAGTGAGATCCAACAAAAGCAGGAGACCTGCCCAACACTGACGAGGATTCGAGAGAGGATGTCTCGGGATGAGGCACCACAGTTCATTATAGGAGCAGATGGATTATTGAGACGCCGCGATCGCGTCTGTGTACCCGCTGATGCGGAGTTGAGACAAAGGATATTACAGGAGGCTCACTATACGCCTTATTCAGTGCACCCAGGTACGAGTAAGATGTACCAGGATTTGAGACGTTCATATTGGTGGGGAGGGCTAAAGCCCGATGTGGCCAGATTTGTGGCACAGTGTGCGACCTGTCAGCAGGTCAAGATCGAGCATTGCAAACCTGGAGGTGAGTTTCATCCACTGCCTGTCCACAGAGGAAGGGGAGGACGTCACCATGGACTTTGTGACTAGGCTGGGACCGAGCAGGAGCTTTGATGCCATATGGGTTATAGTGGACCAACTGACGAAGACGACACGTTTTATCCCTATTCGGGAAACGTGGCCAGTAAGCAGATTAGCTGAGGAGTACACTAGACAAATAGTGAGACTCCATGGTGTACCGAGGACGATCGTCTCAGACAGAGATGGACGATTTACCTCGAGGTTTTGGCAGCAGATTCAGACCGTCCTAGGGACGAGTTTGCATTTCACTACCGCGTTTCATCCTCAGACAGATGGTCAGTCAGAGAGGACCATTTAGACACTAAAGGATATGCTGCCAGCTTGTGTGTTGGACTGGGGACAAGTGTGGATGGATCATCTCCCACTAGTTGAGTTCTTGTACAACAACAACTGGCATGCATCGATTGGGATGGCCCCATATGAGGCAATGTATGGAAAGAGATGTTGCACGCCGTTATGTTGGGATGAGTCTAGTAGTGTTAGTGGTTTGACACCTGATCAGATTCAGGATGATGTGGCTCGTGTAGCACTGATTAGAGAGAGGATGTTGACTGCACAGAGCCGTCAGAAGTTATATGCAGATAGGAGGCGTAGACCCTTAGAATTCAGAGTAGGAGCCCATGTATGACTGAGAGTGTCTCCACTCCAGCTGGCTATAGCACTCAGAGGAGAGGATTATATATATATACCTCGTGTCACATATGTTCATATACATATATTTATACGATTTGAGTGTTGGACCTTATAAAGATAATTAACCGGGTAAATGTGTGACAGCATGACTATATGTTTATGCTTTCCTGAAGTGTGGTTGTGCTTATGTATTATCTATATATATATATATGTGTATGGTTAGCTAACGGTTTTATACCGTGTTGTAGATCCTTTCAAGGTTAAGAGAGCTGCAGAGTGATCCAGATGAGGTGATCCGTTGAGGGCTCAGTACACTAGGTTCATACGAGGGTTATGGGGCATTTTTGTATGTACAGTTATATGTTTTGGTTTGTACTCAACGGTTCTTCTGTAAACCTTTTGATATATATATATATATATATCTATATACAGTTTGATGTTTTGGTTTTAATCTATATGTGCCTTGTTGTAAGATCCAGTGAGCTTGTTGTCAAGCTAGGGTCAGGATCCATTGTGAGATCCTAGCCCAGTAGCGCCCCGAGTCCTACGGATTTGGGGTATTACAGATACAAGCCCAACCAAAGGGCACTAAGGATTTTGTAGGGTATAATGATGCATCCTAGTTGAGCTTGGGATGTGTCTTGATACATAGGGGCAAGGTCATTGCATATGTGTCTTGGCAGTTGAAGACGTATGATAGGAATTACCCGACTCATGACCTAGAGTTAGCTGGAGTGGTGCATGCCTTGAAAATTTTGCATCACTACCTTTATGGGACGACGTGTCAAATCTTCACGGACCACAAGATTTTGAAGTACATATTTATTCATCGGGAATTGAATAACAACCAGAGGAGATGGTTGGAGTTGATCAAGGATTTTGATCTAGAGGTCTTGTACCGCCCAAACAAAATGAATGTAGTCGCCGATGCGCTTATCCGGAAGACGCCTCAGGAGAAGGCGATAGCTCGTTTGACCACTCAACCTCAGCTACAAAGAGATCTAGCTTGGCTTGTGGTTGAGATTTGTTTCCTTGATTCGAGTAGTCATTTGGGTACTTTGGAGTTGTTACCTGACTTGTTGAGCGAGATCTGACAAAAGCAGGAGAGTTGCCCGACATTATCCATGATCCGGGTTAGGATGGCCCGTGGTGAAGCGCCGCAGCTTGTGATAGGTGTCGATGGAGTGATGAGACGCATGTATGTGTACCATAGGAAGGTGAGTTGAGAGAAAGGATTTTGTATGAGGTTCATGCTACACTCTACTCGGTACACCCCGGTGCAAGAAAGATGTATCAAGATGTGAGATGTTCCTTTTGGTGGGGTGGCTTGAATCCCGATGTGGCTAGGTATGTAGCCTAGTATGCGACCTGACAGTAGGTCAAGCTTGAACACCATAGACCAGAAGGAGAGATCAACCCATTGTCAATACCGCAATGGAAGTGGGAGGACATATCCATGAAATTCGTCATGGGACTAAGACCAAGCATGAGCTTTGATTCCATCTGGGTGGTAGTAGACCGGCTTATGAAGACCGCATGTTTCATTTTCTATCAAGGAAACGTGGCCGGTGAGTCGTTTAAACGAGGAGTTCACGAGGCAGATCGTGAGATTACTCAGAGTGCCGAGGACCAACGTTTCAGATAGAGATGGGCGCTTCACTTCGAGGTTTTTGGAGCAAGTACATACAACATTGGGTACGAGTATCCACTTCACTACTGCCTATCATCTTCAGTATGACGGTTTGTCGGAGAGGACCATCTAGACTTTAAAGTACATGTGTCCGAGCTTGTGTACTAGATTGGGGGACAAATTTGACCATATCACCTCCTTATAGTGGAGTTTTCCTATAACAATAGTTGATACGCACCTATTGGTATGATTGACTCCCTATGAGGCATTGTACTGGTAGAGGTGTTGGACGCTGCTATGTTGGGATGAGCCCGGGAGGGAAAGTAAAGTTGCCCCAAAGTAGATATAGGATGACATCGCTCGAGTAGCTCTGATATGAGAGCGTATGCTAGTAGCGCAAATCCGCCAGAAATCCTACGCCGATAAGAGGCGTAAACCATCGGAGTTCAGGTTGGTTCTCATGTTTATTTGAGAGTTTATCCGACACGAGGCGTTTGGCGTTTCAGCATCCAGGGGAAGTTGAGTTCCCGATATGTCGGACCATTCGAGATTTAGAGCGAGTTGGGGAGGTAGCTTATCGATTAGCGCTACCACCCGCACTAGAGGGTGTTCACCTAGTGTTTCACGTATCTCAACTAAGAAAGTACATACCTGACCCGAGGCATGTGGTCAGATATGAGGATTTGGTTATCGAGCCGGACCACACAGTTATAGAGCATCTGATAACTGTATGAAAGAGGAGTACTAGACGTTTGCGGTCTAAGAATATCCCTATGTTACGGATTCAGTGGTCTAGACGAGGAGTGGATTAGGCTACTTGGGAGACGGGGGATATTATTGGAAGTACCTATCATGAGCGTTATGCGGAGTTAGTTTCGACCTCAGAGTCGATGGGTTCGTCATCGGACATGTATTTATGTGTTGTATTGTCTTGGTGTTTCTTTCCTAGTATGCTTGAGTGTTACCATTTGATTGCTTGCTTGTCTTGGAATGTTAGATCAAGTTAGTGGCTCGAGTAGCATTAGAAGATGATAGCACCTTCCAGATAGTTGTGGATATGCCTTAAGCATATAGATGTTGGACGACCTTAGATATCTTAAGTTTTGGGAAGAAACTTATTTTAAGAGGGGACTAATGTAATCACAAGAAATTTTATTCCGATAACCGCTTGAAGTACCGATCTATTATCAAATTTTAAATCTTTATTTATCTTTCCACCTACCCTGAAATTCACTCTAGCCCACATGGTTTCCCGGTCCTTTTTTTCCATTCTTCCGGGCCCATTCCCTGCTCCGGCCTAGTTCTCTCTTAACCTGGTGCAAAGGAGCAAGGCCGACCCACTTCTCTTCTCTTCCTTGGCCCGGAGACGCAACAGGCCTAACCTATTTCTCTTCTCTAGATTTCTTTTTTCTTTTTTCTTCTTCTTCTTCTTTTTTTCTCTTTCGGCCGTTCTCCTGGTATTCGATGACAACTAACATAACCTCTCTTCTCTCCCTCTTTCTTCTTTTGAAGCAACACTACAAGGAAGGCCGACTTCTCTTCTTCACCTTCATCGATCGGACTAGTGAGCACCTTCGGTCTCTCTCTTCTCTCTTCCTCCATTCCTATTCTCCATTGACATTCTTGAAGCCAAGACTCATTTTTCCCCTCCGGTGGTCGTCCCAGTCGAGCCGCGAAGTCATATGCAACGCAAAAGTCGGGATCTTGGGCTTCCTGTTATGCTTCTTGGTTATAGCGAGTCGATGTATCGTCGTCATGCCTTTCTTTTCTCTTTCCGATCATATACATACATGAAATCATAGAATATACTCGGTTTTTGCTTTCCCTGGGTTTCGATCACTAGTCTTGAGTTCAAGGGATTTTAATGCTGATTTTGCCTCTCCCCGGAATCGAACCCATGACCTTAGTCCTTGTGCCAAAATTTTCAAGAAAAAATTAGTTAGAGAAACCTACTTCAGGATCAAGTTTCGATGCCTTAAATTCATCTCTTACCGTTGGATTTTTGTTATGTTGGAGATGGTAGTATGTAGTTTATTGTGTTAAAATTTGGAAAGATCCAACGAATAGATTTAGAGTTATGAATTTATAAAGTTGTTACAAAACTCAGTTTTAGAAAAATAGGAGAATTTTGGCTAAGTGTTGGAATAGTAACTCATGAAGACAACTTTGTATTTTTTTTGTGGATCTTATGGATAAGTGTTTATGGATTTTGATCACCCTAGCTAGAAGTAGACATGGCATAATACGTTTAAGAATTTTCTCAGAATTTTTGGGATTTAGTAGAAGGTATTTATCTTAGGCCAATGTAGGACACTTGGTTGGTTTCCGAAAGAAGTTTTATTAGGGTGTTTAATTTAGGATGTAAGTTTGAGTAAACCCTCAAACCCATTATGGATCTTTTAGGCTTGTGAGATGTTGTTGAACAATAGTGAGTGTCTTAAACCCATTTTGGACCTTTTCGGAATTTTAGGAAAGTATGGACATTTTGGTAATTTTCATAAAAGTGAGAGTTTCTTTTTCTTTCTTTATAAAAACCTCATAGATAGTCTAGAAACCCTCTAGAAGCTTCTTTTATTATAGAAATGTGTTATTAAGACGTTTTTCGTCTTCACTAGGCTATTGATATCATATACGTGCAGATCGAGATTTTAGCGATAGTTAGATCTCGGATCAGTTCAGGTAAGTTTTATGGACTTACTTAGCTCGCTTTCGTATTATGGATTGTGTTATTAAGTGGTTTGTGCTTGGTGGTTCGTAATTACAACTTGTGTAAGATGACTTAGATCTAATGACCCAAGTGTATGCATAACGAGTCGTGGCATCATTGTCCAACTCTGTCACGAGACTGGGAGGATCTCTGCAACCAGTCCACTCAGGTATATGTCCATATGCATTAGTACCATTCATGTTGGTTAAAGGGGACGGAGGCGAGGATCGGGAGACCCTCGTGCCACACAATAAGATGGATATAGTGTGAATCACTTATTTACAAAGATAATAAAGAGGATATGTGTGAAATCATGTTATGTTTAATTTCTTCTTTGATGTGTGTTTGTGGTAGGATAATACTATCTAATACTTAGAATTGTTAGATAGCAATTTTGACCGTCATGTTGTAGACACTTTGCAGGGTAGGGCAGCTATGGAGTGATCTGGAGTAGTGTGGTCAGCCGGGTTCTCGTGCATGTTAGGTCAAGACGTGAAAATTTTCTTTCATGGCAAAACTCTTGTGCCTTTCAGTTCTTTGTTTTTAGTCTATTTTGACCGGTTGCCTCTTTTGTTTCTTTTCTTTGCATTACTATTTCATACGCATAAAACATTATTCAGTTTTTCTTTTATTTGTGCCTTGTTGAAAGACCCGGTGAAATTGTTGTCAAGATAGGGTCGGGACCCATTGTGAGGTCCTAGCCCATCACATTCCGAGTTCCTAGAATTTGGGTTGTTATAGGAATTATTAATTTCATCTCTTGATAATCATTTTGATCATTATTTACCTCTTGTGTTACATGTTGATTTTATTGAGGATAATGTTGCAACTACGAACTTGATTGAGTATGATAATTCGCTTAAGTATGAAAAAAAGTGTGTCGAGTGTTATAGACCTTCACATGTAAATTCTGATTTAATTGTAGCCCCTAGATTCATTTCTGAATTTAATTCCTCAATGACTAAAGACCTTGTATACCTTGTGATGGAAAGAACCTTACTTTATACAAGAAGCTTGGTCAAATAGAAAGTTGAGAATGTTAAAATAAACGGTCCTATTATTTGTGATTTTTCCGTGTTTCTTAATATATCTTGCATTTTTCCCTTATTATACCTCTTCTTATTATTAAGGCTTCATGATTATGTCTTTCATACCATTTGGAGGATCATAAGATATGGATTCCTTAATGATATATGGGCATACCCTATCTTAAGATTTATTCTTAAGATATTCCTAGACTTCTTATATGATTTAATTATTGCTTTTGCTATGATTAAGGATCTTAGGGTAATGCATCAGTGGTACATAAGGGTACTAAGTACAACTCTGAAGGCACAAAGGATATGTGATGGCTCTATCACACAATCAGCAACCGAGATCCTAGAACCCTTCCGTACAACCTGACATAAGGGGGAACGATGGTTCCTAGAGCATCAGGAGGTGTGCATGAGAAAATCCGGAGAAACCCTACTTGCCACGTGCAAGTAGAACAACTCAAACAAGTTCAAGGTAAAGGTTGAACAAGACGTCTCTCTCCCTCTATTTTCCACGCAGAAGCCTACAAATCGGACTGTCCTTAGCAAATACAGAAAGAAAATATGTTTAATTCAAAGCTAGGTTGTTTTACTATGAGGCTCGAGCTCCCTATTTATAGGGTGTGGGTCTTGTGGTCTCCAAGCAAAAGATCCTGAAGAAAATAATAAAATAAGATCCATCTTCTAATAAGATATGATCTTCTAAAACTTGAGTCGCAAGTATTCTCAAGTCTATCTTGTATGCTTCCCCATTAGAAGACATCAATTATTTTCAAAATAAATAAAATAAAATAGGTTGAAAAATAGCTTTTTAAAGTCCAAATATAAACCTTAATTAAAATACGTTTTTATGAATAAACCTTAGATGCGTGACCCATACGTGTGCATGCATGGGCTGCTCTCCATGCACGAACGCCCTTACGTGTGCATGACTGTCCCTCCTTCCGCTATAATTTTATTCATGATATATTTCAGTCTTTCCGCTATTATTTTTGATATAGTTTTATTGATGGTAGCACATAAACTTATAGGTCTATAGTGACCTGTTGTTGTTGGGTTATCAATTTTTGGTAGTAATGTGATGAATGTATGGTTGATTTGTTTTAACAGTTTTTCAGATTTAAAATTTTTTTGACGGCCCTTATTACTGTTGGGACAACAATATGTCAATATTTCTAATAGAAACCTGATAGCATCCCATCAGGTCCTAGGGATTTGTCATTGCCAATGCAGAACTTTGCTTGTTTTATTTCATTATTCGTGACTTGCCTTTTTAGGAAAGTATTATAATTTTTAGTGATCTCGTGAGATATGTGAGAAAATTTCCTCTCGAGTTCTACGTTTCTATGATTTGAGGTTTTGAACCTTTTAATGAATTCATTTCTGAATTCCTCCCTAATAACCTTTGGTTCATTCGAACTTACTCCACTATCCAACACAAGCTCTTTGATAAGGATCCTACATCTTCTCCACAAGCAATTCTATGGTGATATTTAGTGTTATGGTCAGCTGGTCTTAAATGTATTATTTTTGCTCGTTGATTCCATAATCTGCTTTGAAACCAATCAGTTCATTCCTTTTGCGAAGTAGCGTGACCTCTTTATTCATAAGTTTTGCATCAAATTTCTTTATAAGTTCTCTTTGAACTCATTCTAGGTCATTGTCCACCATTTTAATCTTCTTGAAAATGTTCCCAAAGGTTCTTTTATTCCATAATTTTTCCTTTTGTTTTAATAAGTATGTTTTCTTTGCAAGGTTAAACATGTGGTTCCTCCTGAACTACACATACCATGCTTGTTTAACAGGGATTTCAAAATCCTTTCTCTTTGTCTACATCATTTCGAACTTGAAAGGTAGTCCCATGTCCGCGCTACAATCATATTTGAAGTTTATTGATAGACGCGTGTGATCTGAGTTTGTGAATGCGTGATTTTTTGTTATCATGTTTGGGAACTGGTCAATGATTTGTTGATGAGCTAGTGCTCTGTCAAGTTTCTCAAATGTGTTGTCCGGTCCCTCTTTCTTCCTCCTCCAAGTAAACTCCAAACCCGTGGTTGGGAGGTCTTGTAGATGACATGTGTCCATGAATTCAATGAGTCTATTGAATATTTTTGGCTGCAAGGGGCCCCGCCTTGTTTTTCTAATGAACATTTTATTTCATTAAGGTCATCCATTAAAAAGCATGGGTAGTTGATAGATTGTATGAATTTCGCCAAACCTTCTCAAAATTATGATTTTCACATTCTCTCGGTAGAGCATACGCAAAGATTATTGCCATTTCGAAATTAGTACTAAAATTGTGGTACTTTATTGCTACAAACCGATTATTTCTACATATGAGTGTAAAGAAATCGTTTATAATTTGAAAGGATTTCCATACAAGACATATTCCGCGTGACATTCCATTTGCGGGAATGAAACATATGTTGTCAAAGGCCGCTTTTCGCCAAATGGCCTCATCCAGGCAAACACTCGTTTTGGTTTCGGTCATACCTATTGCTTGTATCTAATCGATTTTAAAAATTGTTTCAATATCTGTCCATAAAATTTTCTTTCTCATTCCTCTTACACTCCAAAAGGAGACATTTATGAGTAATTAAGCTATTTTTTGGTTTGTAGTGAACTGCTTTTCCTCATTTATGATATTGTGTTCCTATCCTTGACCCTCTACAATCCTTTTCTTGATTTACACTGTACCCAAATTTTGGGGTTGCCATAATGCTAGAACGGATACACTGACAGCCTATGTGTTAGTTTAGACTTTGTAGAATCATTTTCATCATAGTCATTATTCGCTCTTTTGTTCTTTACAATACTAGGAGTTTTGCAAGTCCATCTACACTTATATTGTCTCGTGTTCGAAACATAAAGATAATTGTTCGTTTGTTTATTTTTCCAAGCACCTACACCCCCTTTTGTTGGAGATGTATGTTTTCTTGTTTTTTGCATCGATACACAACCATCAGTCCGGCCATAAAGACCAACCCAAACCATGGCTTAAAGGCCTTTACAAATATGTACGGATTCCAGCAATGCCAATTATACATCCACTGACCTACTCGTTCCATATTATTCGCACATATTGAAAATCAGTCCATACAATTATAAAATGAGAACGAGCGCACACACCTAATAATGTGACTATGAGCACATCCTTTTTCATATTTTTGATCTTGTCTTCTATTTCCCCTATTCTATTGTTCAATACATTTCTTCCAACTGGCGCGCATACTTGCAAACACGAGAATGAAAAGCGCAATCACAATGGAAATGGTACATACAATATGTTTAATAATACAATTGAAATTAATAGATTTAGTTTCATATTTCATCATTTTTCCTCCATCCAAAACTTGTTCGGACCTACAAATATTATAATTAGACAGATGGATACACAAAATACATTTTATCATTTTCGGTTTCTTGTAATTGAGATTTCATAGTTTGAGTAGATTTAATGATAGCATAACAACATAACTTAGTTCTGTAATTTTGAATATTTCCATAAGCTTTGTAGAGAAGATACATGCAAAGCCAACAAATATATTCGAGCCGGGTGTACTTTCTCCAATTTGAAGTTTTTTTTCCATTATAAACAAAGTGATACCAAGACACCAATTCCATAGTAATTGTCTACAAATGGGATACAAAAGACAACTACTAGGATGTTCATTAGTGCTACGACAAGGTTCATAAGTTACTCTGTGTATACAAACACAACAGCCCAAAAAACAACATTTATTTAATACTAATTATTTATCATCATTTTCTTAAATTTCCTGCATCTTAGTTCCCTTCAGAGTTGAGGTAGCCGAGTCCTCAATGCCTCAATACTTCTTCTTTTTTCTTGATTCAGATTTGGACAGATTCGTCTTCATTTCCATAACTTTCAATTGCCTATGCATCGTGTTGTTTGTGTGAAAAGAATGGAAAGAGCTTTCAGATATTTATGTACCTTCATCAGTGAGATCCTTTCCCGCCTCAAGCATTCTAGAACCTAAAGCACCATTCACCAGATGGTCCTGAGCGATAATTTCATTTTCTAGGTCAACGATCATAGCAACAGAAAATGCCTCATCTTCCTTAGATGTGTCTAGATTATCAAGCGATGGAGAGAAGGGTTGCTTTGGGGCCTTAGTTTCCGAATCAACTTTTGCATCATCAGGGTTACATCCAACAACCTTACAGTCCTCAAGATTTTCTGGAGTAGCAGAGGTCTGGCATTTCTGGACCCTTTGGATCTAGTCTTTGAGCTTTAGGATAACCCATCTATGAAGGAGATGGACACACCACTGCCCTCAACTAGATAGGGTTTAACACCTCCAACCACAACAATTGGTGTTCTTTTCCTCTTTTTAAAACCCACCATAGAAGTCCAATCCTTCTCTCATCATTCTTATTGGGGGATTTTGTTTTGGCTCCCTTCCATTTGTTGCTTTCCGAATTATAAAGTTAGTCTTCCTAGACGGGCAAGCTTGAGGGGGCAATGTTCGAAAACATGCTCCTCATTGCCAACAAAACCGCAGCCTCTTGAGAAGTCCTCATACCATATAATATGGTTTACGGGCTTCCCATTTTCATCCGGGATTGGCACATTCCCCTTAGGTTTTTTCTCAAAATTAACATTCACACATATTTTGGCATAATTTATTCTCATACCCTTTTCAGAGAATGATTCTAGCTTAATGACCTTTCCAATCTTGTTGTATTATATTATCGTTCTTATCACTTTAATGTTCACATATATTGAAAACAACGGGATATGGGCCCAGACATCAAGTAAGGTTATGTTTTCAATAAATACATTGAAATTAGGTTTCCAGCTTCTCAGAATTAGAAGATGACCAAACACATGATAGGAGATTTGCCCTTACGTTGTTGAAATTCATATGCACAACAAAGATCCTTCCCATGATAGAAGAATATTTGGTCTTTGAAAAGTAAGACTTTACCTTTGAGAATTGCAAAAGGTAATTCCCAAAGTCCATGTGCTCCTCCATAGGTGCCTTTCCTTTATTCAATTTCTACAACCTAGCATGGTTGGCCTTAGCTCCATCATATCTCATCTCCTGATAAGGGTATTTTCCAACACCTCTTCATTCACTTTCCCACTCTTAGTAGTCTCTTTTTCCTTCTATGTTTCACACACTTTTTCTTTGAAAGTTAGACTCATTTTACTCATCATTTCGCTACTTTTGTTGAGAATAAATGTAATGTATAAGTTGTGGCTTCTAACTGCTTGTAGATTGCTCCTATTTATACTACTTTTATCAACTTTGTAGTAGGTGTGTTTATTCAACATAAAGATTCGAAATCTAAGATTATCAAGGTTCAGGTTTTCAATAACTTTTATAAACAAATCAATGAGATAGTTAGTCGATAGGACATTAAGCAATTTTAGCAAGATATGGTTAGCTATCTGCTCAATAACAAATTTGAGAGAGTTCCTAGATATGATTTAGATAGAGAAAATAGGGTGTAGTTCAGATTAGAGCTATACCTGGTGCTGCTAGCTCTTCTAACTAGTGACAAACATGTCAACTTTCTTGGGGTTCAGAGCATCCACACTTGGCGGCATACTTTGCTTCACAATAGATGTTCCCTATAGAGAAGACGTCTAGCGGCTCACTTTTTTCTCCATTTTCAAAGTTCCAAATCTCTTTCGAGAATCAATTTTCACTGGTTTGATTTTGCTAGAAATAGCATTTTGACAAGCTTGCTTCTCCAGTGACATTTGGATGCCACCATTCGTATACTTTGCGACTCCCCGAAATACACTAAAAAAGAAAACGCCATATCTAAGCGGATCCACCACTCTACTCTCCTCCTATGCTTTGTTTCTTTTTTTTCTATTTTTTTTCTTTTATTTTTTTTTCTCTTTTTCAATGTCAGAGACATCCATCTGATAATCATTCTCTTCGGAGTTTTGTACTAATTTCTCCTTTGTATGCTCTCTATTTCAGATCTATGGGAGAGAGATGAATTCGAGAGTTTGTGTGAGATAACATGGAAACAACCATTTTTTTAAAAATAAAAAATAAAAAACCACGGTGGCGCCCTGTTGGTGGGCAGCAAGCAACGACTATTTTAAAATTGCCGTTGCGGACCAAAGTGGCAGTTTAAACTGCCATTTTGGTCCATTTTAAAATTAAAAAAAAATAAAAATTAACCCAAAATAATACAAATTATCAACATTGAACCGAAAATAATACTAACTTTGAAAATTATTAGAAGCGATACAAACTATCAACGCATTTACCAAAAATAATACGTTTTACTTTTTCGGTAAAAAACTCAACTCCGGCGATGACGTGGCAACCGGAATCTTACATTTCATCATAATATTTGGATGAGGGGTATGATGTGTATTTTATTTTTTTTCAAAATAACTTAGATTTATTTAATATGATGAAAAAATATTTTTTAATAACTAAAAACTAATTTATTTTTCAAAAAAAATTCATTTTTTTATAAGATTTATTTTGTAAAATAAAATTTAAATATTTAAAAAACAATTTGTAAAAAATATTCTATTTTAAAAAAAAATTTAACCTTTAACTTATTCCTAAAGTTTTTTTTCCGATAATGTTAAAAAATATACTAAAAATGAATTAAAATATGTAATAAAAAAATTCAAAATTTTACAAGAAACCGATTTATTTAAAAAAAATTACAAAAGATTTTTTTTTAAAAATTTCATAAAGAAAAAAAAAAAATTTAAATAACTACAAATCTATTTAAAAAAATATGTTCAAACTTTATTTAAATTTTTTTTTACAAAAATTAAATTTTCCAATATTTTTTTAGAAAAAAGCTTAAAAATATTTTTTTTCAACTTTTAATATATTAAATGTTATTAACTTGATTTAAAATAAAATAAAATACACCTCACACAATTAATTTATTTATTTTGATGACATGTAAGATTTCGATTGTCACATCATTGCTGGAGTTGAGCTCTTTGCCTATAAACTGACTTAATATTTTTGATAAATTGTATTTTATTTTTTAAAGTTATATTATTTTCGGTTCAATATCGATAGTCGGTATTATTTTAGGTTAATTTTCAAACCTAAACCGTTGCCCCGTTTGACACCTTTACGGCTCTACGGCCTCCAATGTTAGATCGATGTGCATGCTTAAAAATGGAGCAGTGGGACTTGGGAAGCAGAAGTTCGAACGATGGTATTAGGTAGGTCATTTTTGTCACGCAATCTTCACAGTGCCTTTCGCCACGCTCTCTCTCTCAAACCTTCATCTCAACCCTGGTACCCAATTCTTCAACCTTTCACATCCAGTGTTTCCTACCATCGCTTTATTCTCTTTCATCTACGACACTCGCTTTACATAATTGATTCATCAACTTCATTGATTGAGGCTGCTTATAGTTTTAATTTCATCTTAATTTGACTACAACTGGTTAGGTCGTTCACAAATACGGAGCAGCGGATTTTAAAGGTGAATTTCTTTACCTCCGCTGCAGATTCAATGGGGGATGAGGAAGGAGGTGTAGAGAGGCGTGTGACACGAGTCCTCTTTTGCGGTCCTGAATTTCCAGCTTCTCATGATTATACAATTGAGTACCTCACCAAACATCCTCATATCCAGGTCAACATTCTTACTGTCATGTACTTTTGTTTAACAGTTTACGCAAAAGAAGTTAGGTATGAGTCCATTGCTACTTTGTCAGGCTCAGCTACCATAAAATGGTGCTTTTGTTGCATAATGAGATCGATCTGTAAATTGTCACAGGTGGATGTCGTTCCTCTTCTTGATGTGCCCAAAGTTATTAGTAACTACCACATCTGTGTTGTAAAGAAAATGCGGTTGACATCTGATATTATTTCTCTTGCCAATCAAATGAAAATACTAATGCAGTTTGGCGTTGGACTTGAAGGTGAATACTCTATTATTACTGTCACAATTTGTGTATATGCCATGTTCAATTTAGTGGCTATATCTGTCTGTGTCTAGGTGTTGATATTGATGCTGCCACTGCTTGTGGAATTAAGGTTGCACGAATTCCAGGGCATAACAGTGGAAATGCAATATCATGTGGTGAAATGGCAATATATCTTATGCTTGGCCTCCTCCGCAAACAAGTATGACTTTCACATTGTCATGGTTGAAATCAGATGATTTTGGTTGTAAGATAGTTGATCTTGTCAATGAGTGAGTTTCCTCTATTTTCTGCAAAAAAATTTCGCAATCTATCGTCCTTGTGGAAGACTGAGATGCAGAATTCGATCAAGTGGAGGAAACTTGGAGAGCCTCCTGGTGAAACTTTGTTTGGTAAGACGGTAAGTTAAATTTACCCCTGTAGTTTTGTTGTGTAATGTCTAGCTCTGCATATCATTTCCTCACTAATAATTTAGATTCTCTGTTGAATTATGGAATAAATTACTGATCCTGCTTGCTTATTTATTTTATTGCTTCTGACTTTCCTGACTAATGCAGGTATTCATTTTGGGGTTTGGAAATATTGGACTAGAATTGGCAAAGCGCTTGAAACCATTTGGTGTAAAAGTCATTGCAACTAAACGAAGTTGGGCGTCATATCCTCAGGATTCATGCCAAATCAATGGTAGGATGGAAAATATTTTTTTGCTTTAGTTTCTCTATTGATTGGTTAATCTTGATTCAGGGCGTGTTTGGTAGAGGGGATGAACTATCTTGTGGGGGTGAAGATGAAAATCATCATTTTTTCAACCCTTTCAACTAAGATTATTAGGTTATCAAGGGATGAGTTTTTTTTTTATCTCACCAAACACACTCTCAGTGACATAATGCATCTTGATGTATCAGGTTCACCTGTGGAAAATGGCTGTATTGATGATCTTGTAGATGAAAAGGGTTGTCATTCTGACGTACACAAGTTTGCAAGTGTTGCAGACATAGTTGTCTGTTGTTTGGCTATGAACCATGAAACTGTATGCCCCTTTCCTATCACTGCTCAATTGGAATTTTAGGGTAGATGTCTTCTTATATATTTCCCATCCATCATGCAAAAAGGAATAAATTTGAAAAACCTGACGGATGTCTCACTATGTAACATGCAGGCTGGCATAGTCAATGAAAAGTTTATCTCATCAATGAAAAAGGTACTTATATTCACCTCATTCAAGCTACTAGCCTAATTTCGACCGTCACTTGTTTCGGTTTGTATAATTAAATTGTCTCTAGAAAAGATGCATGCCATATTGTAATACAATAAATTTTTGTTATATACTGCATTTAAGGGCTCGCTTGGTATTTCTCCGGAATCGGGTTGGAATCAAGAATTAGATTGAAATTAAAAATGACATAAGTCAATTCTAGTAAAAGGTGTTTGATATGTTGGAATAAATTAGATTTTGGAATGACTCAAACTCAAATTTGTTAATAAACCTGAAATCACTCATTGAAAACATTGAAATTCCAATTCTAAGTTTTACCAAACATGAGTATAGGAAAGGGTCATTCTCATGCCTATTCCTAATTCCATGGAAATCAATACCAAACGAGCCATAAATTCTCTGATTAAATATCAACAAATTTGTTCCAAACTTCTATGTAGGGTGCATATTTACTGAATATTTCACGTGGGGGTCTTCTGGACTATAGCTCTGTTTTGAACAACCTGAATTCAGGCCACTTGGGTGGATTGGGTATAGACGTGGCTTGGACCGAACCATTCGATCCTAACGATCCGATTCTGAAATTTCCAAATGTATTGATCACTCCTCATGTTGCTGGTGTAACTGAGCTGTCTTATAGATCCATGGCCAAGGTACGCAACTTTCAAATTCTTGCATTTGATGTGTCCTTGCGTAACTAACTAACGGCAAAAGTGTTATTTCTATGAATCACATTGGTTGCATATAAATGTTGGTGTTTGTGATTTCGCTGCTAAATTGACATATTCCGCTTCCTTTTATCATGAACACAAATAAGCAAACCAATCTGTTAGCGCAGTTGAGGATTGGATCATCAATAGGTCGGTTAGTGTTTTGCAAGATACCCAATCCTAGCCCAAAGACTTTAGATTGAGCCATGAATGTGATTGTTCTAACTCCAGATATCTCTGAGTCCACTTTGTTTTTGTTTTGAATCTCTGAAACTCAGTTATTTGTAAGGACAAATAGTTTGAGTCCTGGATAAATTGTGGGTTGGGTTAAATTTGAACACCTAAACTTGTAAACATATGCAGGTCGTTGGCGATGTTGCACTTCAACTACATAATGGAAGTCCGTTTACTGGAATCGAATTTGCCAACTGATTCATTCACGTCTTTCTAAAAAAAGTATTAACATTTGCTGCATGGAAGTCTATTGTTGATGAAACTTTTTTTTGTTTTGGTTTTATTCTTCCGATCGTTTGTATCTTTTTTTAGATAACTATCATTAATTTATGTACTTTTTGGCTTTTTACTTCAATTGATAGGTTGTGAACGATGATGGTATAAGCTAAAGTCGATTGGAAAAAATAAATACAAAAGTATATCTTTTTGTAATATGTAACTGAAAATGTGTCCGCTATATAGAACGAGTATCAGGAGAACTTACAACAAAATACATCAACAAATAAAGAGAAAACTATCAAGACTGAGAGGGTAGACAAAGGGGACAACACTAGAATGAGGCTCAAACATGAGAGATCCTCTAAGGGTGTAGACAAAGGGGACAACACTAGAATGAGGCTTAAACAAGAGAGATCTTCTTGAAAAAGTCGATAATGACATTCAAGAAAGCTTTTACAACACAACTTTTGGAACTTTCGATGACGATTAAAACATCCTCAATATTGAAGTCGATGATTTTCTTAGATTGATCTTTTAAAGATGGTATATTGTCAAATCTAGAGTTGACGATTCAAACTTCCTCAATATTAGGATTTGATATTAATATTCTAAATATGTTATTTTTAATAAAAGAAGGAAATTACAATTTTATAATACCTTGAAAGGTATTTGTGTATTTATGAAATAACGGTAGTAGTGATAGCGAAAACAATATATAAACATTCAAGGAAAGCAATTATATGACATAATTCTAGTGATATTATCGCTCCCCTAAATTTATAGCATGGATGTCTCACATACCAACTTGCGAAAAAAGTAGTTGAATTGTTGTTGCCCTAATAGTGAGTATTTCAGTGATAAGGCAATAGAATAACATATATTTTATATTCACATTGTATTACCTTTCTAGTATTATTCTCTTACCTTCTTGCATTATTCCTTTGTCTTACTTAGGATAATCCTTGTGTATATATGTATACATTGTTCCTTCAATAATACATAACTCTTAATCCTTACATGGTATCACAACAGTGATCGATCCAGTTTTTTTCTTCACTTTCAAAAATGGCCTCCCACACCACCCCTATTCCCAATGAACATGATGCAACCACACCATTTGTAGTCGTCACCTTTCCAAACGCAACCAAACTCACCTCAACCAACTATCTCTCACGGAAACTTCAACTTGAAGCCATTCTTGTAGGCTATGGTCTCTTCAAGTTCCTTGATGGAACACATCCAGCACCGGTCGACACCATCACCACAACGGGTGACGGTGTCACCACGACTAACCCGGCCTATGTCTCTTGGGTACGTCAAGACAGGCTCATCTTTGGAGTCATTGTGGGTACAATCACACCCTCACTCACGCATCTCGTCAACAATGTCACCTCTTCTAAGGCGGCCTGTGACATTCTAGCCAAAACCTTTGTCAATCCAACCCGTGGCCACATCAAACAAGTCAAGGATCAACTCCGTCATCTTACAAAAGGCTCTTCCTCGATTGCTAATTATATGCAATCGATCCAGAGGTTTGTTAATGATTTAGCAATGCTTGGAAAACCAATGGATGCTGAGGATATCACAGATCGGATCCTTGATGGCTTGGACTCGGACTACCAATCCGTCATTGATGTCGTTCAAGCCCGAGATACCCCTATCTCCTTCATTGAACTTATGGAAAAGCTCATTAACAAAGAGCTATCCATTCGCCACAGATCTACACCCTCCCACTTCCCTATAGTAGCCAATCCCACAACACGATCTTCCTACCGCCCCACGACCACTACTAGGCCTCCCTCTACCAACACTCCTCGCCCTCCCTCCAAGCCATACCTTGGCAAATGCCAATGGTGTGATGTTGTCAGACACTCTTGTCTCGGTGTCAAATCTTTCAGCACCTTCACCCCACCATTCGCTTGCCTCCCCGTCAAGCAAGAACCACCAACACTCAGCCGCCCTCCTATCAAGTCAACACAACTTCGCTACTTCCCACTCCCGACACCAATTGGCTTCTTGACATCGGTGTTACGCACCATGTCACAACCGTTCTCCAAAACCTTTCCGTTCACTACCCCTATGATGGCTTGGATGAGATAAACATTGGTGATGGTTCAGGTTTACCAATCTCAAACACTGACATTACCTCTCTTCACCCTAACTCTAAACACTTACATCTCAATATTGTATTACATGTTCCTCAAATGCATCGAAGTATTATCTCCATATACAAGTTATGTAGTGATAATCATGCAATTATTGAATTCTCACCCTCAACTTTTTGTGTTAAGGACCTTCAAAACAATCAAATCCTACTGGAAGGCAAAGCTAGGAATGGCCTCTATGAAGTCCCAATCACGTCTCCGCAACGCCCACTTGTGCTCACCTCCACCCTTTCATCCTCAGTTTGGCACCACAAATTTGGTCATCCATCAACCAAGATTTTCAATATTTTATCCACTAAATTAAAGTTTCGGCAGTTTTTAGATTCATGTAATCCTTGCCAAACTAATAAGAGTCACAAGTTAGCATTTTCTTCATCTACTCTTGTCACTACACGACCTCTTGAAGTAATTTATTCGGATGTTTGGACTTCACCAATACACTCCTATGATATATAACTACAAGTATTATGTAATATTTGTGGATCATTTCACCAAATACATTAAGTTATACCCTCTTCACCAAAAATCGGACACAAAAGAAGTTTTTATTCGGTTTATAACCCTAGTAGAAAAACACTTCAACACAACAATTTCTACTCTATACTCCGACAATGGAGGTGAGTATATTAGCCTTCGAGCCTATCTTGCTTATCATGGCATAACCCATCGAATAAGCCCACCCCACACTCCTGAGCACAATGGATATGTTAAGAGACGACATCGACATCTAGTAGAGACCAGACTAGCTTTGCTTACTCAGCCTCACCTTCCTCTTTGATACTGACCCCATGCCCTAGCCACTGCAGCGTACTTGATCAACCACCTACCAACACTTCAAAATATCAGCCCATATGAGAACCTCTTTGCCAAAGAACCAAACTATGTCAATCTCCGTAGCTTCGGATCCTTGTGTTATCCATGGCTTCGACCATACACCCGCCATAAAATTGATCCAAAGTCAGTAGTGTGGCCTCTCTATTTATAAGTTCTGCATCCAATTTCTTTATTAGTTCTACCTGAAGATGTTCCCAAAGGTTCTTTTATTTCATAATTTTGCCTTTTGTTTTAGTAAGTATGTTTTCTTTGCAAGGTTAAACATGTGGTTCCCCCGAACTACACTCACCATGCTTGTTTAATAAGGTTTTTGAAATCCTTTCTCTTTGTCCACATCATTTCGAATTTGAAAGGTAGTCACATGTTCGCGCTACAATCATATTTGAAGTTTATTGATAGACGCGTGTGATATGAATTGGTGAATGCGTGATTTTTTGTTATCATGTTTGGGAACTGGTCAATGATTTGTTGATGATCTAGTGTTCTATCAAGTTTCACGAATGTGTTGTCTAGGCCGTCTTTCTTCCTCATCCAAGTAAACTCCAAACCCGTGGTTGAGAGTTCTTGTAGATGACACGTGTCCACGAATTCAATGAGTCTGTTGAATCTATTTGGTTGTAGGGGGCTCCGCCTTGTTTTTCCGATGGATATTTTATTTCATTAAGGTCATCCATTAAAAAAGCATGGATAGTTGATAGATTGTATGAACTTCGCCAAACCTTGCCAAAATTATGATTTTCACATTCTCTCGGTGGAGCATACATAAAGATTATTGTCATTTCGAAATTAGTACTAAAATTGTGGTACTTTATTGCTACAAACCAATTATTTCTACATATGAGTTCAAAGAATTCGTTTACAATTTGAATGGATTTCCATACAAGACATATCCCGCCCGACATTCCATTTGCGAGAATGAAACATATGTTGTCAAAGCCCACTTTCCACCAAATGGCTTCATCCATGCAAACACTCGTTTTGGTTTCGGCCATCCATACCTATTGCTTGTATCCGATCAATTTTAAAAATTGTTTCAATATCTGTCCAGAAAATTTTCTTTCTCATTCCTCTTACATTCCAAAAGGAGACGTTCATGAGTAATTAAGCTATTTTTTTTGGTTTGCAGTGAACCGCTTTTCCTACATATATGATAATGTGTTCCTATCATTGACCCTCTACAATCCTTTTCTTGATTTACATTGTACACAAGTTTTGGGGTTGCCATAATACTAGCACGGATACACTAACAACCTATGTGTTAGTTAAGACTTTGTAGAATCATTTTTATCGTAGTTATATTATTCGCTCTTTTGTTCTTTACACTATTCGGAGTGTCGCATGTCCATCTACACTCATATTGTCTCGTGTTCGAAACATAAAGATAATTGTTCGTTTGATTAATTCTTCCAGGCACCTACACCCCTTTTGTTGGAGATGTAAGTTTTCTTGTTTTTTGCATCGGTCCACAAGTAGCAGTCCCGCCATAAAGACCAGCCCAAACCATGGCTCAAAGACCTTTACAAATATGTATAGATTCCAACAATGCCAATTATGCATCCACTAACCTACTCGTTCCATATTATACGCACATATTGAAAATCAGTCCATACAATTATAAAACGAGATCGAGCGCATAGAACTAATAACGTGACTATGAGCACATCATTTTCCATATTTTTGATCTTGTCTTCTATTTGCCCTTTTCTGTTGGTCAATACATTTCTCTCAGTTAGCGTGCATACTTGCAAACACGAGAATGAAAGGCGCAGTCATAGTGGAAATGGTACATACAATATGTTTAATAATACAATTGAAATTAATATATTTAGTTTCATATTTCAGCATTTTTCCTCCATCCAAAACCTATTCGGACCTACAAATATTATAATTAGACAGATGGATACACAAAATACATTTATCATTTTCAGTTTCTTGTAATTAAGATTTCATAGTTTGAGTATATTTAATGATATCATAACAACATAACTGAGTTTTGTAATTCTGAATATTTTCATAAGCTTTGTAGGGCAGATACATGCAAAGCCAACAGAAATATTCAAGTTGGGTGTACTTTTTCCGATTTGAAGTTTTTTTCCATTATAAACAAAGTGATACCAAGCCACCAATGCCAAAGTAATTGTCTACAAATTAGATACAAAAGACAACTACAAGGATGTTCATTAGTGTTGCGACAAGGTTCATAAGTTAATCTATGTATAAAAACACAACATTCCAAAAAACAACATTTATTTAATACTAATTGGTTTATCATCATTTTCTTAAATTTTATGCTTCTTAGTTCCCTTCAGAGCTGAGGTAGCCGACTCCTCAATGCCTCAATACTTTTTCTTTTTGCTTGATTCAGATTTTAACATATTCGTCTTTATTTTCATAGCTTTCAATTGCCTATGCATCATGTTGTTTGTGTGGAAAGAATGGAAAGAGCTTTCAGATATGTATGTACCTTCATCAATGGGAGTCCAATCATTCTCCTCATCGTTCTTATTGGGTGATTTCGTTTTAGCTCCCTTCCATTTGTTGCTTTTTCGAATTGTAAAGTTAGTCTTCCTAGACGGAGCAAGCCTGAGGGGGCAATGTTCGAAAACATGCTCCTCATGGCCACAAAAACCACAGCCTTTTGAGAAGTCCTCATACCATATAATACGGGCTTCCCATTTTCATCCCGGATTGACACATTCCCTTTAAGTTTTTTTTTTCTTCTCAAAATCAATATTCATACATGTTCTAGCATAACTTATCCTCATACCCTATTCAGAAAATGAGTCCAACTTAATGACCTTTCCAATCTTGTTGTATTCTATTATCGTTCTTATCGTTCCTTTGATCACATATTCCACTAGCAACAACGGGATATGGGCCCAAACATCAAGTGAAGTTATGTTTTCAGTAAACACATTGAACTTAGATTTCCAGCTTCTTAGAATTAGAAGATGACCAAACACATGATAGGGCTTTGTCAACCGGGTTTGAAAAGTTAATTCCAAATAAGCTATTTGGCCTTGGGATGATGGATACCTTGCCCTTGATATTCTTCCATTCCGAGAAGAGCTTTGTCCTTACTTTGTTGAAATACAAATGCACAATAAAGATCATTCCCATGAGAAAAGAATCTTTGGTCTTTGAGAAGTCAGACTTCATCTTTGGGAATTGCAAAAGGTAATTCTCAAAGTCTATGTGTTCCTCCATGGATGCCTTTCCTTTATCAATTTCTACAGCTTAGCATGGTTGGCCTTAGCTCCATCACATCTCATCTCCTGTTCTTTACAAGAGGTATTTTTTAACACCTCTTCATTTTTTGTCCCACTCTCAATAAAGATTTGAAATCTAAGATGATCAAGGTTCAAGTTTTCAATAATTTCTATAAATAAATGAACGAGATAGTTAGTCGATAGGACATTATGCAATTTTAGCAAGATATGGTTAGCTATTTGCTCAATAACGTATTTGAGGGAGTTCCTTAATATTATTCAGATAGAGAAAATAGGGGGTAATTCAGATTAGGGATACACTTGGTGGTGCTAGCGCTTCTAGTGACAACATGTCATCTTTCTTGGGGTTCAGAGCATCCACACTTGGCGGCGTGCTTTGCTTCGGAACAGACGTTCCCACAGAGAAGATGTCCGGCGGCTCACTTTTTCCCCTTTTCAAAGTTTGAAATTTCTTTCGAGAATCAGTTTTCAATAGTTTGATTTAGCTAGAGATAACATTTTGACAAGCTTGCTTCTCCTGTGACGTTTGAACGCCACCATTCTTATACTTTGTGACTCCCCGAAGTACACTAAAAAGAAAACGCCATATATAAGCGGCCCACCACGCTGCTCTCCTCCTTTGCTTTGCCTTTTTTTTTCTTCTTTTTTTTTTTTTCTCCATGTCAAAGACGTCCATATGATAATCCTTCTCTTATTTCCTTTCTTTGGAGTTTTTAGACTGATTTCTCCTTTGTATGCTCTCTATTTCAAATATCTGGGAGAGAGATGATTCGAGAGTTGAGGTGGGAAATAAATGAAAAAACATCCATTAAAAAAAAAAACCCTAGCCGTTGCACAGTGGGGCCCGTTGGTGGGCAACAAACAACGACTAATTAAAATAGCCGGTGTTAACCAAACCGGCGATTTAACCGCCATTTTCGTCAATGTTAAAATTATAAAAAAAACTAATCAAACCGCCGGTTTAGTTTTTTTTCCTTCCTAAACTGGCAAACCGGTGGAAACCTAAACCACCGTTTACCCAAACCGGCAGTTTGGGCCGGTTTGAAAACCGCCGATTTTACGGTTTAAGTTAAATTGCCCCCAACTCTACTTTCCTAAACTAATCGAATCTTCCTAAACTAACTAAATTCTACCCTAAAATCGTAATAAACGTCATAATAACAAAATTGATAAAAAATAAAAGCGTTCGAAACTAACCTGGAGCCGGGACAAAGGACGTTTTCTTCTTTCCGTTTATTGTGGATCTGCATCATTCAATTAAGGATCCATGTCCCGGATCGATCTTGTAACAAATTCGGTTTAGTTTCTATTTTTTTGGTTTATTTGGAGAGTGAAGCTCTCGACTTTCAGACTTATCAATTATTAGATTGATATATGTCGTGTCATAGTTTAATGTCTATCGATCGATGACCCTACAATGTTAAATCGATGTGCATGCTTAAATTTATAAATTTAAAAACGAGTGACGGCCGACCAGAAGAACTTGGGAAGCAGAACTTAGAACATCCACACTAGAGAACACCTAAGATTAATCTTAACTCATTTTTAACTCATTTTTTTTAATTTCTCTTTCATCCACCTCACCTTAAAAACACAACCCAAAATTTAACCAATATAAATAAATTAATATGTAAAAATTTATAAATTTTAAAATAAAATAAGTATATATAAAATGGATGTCTATGGATAGACAAAATTATTTTATAAATTATATATATATTTTATTTAAAAAATATATACATAATAATAATAATATGTAAGTCATATTTTAACATGAAATAGAAATAAAGTACAATGAGTCCTACAATTGGTGATCTTAGCTTGATCTTGTAGAAGATGAAACATTCATGGTTCTAACAAGATGATATTTTAAAACGGATTTTTTAATTGTATTTCTAAATATCAAATAATTGCTTCATGTAAATTATATGTCCCAAAATTTAAGTTGATCGATCACGGTGGTGATAGGTGATCCCATGTCTCAATGTCTGTGAATAAATAAAATATTCAAACATCTAAATAATTGAACATGTGATCACAATAATGCATATTATCTCAATGATGAGTCAACGATTTGGTATCTATGATATGTTATTCTAATGCATGGACTTAACGACAATGTAAACATTGTGAAGCACATATGATTTGGTGGATATGTTTTGCTTATATATGAAGATTGTTAATTAGTGTCACAAACTATGAGATATGAGCTAGCTGGCAATGAAATATATATATATATATATATATATATAAGTATTGATTTAGGGTTCACCCTTTGATATCAGTGGATGTTTGGCTTGCCCTGGGTATGGTTTTTTTATCATTGTTTGACATATCTAAAGCTTCAAAATCTCAATTCATTTTAGGACTCATGACATATGTTTTATAAGTTTGAACGCAAAAAGAGAAAAAAGACAATACTTCGAGTACTAAAAGCAAAGTTCCTATATTATATGAAGGAGCACATTCTTACGAGAACAAAGTTGTAATGTGAAAATTAAAATAATTATATCCGTTAATTTAATACATATCCAAATTCAAGTCGTATATTAGATATATGTGCGTCTCATAAACACACAAATATACTTGACTTGTGAAACATATAAATACACTTGTCTAACATGCGTCTTATGAAACACATGCACTATTTTGTAAAACGGACAAATATTTCATCTAAGCTCGCAGACGGAGCTAACCCCTCCAAATTCATGTCGTGTACCTGATTATTTTTCTTTTCATTTAACAATTTAGAAAAAGGGTAAAAAAGACATGGTGGATCGAAGGAACTCTTCAACAAATTTTTTGGTTTGGTAAAATTTTGACTAAATCATTTTTAAGTGTACGAATAAAGTTAAACATCTATGATTCAAAGATTTCAAATTGGTGGGTGATAAGACCCAAACACTAAACAATGTGAAATTCTTATGGGTTGTAAATCGAGATGAAACTAACATGTAAGTTGGACTACATTTTAATATAAATTTTATTTGACAATAGAAGGAGCATCACACGTAAAATTTATATATCAAACTCATTATCTTTTTTATTCGATATAGGATACACTTCTCAACACACATATATTCACAAGATCAATCAATGCGGGTACTCTTAGGACGATGGTATTTAGGGATGGCAATCCCATCCGAACCCGACGGATATCCGACCACCCGATCCATAAAAAAAGGTGAAAACCCGACATAAAGCGGGTGAAAGCGGATGACGGGTGAAGCGGGTGGCGGATCGGGTAGGATTCGGGTGAACGTTTCATCCACCCGTCACCCGACCATCATCCACACATCCACCGACCCGTCATCACCCGTTAAAAATATTTTAAAAATATTTTTTTTCATTTTATATTTTAACTTAGGTATAAAAGCCATTCACTAAAATAACACTAGATCTCGTTCATTTGTCGCGCAATCTGCACATGCACAGGGCCTTTCGCCACGCTCTCTCTCTTAAACCTTCATCCCAACCCTGGTACCCCAATTCTTCCACCTTTCACATCCAGGGTTTCCTACCATCGCTTTCTTCTCGTTCATCTACGATGCTCGCTTTACAAAATCGATTCATCAACTTCAATAATTATAGTTTTAATATTATCTTAATTTGACTTCAACTGATTAGGTCGTTCACAAATACGGAGCAGCGGATTTTCAAGGTGAATTTGTTTACCTCCGCTGCAGATTCAATGGGGGACGAGGAAGGAAGTGGAGAGAGGCGTGTGACTCGAGTCCTCTTTTGCGGTCCTGAATTTCCAGCTTCTCATGATTATACGATTGAGTACCTCAACAAACATCCTCATATCCAGGTCAACATTCTTACTGTCATGTACTTTTGTTTAACAGTGTACGCAAAAGAAGTCGGGTATGAGTCCATTGCTACATTATCAGGCTCAGCTACCATAAAATGGTGCTTTTGTTGCATAATGAGCTCGATCTGTAAATTGTCACAGGTCGATGTCGTTCCTCTTCTTGATGTGCCCAAAGTTATTAGTAACTACCACATCTGTGTTGTAAAGAAAATGCGGTTGACATCTGATATTATTTCTCTTGCCAATCAAATGAAAATACTAATGCAGTTTGGCGTTGGAC
This sequence comes from Fagopyrum tataricum, assembly GCA_002319775.1. NCBI lineage: Eukaryota > Viridiplantae > Streptophyta > Magnoliopsida > Caryophyllales > Polygonaceae > Fagopyrum > Fagopyrum tataricum. The sequence continues at coordinate 53,920,355 of CM008281.1, read as the reverse complement.
TTGAAGGTGAACACTCTATTATTACTGTCACAATTTATGTATATGCCATGTTCAATTTAGTGGCTATATCTGTCTGTGTCTAGGTGTTGATATTGATGCTGCCACTGCTTGTGGAATTAAGGTTGCTCGAATTCCAGAGCATAACACTGGATGCAATATCATGTGGTGAAATGGCAATATATCTTATGCTTGGCCTCCTCCGCAAACAAGTATGACTTTTACATTATCATGGTTGAAATCAGATGATCTTGGTTGTAAGATAGTTGATCTGGTCAATGAGTTATCCTCTATTTTCTGCAATTTTTTTTTTGCAATCTATCATCCTTGTGGAAGACTGAGATGCAGAATTCGATCAAGTGGAGGATACTTGGAGAGCCTCACGGTGAAACTTTGTTTGGTAAGACGGTAAGTTAAATTTACCCCTGACTAGTTTTGTTGCGTAATGTCTAGCTCTGCATATCATTGGCTCACTAATAATTTATATTATCTGCTGAATAGTGGAATGAATTTCTGATCCTGCTTGCTTATTTATTTTATTGCTTCTGACTTTCCTGACACTTTTGATGCAGGTATTCATTTTGGGGTTTGGAAATATTGGACTAGAATTGGCAAAGCGCTTGAAACCATTTGGTGTAAAAGTCATTGCAACTAAACGAAGTTGGGTGTCATATCCTCAGGATTCATGCCAAATCAATGGTAGGATGGAAAATATTCTTTACTTTAGTTCTCTGTTGATCGGTTAATCTTGATTCATGGCGTGTTTGGTGGAGGGGATGAATTATCTTGTGGGGGTGAAGATGAAAATCATTTTTTCAAGCCTTTCAACTAAGATGATTAGGTTACCAAGGGATGAGTTTTTTTTTTTATCTCACCAAACACACCTTCAGTGACATAATGCATCTTGATGTATCAGGTTCACCTGTGGAAAATGGAAGTATTGATGATCTTGTAGACGAAAAGGGTTGTCAATCTGACGTACACAAATTTGCAAGTATTGCAGACATAGTTGTATGCTGTTTGGCTATGAACCATGAAACTGTATGCCCCTTTCCTATCAATGCTCAATTGCAATTTTAGGGTAGATGTCTTCTTATATATTTCCCATTCTACATGTAAAAAGGAATAAATTTGACAAACCTGACAGATATCTCACTATGTAGCGTGCAGGCTGGCATAGTCAATGAAAAGTTTATCTCATCAATGAAAAAGGTACTTATATTCACCTCATTCAAGCTACTAGTCTAATTTCGACCGTCACTTGTTTCGGTTTGTATGATTGAATTGTCTCTAGAAAGGATGCATGCCATATTGTCAATTTGTCACAGAAGAAATTGTCATATATTGCATATAAGGGCTCGTTTGGTATCGGGTTGGAACCAAGAATCAGATTAAAATAAAAAATGATATAAGTCAATTCTAGTAGAAGCTGTTTGGTATGTTGTTGAAATAATTAAGGTCTTGGAATGACTCAAACTCAAATTTGTTAACAAACCTGAAATCACTCATTCTTGAAAATATTTCAGTTCTGACTCCAAGCTTTACCAAACATGATTACTAGAATTGGTCATTCTCATTCCTATTCCTAATTCCATGGAATCAATACCAAAAGAGCCCTAAGTTCTCTGATTAAATATTAACAAATTTATTCCAAACTTCTATTGTAGGGTGCATATTTACTAAATATTTCACGTGGGGGTCTTCTGGACTATAACTCTGTTTTGAACCTGAAGTCAGGCCACTTGGGTGGATTGGGTATAGACGTGGCTTGGACCGAACCATTCGATCCTAACGATCCAATTCTGAAATTTCCAAATGTGTTGATCACTCCTCATGTTGCTGGTGTAACTGAGCTGTCTTATAGATCCATGGCCAAGGTACGCAACTTTCAAATTCTTTCATTTGATGTGTCCTTGCATAACTAACTAACGGCAAAAGTGTTTTTTCTATGAATCACATTGGTTGCATATAAATGTTGGTGCTTGTGATTTTGCTGCTAAATTGACATATTCCGCTTCCTTTTATCATGAACACATATTAGCAAACCAATCTGTTAGCGCAGTTGAGGATTGGATCATCAATAGGTCGGTTAGTGTTTTGCAAGATACCCAATCCTAGCCCAAAGACTTTAGATTGAGCCATGAATGTGATTGTTCTAACTCCAGATATTTGTAAGGCAACTAGTTTGAGTCCTGGATAAATTGCGGGTTGGGTTAAATTTGTTCAACTAAACTTGTAAACATATGCAGGTCGTTGGCGATGTTGTACTTCAACTACATAATGGAAGTCCGTTTACTGGAATCGAATTTGCCAACTGATTCATTCACGTCTTTCTAAAAAAAGTATTAATATCTGCTGCATGAAGTCTATTGTTGATGAAACTATTTTTTTTTTGGTTTTACTCTTCCGATCGTTTATATTTTTTTTTAGATATTGAGTCACGATAACTATCATCAATTTATGTAATTTTTGGCTTTTTACTTCAATTGATAGGTCGTGAGCGATGATGGTATAAGCTAAAGTCGATTGGAAAAAATAAATACGAAAGTATATCTTTTTGTAATATGTAACTTAAAATTTGTGTTGGTATGTCTTAGTCTAGGGTAGACTTGCACAAATCTGGGCCGGCCCGCCCTCCTGCCCGGTAAAAAACATGGGTACGGGCATCTAGTTTGGCCCGGTCGGGTCTGGCCCGGCCCGTTTTTAAATGAGACGGGTATGGGTATATGTTTTGGCCCGCGGGCCAACCCGGCCCGGCCCGTATATAGTTATGTACATGTAATTAATTTATAATTTATATATGTGTATATATATTTAGTTTGTTTTGTGTGCTACCTATTCTGATGTTTCATTTAGAATCAAACATGATTGAACACTACAAATTGATCGATCCCCCATATATGATACTAAACATGCATTGATTCTATGTATTTTCATAGGCATAACATAGATTTACGTGGATCCTAGCTTGATTTGGAGTGTTACCCAAATCTTAGTAAGGAGACTACTCACTCAAATCCAAAATTTTAAACTAATAACTAGTAGAAATAAACACCATGAACACAAAGTAGAGGAGAAAGTAAGAACGTAAGAAAGGAATGTGTACGAGATACCGGCATTCCGATCCTGGTCATTCATAGATAGTCGGCACAAAGTTATGGCCAAAACAAGTTTGCAAATGGGTCTAGAGAAGCTTTTGACCAAAGAACAGCAAGAACACCTTACTTCCTTCAAACTGCCAACTTACAAAATGAGAGAATTATAAAACAAGTTTGCAAATGGGTCTAGAGAAGCTTTTGACCAAAGAACACCAAGAACACCTTACTTCCTTCAAACTGCCAACTTACAAAATGAGAGAATTATAAACTAGTCTAGAGAAAATTGTTTTGTGTCTTGGATAATATGAATTACAAGCATCCATACCCTCAATTTATAGGTAAATTTGTGGTCCCCAATTCTGGAATGATCTAAGAATCTCACAACAAGTGCATGAACTATTTGCAAGTGGTCCCCTCCTGCCAAGTTGAACCGTAACCTTTGATTGAGCTCGAGAGACTCTTCGGTCGAGTTTCTCCACAGACTCTAGGATTTACACCTATCTCGAGTTTTTTTTGGTTCTTCTTTGATCGAGTTTTAGATTCCTTCACCCAAGTTGCCAATTCCACTCGAGGTAAGTGCAAGTCTTCTCTTGGGCGTCCTCTTTGCCCGATTTTCACTTTCTTCTTTGGTTGGGTTTGTGGCCACTTGACTTTTGTATGGAGTGCTTCCTTATTGGAGTGAGCATGTCTTCCTTGGTGGAGTTTGTGACCTTCTTTGTTCGAGTTTTCTGAGTGAACTCAACCAAGGTTGACATTGACACTTGGACCATTCTTGGATAGGGTAGGGTTTCCATCTTCTTTGGCTCATTGCCAGCTTGTGCTCCATCATTTCTTGCTTCCTTTCTTCCTTCATTCCTTAGACTCGATGATGATTGGGTGTGACGAGTACTCCATGAAATTGGCATAGATTTGATCATTTTTCCTCCATTTGAACCTAAATTACCTAAATCACAAAACACAAGGGGAATAGATATTCTTTGATGTTTTTAAGCACTAGCAAAGATGTGAATGCTCTTTACCATGCAAAACTAAGGAAAAACACACAAAAACTCATCTATAAAGATAACATAATAATGTGCTTTCAAAATACCTCATACTTAGATCTTACTTATCCCAAAGTAAGAACCAAATGCAAATTTTGAAAAGAAAGAGAGAAAATAAGCAAGGAAAATGTTTTTGGAGTATGCTTCAAAATATTAGATCACTTTTCATAATATTTTTGCCTATAATCTAGAATCCTAAGTTAACACAACTCATGCTTCCTACTTAGAGGTATTTATTGATGTTTGCACGTGACTTGTATTGTTCATCCAATGATAAAAAGCATAGCTAAAGGCTCACATGCTTAAGTGTAATCAAGTATGATCAGGTCCTTTATAATTCTTGTCTTCTTGAACTCGGCCTAACAAATAAAATCTTTATGCTCTTTTTTGGAATGGTTTACACTCACTGAAGGAATTGTGTCCTTTAATTTAATGTGCAATGACTAAACTTTGAATAGGACAATTAACGAAGATAATTCAATCCGATTATTTTAGGAGTCGTAGTGCTTTGCTAGAAGCCAACTACGATTAATGGGATTAAACGAGTTAAACTCATGACTATTATAAACGGGTCCGATAAGGTCACACACTTTAAGTTGACGGACTAGATCAACGAGAATGATGGTTGAATATTAATATATATATTTATGAAATAATTCTATTAGTGTATGTTACAAATTAATTGTGCCTTAGTCTTTCGGACCGAGATCGGACCATAGCCAAGATTGGCTTTGGGCCGAGATTGGCCAGCCGCACCCGCGGGCACTTGGTGCTGCCCCTGTGGCTTCCCACCCCTGCGGCCCTGGCTGCCGCCCCTGCGGTTTCGGGCGGCTGCAACTGTCTTCGTTGACCTTTGACCCGTGCTTTACTCTTTACCTTACTTAATCTTTCCCTTGGCTGATCAAGGGTTTGTTCTTCACTTTCCTCTCCAACTTCCATCCCGTTCCTAGCTTCTCCTTGCTCCCCTTGATCTTGTTCTTGGTTTGGAAGAGGTTGGTTTGAGATTTATGTGTGTGATGGCTTTTGTGCTTGATGATTGTGAGTTGCTGAGCTTGGAAGCCAGCCTTGGTCTATGTTGATCTTCCCTGCAGCTTAGGACCACAGTGGTGGTGAGTGATCTTCTCTTTCTCTTCTTCCTTTCTTGTTTTTCCTCTTCCTTAGCTTAGGATTAGATGTATGTTAGGGTTATTGATGGTTGGTATGTGTATGTGCATGTGGTGTATGGTTTTGGAATGGTAAAGACGTGATTTGATCACGTGAAGAGCCGAAGAAGAATTGGGAGATCTTGTTCTGCACTGTTGCCGCCCCCGCGACCAAGAGTCACCGCCCCCGCGGCACCTACGCCGCGCCGTGCCAGCGGCGTGCCTGCGTCCGCCAACGGCCTTGTCACCACCCCCGCGGCTACGTTCCGCCGCGCCCGCGGCCGCTTGCCTTTCGCCCCTGCGTCCCCTTTGTCACACAGGTGCGTTTTGTCCCAGTTCTACCTAGAGCTAGGTAGATCATTTCCTTTCCTACTATGAGCGGTAGTAGCATGAGGTTAGAATGAGATTGAGTACGGAACTGTTTATGCCGGTTATGGCCTTGAGGTTTACGAGTTGGATATGATCCCTATGGATCCCTTGAGTCTAGATGTGACCCATTTGTGTGATAGTAGATTGATATGTATATATGTATGCCTTGTATATGCCGTGTTGTCCTCCAGATTGGAGTGGACGTATCTGAGAATTGATCATAGTTGGGATTACTTCCGAGACTGAGATAAGTCCATAGGACTTACTTAACTGCCATCTCTATATTGGATGTTGCATGAGTGGTGTATGTTTATGCTTGATAGTACGTGCTATGGTGTTTACCGACCTATGGTATAGTGACTGCCTATTGTAGGGCTGTGACAGCTTTGCCCTATAATCCCGCGTGGAGACATGGAGGTTCTTTGCGGACAGGCCAGATATGGAAGTGGGACGGACACTTGCTCCACTCCCATAGGGTACAAGGGAAGTGTGACCAGATCACCACTCCAGCTGGCAACCTCCCTGAGAGGCGAGGGTTATATTCCTCGTGTCACATATGTTCATATTGGTATTTATATATATACGATTCGTGTGTTGGACCATTTATATAAAGATAATGAACCGGGTAAATGTGTGATATCATGTTGAAGTGTTTAGTCTTTCTGATATGTGATTGTGCTTATGCTCATTCTTTGTATGTGTATGGTTAGCTAACGGTTTCATACCATGTTGTAGATCTTTGCAGGTTAGGAGAACTGTAGAGTAATCCAGAGAGGGTGATCCACTGAGGGCTCCGTACACTGGGATTATTATCGTGGGATATGGGATATTTGATGTACGGATATATGTTTATTTTGTACTCAGCGGTACTTATGTATTACCTTTTGAGATTTATATATCACTTTTACGTTTTGTATTTAATCTATCGGTGCCTTGTTGTAAGATTCAGTGAACTTGTTGTCAGGCTAGGGTCAGGATCCATTGTGAGATCCTAGCCCAGTAGCACCTCGAGTCCTACGGATTTGGAGTGTTACATTAATGGAGACTAATAAATTGAGACTAATTAGTGTGGTATGACCATGTTACAAATTGAGACTAATTAGTGTGGTATGACCACGTTACAAATTTCTAACTATTTAGTAGAGACTAATTATGTAACACCCCGAATCCGTAGGACTCGAGGCGCTACTGGGCTAGGATCTCACAATGGATCCTGACCCTAGCTTAACAACAAGTTCACTAGATCTTACAACAAGACACAAATAGATTAAAACAAAATATAAAACTAATATATATATATATATATATATATATATATATATATATACCAAAAGATAATACAAAGTAACCGCTGAGTACAAAATCAAGTATATATCCGTACAATATAAAAACCCTATAACCCTCGATATCGTCCCAGTGTACGGAGCCCTCAGCGGATCACTCCTCTGGATCACTCTGCAGCTCTCCTAACCTGCAAGGGATCTACAACACGGTATAAAACCGTTAGCTAACCATACACATATATAAGAAGATGCTAGAGCACAAACACACATCGGGAATATTAACACACCATCATGCTATCACACATTTACCCGGTTTATTATCTTTATAACGTCAATCACTCAAATAGTATATAGATTTGTATATGAAAATATGTGACACGAGGAATGTATATAATCCTCGCCTCTGCGTGCAATAGCTAGCTGGAGTGATATTAACGCACTTTCCAGTATACCATATGGAGTGGTAGGTGCCCTTCCCGTATACCATATCTAACTAGCTTACAGAGAACTTCCCAGCCTCCACTACGGGATGAAAGGTAAGTTGTCAGAGCCACTACAATAGGCGGTCAATATAACATAGGTCGGTAATGAACCATTTCGCATGCTATAAAACATATAACAAACACCACTCATGCATACATCCAATATAAGGATGGTAGCTAAGTAAGTCCTATGGACTTACCTCAACTCAGAAGTAGGCTCACTACAATCCACTCTCAATCTGGTTCACTCCAATTTGGAGGACAACACTGCCTATGAACAAGGCATAACAATATATCACACTCATATCCATCAAAGGGTCACACCTAGACCCAAGGGATGCATAAGGATCATATCCTAACTCATAAACCTCAAAGCCATAACCGGCATACAGATGTATCACATCCTCATCATTCTATCCTCATACACATACCTAGCATGCTACTAACCCGCTCATACTAGGAAAGGAAAGGATCTACCTTACTTTAGGTAGACCCAGGATAAGACGCACCTGCGTGACAAGAGAGACGCGGGGGCGGAGTAAGGCAATCCGCAGGCGCAAAAAAGCTCAGCCGCAGGCGCGGTGACAGGGCCGCAGGCGCTGGCGGTGGAACAGTGGCCGCGGGGGCAGAAGAATCCGGGCGCAGGTGCGGTGACTAGGTTCCCGCAGGGGCGGCGACAATGCAGAACGTAGTCCCGCGAGTTCTCTTCCATTCTTCACGCGATCAAATCACGTCTTCATCCGTCCACAACCACATCCATACATATATATACATATTCCAACATTAATATATATTCAATTCATCCAATCCTAAGCTAAGGGATAAGGAATCAAAGAAGAAAGAAAGAAGAGAAGAACCAAGTCTTACCTACTACTGGTCTAGGCAAGAGGATGCACCAAACTACACTTCAACTGGCTTCCAAGCACAGCCACAACATCCAACAACATCCAGCCACAACAAGGCTACACCAAACTCTTCCACCAAGAGAAAACCAAGATGGAGAAAAGGGGAAGAAGAAGCACGTAGGTTTAGCTAGGAAAGGAAATGGAATACTTGCTCACGAGACCAAAGAAGAAGCTTAAAGAAGAAGAAATAAAACGGCAAAGCACGGGTCAAACGGTCAACAAAACCGGCTGCAGCCGCAGGAAACCGCGGGGGCGGTTCACTGGGTCGCGGGAGCGGGAACCCGCTGGGGCGGCACACATGCCCGCGGGGGCGGCTAAGTCAATCTCGGCTAAAGCCAAATCTCGGCTAAGGAAAACTCGGTCCAAAAGACTAAGGCTCTTACAAATTAGTGAGAGGTTAATGAAGGGAGTTATTTTTCTTTTCCTAAACGTTAGAATTGGAAGAGTCATGACTCCCTTACCCTAATTGTATATATATATATATATATATATATATATATATATATATATATATATATATTATTGTCTTGCAAAGAAAGAAAAAGGGGATCGTAGCTTTTACTTTGGCAAATTGCAAGTATTGACCACCATTCCAACCAAGCAATTCGATTGCTCTCCCTTAGTCCTTTCGTCCTAGCAGTCAAAGTCAAGGGAGATCTAGACCGGGCTCGTGTGGACCAAGTAGAGGAGCAACACGTGGGGCTCTCATCGTTTTCGTTTCTACCCGATCAGTTCCGGTTCACGCATCAACAGGTAGTTCTAATTAACAATGATTCTATGAATTATGCATGAAGATCCTACAATTAGATGTTTAGATATGATCTGAAATTCCGCTTAACGAATATAATAAACCTACATTCACTTGTGCATTCATCCTTTGATGTGCATATACTTAGCCTTTTTGGCACAAAATCAAAATAAAATGAAAAATAAGCATTCATCACATTAGCCAAGTGACATTTTGAACATTTGATGTGCTTTCTATGGCTTTTACTTTACTTTTTCATGATATATGCCTTTTGCCTTATGGGTTATTATTTTTTACTCAAGTGAGTGTCAATTAATGCAAGTTTCCCTAGGCCGAGCATTAAGAGTACAAAATCAATACACGCTATCATGAACCTAAACAATGTTTACTTAACTCAAATTTCTTAGCATAGGATTCACTAAGTCATACATCAACCAATATAAATCATAAGTGCATAACTAAATTCATCTTTGATATACATTTCATGGATGAATATTTAACATGCTTCTAATATGCTCAAATCCACACACCTTACAATCAACATGTCAAAAATTATTGTCATGACTAGAACATAATCTCATCATTAAGGTCATTTCCACATTGTAAGAAGCATACAATTTTTTTTTTAAATTTCAATTTTTTTGGCTTTTAAACTTTTTCAAATGTTTTTGAATTTTTTTTGTTTTTTAAAAAGTAAGATTGTCACAAAATGGGTATGTTAATATCTCCTCAAAAGAGAAGATCGGAAGGTAAAATGTTGCCTACTCACCGATGATGAAAATCTACGTTTCCCTCTAAATCATATGCCTTTCTCGTCCCCCTCTCAGAGTGATTCCCGGTGCCCTGACTATGTATCCAAATACCGTTTCTTTAATAGCCCAATTATTGAGACTAAGCCGCTCCCCTCGAAAAGGATTGATCACCAACATCGTCTTTGCTGGATTATCCGGTATAAGGTTTCGCACTTAGTCTACAATGGTGTGACTTGGTTTTCTACCAATTCTTTCTGCAAGAGAAAAAGAGGACTCTTTGGCGCCTTTGGCGGATCTAGCAAAATAAATCGAAGAATTCAGAGAAGTGATGAGAAGGGAAGATGCATCCATTTCTTCTTCTTAATCTTGTGTTGTTTCTCCTTGGTTTTGGAAGAGTTTTGATGTGGCTTTGATGATGATGATGCTAGTGATGTGTGTTGCTGTGCTTGGAGGCCAGTAAGATTGTTTGGTGATCAGTTCCTTAGCTAACCACAGTTGTGGTAAGCTTCTTGCTCCTTGTTCTTCTTCTCCTTTCTTTGATTCTTCCTTCCTTAGCTTAGGATTAGTTGTATTGATCATAGATTAATGTGGAATGTGTATGTATATGTATGTGTGTAACTTTGGATGAGAGAAGACGTGATTTGATCACGTGAAGAGCCAAAGAGAAGCCGCGAGATCGCTTTCTGCATCGTCGCCGCCCCCGCGCCCGGAAGACGCCGCCCCTGCGGACGCTGTGCCATTGCGCCCGCGCCGTGCCCGAGCCTTGCCTGTGTTGCCTGCGTCCCTTGTCACCGCGTCTGCGGCTGCTCCCTGCCGCGCCGGAGGGTTGTCTTTTCCGCCCCTGCGTCCCTTAATCACGCAGGTGCGTCTTGTCTCGGGACTACCTATAGTTGGGTAGCTCCTTTCCTTTCTTAGTATGAGGGACTTAGTACCATGCTAGGTATCGGATGTTGATGAGTATGATATAGATATGCCGGTTACGGCTTTGAGGTTTACGAGTTGGATATGATCCCTATGGATCCCTTGGGTCTAGGTGTGACCCCTTTGTGTGATAAGAGTTTGATATATATATATGTATGCCATGTATAGGCCGTGTTGTCCTCCAATTTGGAGTGGACCTGAGTGAGAGCTGATCGTAGTGATACTACTTCAGAGGTTGAGGTAAGTCCATAGGACTTACTTAGCTACTATCCTTATATTGGATGTATGCTTGAGTGGTGTTTGTTATATGCTTTATAGCATGCGATATGGTTCATTACCGACCTATGTTATATTGACCGCCCATTGTAGTGGTTGTGACAACTTATCTTTCATCCCGTAGTGGAGTCTGGGAAGCTCTTTGTAAGCTAGTTAGACCTGGTATACGGGAAGGGCACCTACCACTCCATATGGTATACGGGAAAGTGCGCTGATACCACTCTAGCTAGATATTGCACGCAGAGGCGAGGGTTATATACATTCCTCGTGTCACATATATTCATATACATCTATTTATACGATTGAGTGATTGGACTTATTAAAGATAATAAACCGGGTAAATGTGTGGAAGCATGTTGATATGTTATAATTTCTGATGGGTGTTTGTGCTCTACCATCTTCTTATATATGTGTATGGTTAGCTAATGGTTTCATACCGTGTTGTAGATCCTTCGCAGGTTAGGAGAGCTGCAGAGTGATCCAGAGGGGTGATCTGCTGAGGGTTCCGTACACTGGGCGATATCGTGGGATATGGGTTATTTATGTTGTACGGATTTCTGTTTTGACTTTGTACTCATCAGTACTCTGTATCACCTTTTTGATATGTATATATATATATATATATATATATACCAGTTTTATGTTTTGTTTTAATCTATTGGTGCCTTGTTGTAAGATTCAGTGAACTTGTTGTAAGGCTAGGGTCAGGATCCATTGTGAGATCCTAGCTCAGTAGCACCTCGAGTCCTACGGATTTGGGGTGTTACAAAGTTGGTATCAGAGCCCAGGCTGACAACAATGGCACTTGTAATCTGCGATAAAGGTCGAATAGATAAATAAACATACCCGAAAAGGGGTCTGACTTTTCAAAAGATTTTGGTTTTGAAATGAGTACAAAAGTTTTGGGATATCGTGTACGTGAGCCATTGCCCTCTGAAGATCTCGACAGTATATATATAGATATTCTGTTGTGATTTATTTGATATATACATATGGCATATATATAGCCTTCTAAGTTAGGTTTACGTCTTCTGCAGATGGTTCAGACTAGAGCCTTACCTGCAGCTATATAGATATTCTATTGTGATTGATTTGATATATACATATGGTATATATATAGCCTTTCACTGGGAAGGTGGGGTTAGAGGTTGAGCTCTGGATCGGACATGTGGACTCAGCTCTGGAGTCCATTAGATGTCCAGTGGAAAGACAGATCGAGCTGATTCAGACTTTATTCCGGGACTTGGCACAACACTGGTGGAGATCTGTACGGGGTCAGGTTACCAGTTATGAGCATATGAGGACTATGATTAGAGAGTGTTTCTGCCCTGCCTCAATGAGGAGGGAGAAACTGCGGGATTTTGTGGAGGCTGGGTTTGAGGATGTACTAGTCTCCGAGGCTATTAGGAGGTTTCATGAGGAGCTGGCATTACTGGGACCAGTTGCACCTTCTGCAGATCAGCATGTCTATCTCTTTTCCCGACAACTGAGGGATACTACCCGGACCTATATGGCGGGTTTCCACTATGAGTCTCTGATGGATTATCAGGACAAAGCTTCCGACTATGAGAGGGAGCGAGCTGCTCAGAGGAGAGCATCTCAGACCGGAGGGTCTGTGAAGAGGCAGCGTACAGGGCAGACCAGTGGTACTGGTGGTGCTGCTAGTGGTTGGCGTGGTCAGAGACGCCAGAGTCAGCCCTCATCGGCACCGGTTGCAGATAAGGGACGTCAGTGTTTTAACTGTGGTGATCCAGGCATATGAGGCCCGAGTGCACGAGGCCAGTAGTGACTTGCTACACCTATGGTAAGCAAGGTCACAGAGCTGTTTACTGCCGCCAGGGCGGAGCTTCATCTCAGCAGGGTTCTTCCCCTGCCAGTGTAGCGGGAGGTGGGCAGAGGCCACCTCAGCAGCAGCAGACACAGGGACAACAGAGAGTCCCATATCGCCCTACGACTCAGGGATCTGCTTTTGGGCCGAGTAGAGACAAAGGTCGTGGTGGGAGCACCACTAATACCAGAGGCCCTCAGGGTCGTGTTTTTTAGCTGAGGAGTGCAAAGGAGCCAGCTGCACCGACTGCTAAAGGTACCATTCTGATTCATGGTTTACCTGTTAGAGTATTATTTGATACTGGTGCTATGAATTCTTTTATTTCTGATGCCTGTGTAGAGCGTCTGAGTCTAGATACAATTGAGGGGATGCCCTTTATTATAGGGTTACCCGATGGTGGTAGGGTCAGAGGTACCCGTGAGATTCATGGTTGTCCCATTTTTGTAGGGACTCGTGTGTTACTAGTTGACTTCTTTGTCATGTCATTAGTGCATGAAGAAGTCATTCTAGGTATGGATTGGATGGATAGACATTTTGCAGTCTTAGATGTAGGTAGGAGGACTGTTACCCTCTCTACCGAGTTAGGTCAGATAGAGGTTTTCCGAGGTTGGGACCTTGGAAAATCTGGCATGGTTATCAGTGCGATACGGGCTACGAGACTGATTGCACAGGGTTGTGATGCCTTCTGGTGTTAAGCCATGAAGGAGGGGGAGAGTCCATCATTAGAGGATATCCCAGTTGTATGTGATTTTGCAGATGTATTTGCCGAGCCGTCCAGTTTGCTGCCTCAGAGGAGTGTGGACTTCAGTATTGGGTTAAAGCCTGGTACGAGACCGATCTCGAAGACCCCATACAGGATGGCGCCTGTCGAGATGCTGGAGTTGAAGAAGCAACTTGAGGAGTTGGCTGAGAAGGGCTTCATTCGCCCTAGCGTGTCTCCATGGGGAGCACATGTCCTCTTCGTACGGAAGAAGGACGGATCACTGAGGTTATGCATTGATTACAGGGAGCTGAACAAGGTGACCATCAAGAACAAGTGTCCATTGTCGCGCATTAATGACTTGTTAGATTAGCTTCAGGGAGCGACTGTATTCTCCAGGATTGACCTGCGCTCAGGATATCACCAGCTGAGGGTGAGAGAGCAGGATGTGCACAAGACAGCATTCCGGACCAGATATGGCCAGTACGAGTTTGTAGTGATGCCATTTGGGCTTACGAATGCCCCAGCCGTCTTTATGGAGTTGATGAACAGTATCTTCATCGACTTCCTGGATCAGTTTGTGGTGGTTTTCATAGATGACATTCTGGTATACTCTCGCAGTGGAGAGGAGCATGCATGACATCTGAGGACTGTATTGCCGGTTTTGCAGGATAGAGAACTTTATGCTAAGTTCTCTAAGTGTGAGTTCTGTATGTCAAAGGTAGCATTCATAGGTCATGTTGTATCAGCTGAAGGGATCAAGGTGGATCCGGCCAAGATTGAGGTAGTAGCAGCTTGGACTACACCGACGAACGTCAAGGAAGTACGTAGCTTCATTGGCCTAGCCAGTTATTACAGACGCTTTGTGGACGGATTTTTCTGTGATTGTTCGTCCACTGACGAGTTTGCTGAGGAAGACTACCAGATTTGTGTGGTCTGATCAGTGTATGTAGAGTTTTGAGGAGTTGAAGAGACGTCTAACTTCTGCTCCTATTTTGGCACAACCCGAGGGTATTGAGGATTTTGTGGTTTATAATGATGCATCCAAGCTAGGCTTGAGATGTGTTTTGATGCAGAGAGGCAGGGTGATTGCATATGCGTCTCGACAGCTGAAGACGTATGAGGAGAACTACCCGACTCATGATCTGGAGTTGGCAGCGGTTATAACACCCCAAATCCGTAGGACTCGAGGTGCTACTGGGCTAGGATCTCACAATGGATCCTGACCCTAGCCTGACAACAAGTTCACTGAATCTTACAACAAGGCACCGATAGATTAAATACAAAACATCAAACTGTTATAAAAGTATCAAAAGGTTTATACAAGTACTGCTGAGTACAACAAAACATAAACATAAACATGATCAAAAGATCCCATCCCACGAGGACGACCCAGTGTACGGAGCCCTCAGCAGATCACCCCTCTAGATCACACTGCACCTCTCCTAACCTGCAAAGGATCTACAACATGGTATAAAACCGTTAGCTAACCATACGCATATATATAGAGATGCTTTCACACATTTACCCTGTTTATTATCATGTTTTCACACATTTACCCGGTTTATTATCTTTAATAAGTTGGTCACTCAATCGTATAAATATATCTGAATATGAATATATGTGACACGAGGAATATAACCCTCGCCTCTCGGTGCTACTGCCAACTGGATTGGTCAACCGGGACTACTCCTCTGTGTACCCTAAGGGAGTGGAGACAGTGCCCGTTCCGTGTACCAGATCTGAACGTTCCGCAGAGAACCTCCCAGTCTCCCAGTGGGATGACGGGGCTAGGTTGTCACGGCCCTACAGTGGGTGCGTACTAAACCATAGGTAGGTAATAACAGTATCACATGCTAACAAGCATAAACATACACCACTCATGCAACATCCAATATAGAGATGGTAGCTAAGTAAGTCCTATGGACTTACCTCAACCTCGAAGTCTCAAATCCAAACAGCTCCAACTCTGGAGATCAACACTGCCTAAACAAGGCATCACAACATATATCAAACTCATATCCATCATAGGGGTCACACCTAGACCCAAGGGATCCATAAGGATCGTATCCTAACTCATAAACCTCAAAGCCATAACCGGCATACAGATATATCACAACCTCATCAATCTATCCTCATACACGTACCTAGCATGCTACTAATCCGCTCATACTAGGAAAGGAACTGATCTACCTAACTCTAGGTAGATCCGGGACAAGACGCACCTACGTGACACAAGGGACGCAGGGCGAAGCAGGCAACCCGCAGGCGCGGCGGAACTCAGCCGCGGGCGCGGTGACAAAGGACGCAGGCAACGCAGGCAAGGCGCGGCGTTGGCGCAGGCAAGGCGCGGCGCTGGCGCTGGCGCTGCGGCACAGCCTCCGTAGGGGCGGCGGCTTCTGTCCGTGGGTGCGGCGACAAGGTACCCGCAGGGGCGCTTTTCTGAACCGCGAGGGCGGCGACAGTGCAGAAGACGATCCCGCGGTTCTTCTTCCACTCTTCACGTGATTACTTCACGTCTTCTCTCATCCAAAGTTACACATATACATATACATACATAAACCAACATCAATCTATACTCAATCATCTAATCCTAAGCTAAGGAAGACGGAAACAAGGAAGGAAGAAGAGAAGAGAAGCAAGATCACTTACCGCACTTGTGGTCCTACGCTGCCAGGAATATCAACACACACACAGCTGCCTTCCAAGCTCAGCAACAACAACATCCATCAACAACAACAGCCACCACAAACAATTCTCAAACCAAACTCTTTCAAAACCAAGAACAAGATCAAGGAGAAACAAGGGAAGCAAGGGGACGTGAAGGAAGCTGGAAAGGAAGTGAGGAAGAAGCCCTTGATCAGCCAAGGGAAAGAAAGAAGTAAGCAAAGGGTAAATCACGGGTCAAGAGAGTCAACAAAACCGGTTGCAGCCGCCGAAAACCGCAGGGGCGGGCTTCCTAGACGCAGGGGCGGAAACACGGACGAGCCGCAGGGGCGGCCTCACTCACACGCAGGGGCGGATAAGGCCAAAAGTGGCTTCAAAGGCTAAGGCTCTTACAACGGTAGTTCATGCACTGAAATCTGGAGACATTACCTGTATGGTGCTACATGTCAGATCTTCACAGACCATAAGAGTCTAAAGTACATTTTCACGCAGCGGGAATTGAATAACCGCCAACGTAGGTGGCTGGAGCTGATCAAGGATTTTGATCTGGAGATTCTGTATCATCCGGGGAAGGCGAACGTTGTCGCCGACGCCCTGAGCAGGAAGACGTCTCGAGAGTAGGCAATTGCGAGATTGACAGTTCAGCACCAGTTATAGAGAGACCTGATTTGGTTAGAGTTGGACATCCAGTTTCCTGATGTGGATGCCTAGCTGCGTACATTAGAGGTTCTTCCTGATCTGTTGGGTGAGATCCAACAGAAGCAGGAGACCTGCCCGACACTACTGAGGATACGAGATAGGATGTCTCGGGATAAGGCACCACAATTCCTGCTAGGAGCAGATGGAGTTTTGAGACACCGCGGTCGCGTCTGTGTACCTGCTAATACAGAGCTGAGACAGAGGATTTTACAAGAGGCTCACTGTACACCTTACTCTGTACATCCAGGTACGAGTAAGATGTATCAGGATTTGAGACGTTTATATTGGTGGGGAGGGCTGGAGCCCGATGTGGCCAGATTTGTGGCACAGTGTGCGACCTGCCAGCAGGTCAAGATAGAGCATTGTAGACTTGGAGGTGAGCTCCATCCACTTCCTGTTCCACAGAGGAAGTGAGAGGATGTCACCATGGATTTTGTTACTGTACTGAGGCTGAGCCGGAGTTTTGATGTCATTTGGGTCATTGTGGACAGATTGACGAAGACGGCACATTTCATTCCTATTAGGGAGACATGGCCGGTGAGCAGATTAGCTGAGGAGTACACTAGGCAAATAATGAGACTCCATGGTGTACCGAGGACGATCGTCTCATATAGAGATGGACGATTTACCTCGAGATTCTGGCAGCAGATTCAGACTGCCCTGGGGACGAGTTTGCACTTCACGACTGCGTTCCATCCTCAGACAGATGGTCAGTCAGAGAGGACCATTCAGACGCTGGAGGATATGCTGCGAGTTTGTGTGTTGGATTTGGGACAAGTGTAGACGGATCATCTCCCACTTGTGGAGTTCTCATACAACAACAGCTGACATGCATCTATTGGGATAGCCCCATATGAGGCACTGTATGGACAGAGATGTCGTACCCTGTTATGCTGGGACAAGCAGAGCAGTGTTAGTGGTTTGACACCTGATCAGATTCAGGATGATATGGCTCGAGTAGCACTGATTCGAGAGAGGATGCTGACTGCCCAGAGCCGTCAGAAATCGTATGCTGATAGGAGGCGTAGACCTCTAGAGTTCAGAGTTGGAGCCCATGTGTGGCTGAGAGTGTCCCCGACACGAGGTGTTAGACGTTTTGGCATTAAGGGAAAGGTGAGTCCCCGATATGTCGGACCTTTCGAGATTCTGGATCGGGTTAGAAGCGCCACTTACAGGTTGGCCTTGCCGCCGAGATTAGAGGGTGTTCACCTTGTGTTTCATGTGTCTCGCCTGAGGGAGTACAAACCAGATCCGAGACACATCGTGAGTTATGATGATTTAGTGGTTGAGCCGGATCACACCTTTGTTGAGTACCCTATTGCAGTCCTAGAACGAGGTATGAGACGCCTGCGTTCGAAGGACATTACTATGTTGAGGATACAATGGTCGAGACAAGGACCTGATGAGGCTACATGGGAGACTGAGGATAGTATCCAGAGGAACTATCCAGAGTTCTATGCTGAGTTAGATGCACCAGTAGGATCACCGAGTAGATCTTAGTACTACCTTGGTGAGTATTATATGCTTATATGCTTAAGTGCTATGATGTGTTTATTTTCATACTAGCTTTGATATGATATATGATCTTATTAGATCTTGTTGTGCTAGTATGATTCTTGTTTATAGATGGAGATGGCTCTTTCCTCCATGCTATTGTGATACGTTTAGGATTCAGCTGGAGATGTTCTTCCTCCATGCTATTTTGATGGACATAGTGTAGCTGGAGATGTTTTTCCTCTAGGCCTTTCTGTTATGAGTTTGATACGGCTAGAGATGTGATTCCTCTATGCCTTGATGTGTTATGGTTTGGCTAGAGATGGTTTTCCTCTATGCCTTGGATAGTGTTTTGTTGTTGGAGTTGATGATTTCCTCCATGCTTATGTTTGAGGTTATAGAGAGAGTTGTACCTCGGCTTGTGAGTCCAAGTGGTTTGAGGATTTTACAAGTTTTGGGACGAAACTTGTTTTTAGGGGGGTGAGGTGTAAGAGCCTTAGTCTTTTTGGACCTAGCTTACCTTAGCCGCCCCAGCGGGTTCCCGCTCCCGCGGCCCAGTGAACCGCCATCGCGGTTTCCTACGGTTGCAACCATTTTTGTTGACTTCTTTGACCTGTGCTTTACCTTTCTTTGCCTTCTTCTTTAAGTTTTCCCCTTGGCCGATGAGCAAGGGTTTCTCACTCCATTTCCATCTTCTCACGTCCTTCCTACTTCTCCCTTGCTTCTTCTTGATCTTGTGTTGTTTCTCCTTGGTTTTGGAAGAGTTTTGATGTGGCTTTGATGATGATGATGCTAGTGATGTGTGTTGCTGTGCTTGGAGGCCAAAAAGGTTGTTTGGTGATCAGTTCCTTAGCTAACCACAGTTGTGGTAAGCTTCTTGCTCCTTAGTCTTCTTCTCCTTTCTTTGATTCTTCCTTCCTTAGCTTAGGATTAGTTGTATTGATCATAGATTAATGTTGAAATGTGTATGTATATGTATGTGTGTAACTTTGGATGAGAGAAGACGTGATTTGATCACGTGAAGAGCCGAAGAGAAGCCGCGAGATCGCTTTCTGCGTCGTCGCCGCCCCCGCGCCCGGAAGACGCCGCCCCTGCGGAGGCTGTGCCATTGCGCCCGCGCAGTGCCCACACCTTGCCTGCGTCCCTTGTCACCGCGTCTGCGGCTGCTCCCTGCCGCGCCGGAGGGTTGTCTATTCCGCCCCTGCGTCCCTTGATCACGCAGGTGCGTCTTGTCCCGGGACTACCTATAGTTGGGTAGCTCCTTTCCTTTCTTAGTATGAGGGACTTAGTACCATGCTAGATATCGGATGTTGATGAGTATGATATAGATATGCCGGTTACGGCTTTGAGGTTTACGAGTTGGATATGATCCCTATGGATCCCTTGGGTCTAGGTGTGACCCCTTTGTGTGATAGGAGTTTGATATATATATGTATGCCTTGTATAGGCCGTGTTGTCCTCCAGTTTGGAGTGGACCTGAGTGAGAGCTGATCGTAGTGATACTACTTCACAGGTTGAGGTAAGTTCATAGAACTTACTTAGCTACTATCCTTATAATGGATGTATGCTTGAGTGGTGTTTGTTATATGCTTTATAGCATGCGATATGGTTCATTACCAACCTATGTTATATTGACCACCCATTGTAGTGGTTGTGACAACTTACGTTTCATCCCGTAGTAGAGTCTAGGAAGTTCTTTGTAAGCTAGTTAGACCTGGTATACGGGAAGGGCACCTACCACTCCATATGGTATACGGGAAAGTGCGCTAATACCACTCTAGCTAGCTATTGCACGCAGAGGCGAGGGTTATATACATTCCTCATGTCACATATATTCATATACATCTATTTATAAGATTGAGTGATTGGAATTATTAAAGATAATATACCGGGTTAATGTGTGGAAGCATGTTGATATGTTATAATTTCTGATGTGTGTTTGTGCTCTAGCATCTTCTTATATATGTGTATGATTAGCTAACGGTTTCATACCGTGTTGTAGATCCTTTGCAGGTTAGGAGAGCTGCAGAGTGATCTAGAGGGGTGATCTGCTGAGGGTTCCGTACACTGGGCGATATCGTGGGATATGGGTTATTTATGTTGTACGGATTTCTGTTTTGACTTTGTACTCAGCAGTACTTTGTATCACCTTTTTGATATGTATATATATATATATCAGTTTTATGTTTTGTTTTAATCTATTGGTGCCTTGTTGTAAGATTCAATGAACTTGTTTTAGTCTATTTATGTTGTACGGATTTCTGTTTTGACTTTGTACTAAGCAGTACTTTGTATCACTTTTTTGATATGTATATATATATCAAATCCTTGATTTTTATAGCATACTTTCTCATCCTTTATCCTTAGGTCCTCCATGCTCCTATGATAACCATCACAATTAGAAACAGTATGATCCACACTTGAACAAAATTGGCGAGGAATAGATTTAGAACTTGTTACTTCCCTTTTGTTCTTCTCTTCCAAAATCTTCTACATTAAAAGGAAAAATCAAACTTTTTTCTTTCTCTATTTTGGATGTGTTTGTTGGGTATAAAATAAACACTAGTGATTGTATTTTTTAGGGATTTCCGTAGTGTTTTGTGTTTTTAAGAGTGTTGCGGTTTTTGAAAACACTTGTCGTGTTTGGCGTGACTAGTGTTTTTTAGAGAGTGTTTTTATACGAACAAGTACTATTATGCCCCTACTTGTAACCGAAATTACAACCTTCCCAAGTATAAAACCTTCCCTCTCATCACCTTGTCCACCACTCAACCCTTACCCCGAATCTACAACACACCGACGGTCATGGATCGTAACCTCCCCTCTCAACTCTGACAGAAGGCGTTGCTTCCCCTTACTTGCTTACCCCGACCCTACTCAGTCTGACGTCGTTGCTTCCTCCCCTGTTTGCTCAAACCGTGAACTGCTCAATCTGACGGCATTGCTCCCTCTTGTGTTTGGCGTGGCTAGTGTCGTTCGAAGAAGCCGCCAGGTAACCATTAATACCCCTCCTTCCACATATTGCTCACCGAAATTGGAGTATATTAGCTTATTACCCCCCTCCCCCTCCTCCCACATATTGCTGACAAAAATCATGGCTAATGTCGTTCATCAGTTGTAATTTTAGCTTGGTATTACTACTAATGAGTGTTTGGTATTACTGCTTTTAGCCTGCTATTGCTGATAATGAACGAAAATTGAGTATATTACCCCCGACCCTGCATTGATTCTGATTTGCTATATGTAAAGAGAAGTAAATTTCCAGTGTTTTGAATCTAATTAACAGATTTTTTTTTTCCTACAAATGAAAAGTAAGTTCATGTTCATGAACTGAACCTCAGCTTTTGAAGCTGTTGAAAATAGAACAGAATATAGTCAGTGGCATTATCTTAGGCGATATCTTTACTAGTTATGACCCTACAATAGATTCACATTAGAGGAACATACTTCATGAATTGGAAATGAGAGGACAATGAACGATAACCAGCTCACAAATTTGTACAACCAAATGAATACAATAGAGATTCACATTGGGAAGTTCCAGTGTTATATTCAAGAAGAATTGGTACAACCAAATGAATACAGTAGATGATGTGGTTGTGATAGCAACCAAATGATGATTGAGCATTTCAAAGGAGTCGTCTTGTACAAATGAGATGAGAGTTTGCAGAAGCAAGTGAGAGGACACTGAACGATAACCAACTCACAAATTTTCCCTTAGTTCCTCGAATTTGTTCTAATTTAAGGTCAATTAAGCAAAAAAAAGAGAAGAATAACAATATATCACAACAAACCCAATTTAGGAACAAGAGAAGGGCAAACCAGCCCTTAATTTTCTACAACACAATCCAATTATAGGAAATACAACCTTTGGCATCGATCATTAACCCCAAATCAAATCTCAATTGAGAGCATTGAAGAATGTCTTCATAATTGAACCCAAACCCAAAACCCAAATCAAAACTACCAGCCTATTGTTGCTAATAACACAATTAGAGTTCCACGGAAATCCAAACTCTAATAGCATTCAACCGAGTTCGGAATTAGGAAAACAAGCAAGTAGAAAACGAGGAGAAGAAAGTGGATCAATAAGAGAGCGACGAAGATTACCTGACCAACTCGCGAGATCGTGGCTTCCTTGGATGGCAACGGCGTCGAACAACAGTGGGCGATTCCCAGAGCTCTGAAACTTTTGACGGTGATAGAAGATTGTGAGAGAAGAGGGTATTTTCATACCTGATACATCGTAAATATTATTAACGCTAGGGGCAATTATGTACATTTATGTCCAAAAACACTCATCAGAAATCGAAACCCTTATTTTTCCAGGGTTTTAAAAACACTCAAAATAAATTGAAACCACAAGTGTTTATTAAAGCAACCAAACAACAATATATCATAAACACTCGTAAACACTAAAAATCACTAGTATTTAATGCCTAGCAAACACAACCTTTGTCTCTATTATGACAAAGTCATATTTTGGGATAAAACTGTGTGATGGGATGTTAGATTTCTCCATGTGGTCCGTTCAAATGAAAGGGATAATGTTAAAGGAATAAGTATGGCATGATAATGAAGATAATTATCTACCTAAAGCTAAAGATGAAGAAAATAAGCACATGCATCTCCAAGTACATTACAAGATGATGAGACTAAATGATGATGTGTGAAGACAAGTACTAGCATAAGGCATCAAAATAACTCTAGGCCACTCTTAAAGATAAATATGAGGTAAAATCATTAGTAGAGTTAGCATGTTGTGCTGCTTGTTTCCTTTCGAAATGAATGTCAAACTTCCTCTCTCTAATAATCTATACACTTTTTTTAAGATTGACTTAGGAATTATAATGTAGTAATGATAAGATAGATGATGCTCACCGAATTTTTATTGTTATATTCTTTACCAAACCAGTTTGATAACTATAAAAATGTCATATAATTTGGTAACGATACATTGACTAAGAGAATGATTATAGAATCTA
Source organism: Fagopyrum tataricum (assembly GCA_002319775.1). Lineage (NCBI taxonomy): Eukaryota > Viridiplantae > Streptophyta > Magnoliopsida > Caryophyllales > Polygonaceae > Fagopyrum > Fagopyrum tataricum. Next base: position 53,896,966 of record CM008281.1, on the reverse strand, counting down.
TCTTTTAAAATAATTATTTTTTGAAAATCTTTAAGATTAGAGTGAACATAAAGAGTATAAATTTAAAGTAATGAATAAGAAACGGGATAAGAACAATAAAAGGTAAGGTCAAAATAACGAAAAAAAAACTAATAGTAACAACAAACACTCTCCAAATCAAATTGGTAAGAAAAATGTTACTTGTTATTACTAAGAAATTTGATGCCTTAAAACAAATAATGGTCTAACAAGGAATTTGATTCATTCTGACATGAAATAGGTATAAGAAGACACCTTATAGTTCTTGGAACCTCTCAATAGAAAGAGATTGTTGAGAGGATGAACAATACTTTACTAGATGCATGCTTATATTTGTTGGTATAAAACATTAACTTTGTTGCATTAAGGAAAAACATAATTTAACTATGGGTACTCGTAATTATGGATTCTTCATTCATATTTAAAATTTTGTATACTCTTCGCTCTCATTTGCTTTAAAAAAATCTCGACTTTTTAGCCTCAGTCGGACGATTTGTCAATAGAGATCGGCCTATCTAAGCACAACCCTTCACCTGCATAATTATTTCATGCATTGCGCATATCTCTCTTTTGTAAGGCTAGTTGGCCGATTTGCTCCATGAGATTGGTCGATTTGTGCCTTTTTGTTAACATGCATCTTCTGTTTTTTGATGTTTTCTAATTCCCTAGAAATTTAATATTACTCTATGACTCTTTATTAGTTGATGGAGCTCGTGATCTCTCTCTCTCTTCAACCTTGTATATGCCATTGAGATCTCTCTCTCTTCAACCTTGTGAGTATTTTTATGCCTTATACATATTGTTTGTGTTTTCTTTTTGACGAGTAATATGTGTTATGCTTTGGTTCTAAAACTTACTATTGACTTTTTTTTTAATATTTCATGCTTGCTCTTGCTCTTGCTCTTACATATAAGAAAGTGATTGAGACATGTCTTTGTTCACCCTGTTATCCCTTTCTACCTTTGATCATAATTTCCACCATAATATCTCTTCCTGCTATTGACTTTTCTTTGCAGCTTCACAAAATTCCCTAGCAATGTTTTCATTTGACCCATCCAAAACATAAGAGGTGATGACAGGCATTGGAAGAAAAAAGCAAGAAACAAGTATGAGATTGTGTGTTTGAAAGTATGAGAGGCATGTTATTACATTAATGTAATATGGTTCCTTGTGGTGCTATGCATATAAGAAAAAGAAAAAATTAATATATCATATATATTTTCATGCACCACTTGGACCATGCTATAGAAAAAGGAATTTGGTTTTGTAAAGCACAAAGTGATTAAGTATAACGTAATGGATGTTTACGAGTTCAAAGTGAAGAAATCAAGCTATTGCATGAGAGACTTGATGATTCGACCAAAAGGACCGGTCAATGAGACCGAAGACAACCGACCCAAGCTTTGAGACGTCTTAGTTCTTGGTTCTATAGCACCACAAAGCAAATAGTATTTTAACCTTTTATCATTTATCCATAGCCAAGTCAGGACCTTGTAAAAGACTTCTTGATTCATATTGTAATTGTAGGAAAGTGAGCAGTGAAGATTGAGAACGCTTTGGTAAGATATGGTTAATGATCATTACATACGTACGTGTTGAGTTTGAGTTTTATTATTTATGCCTAAACACATGTGAGAATGTTATACACATTCCATTGAGTGGTCATGGAACTTATGAGCTTTGAATTAAACCTATTGCTACGATATGTGTGATGATGACTTGGTTTAAGAATTTGAACTTATTAGTTGAGACAAGTGTATGATTCCTTCACATAGGGGTATTTGATAACATTCATTTTAGAATATGTTTCCACCATCGTTCTTATTCATCATTTGAACATTTAATATAAATATGCATTGTATTTTGGTTGATTCCCTTCCCTTTGTATTTTGGAGATCTACTCATGTGTTTATGATAATGCATACATTTTAGTCCTTCTTGAAGCTAAAATGGAGTTATTTTCAGAAGAATTTTTTATATACACTAAGGATCATCATTCAATCAAGAAAGTCGAGATCAACACTAAAATGATCGAGATTCGAGAGTGAAGAAATGAAAACCGTTCGATGAAGATATCAAGTCGGCCAATTTTGCCTTGCAAGTTGATCGATTTAGACTTTCATATGAACTAACAAGTTGTAGAGCTTCAAAATATGGTGGGTTTTATAGTTTCAACCATAACCACGGGAAAACCAATTAACTGAAGTTGGCCGATTTGTCAACCCCCCCCCCCCCCTAGTTTCCACTATGTCATACTCTTCGAGACGATGTGTTTTGTACAAGTCGACCATTTTATCGACAAATCTATCATCACAACATATCAAATGTGCATTAGACGATTCTCAAACTAACTCCTCTATATCCGAATGTTCCCTTATAGGACACGTAACATCAAATCTCAATTTTTTGTGCGGAAATCCACCTTTGAGCTCCACTTTAAGCCCAACACACAAATTCACGTAGTTTGATCCTAACACCAATTGACTAAATGTAGAGTAACTCATGTAAGAAATTCGATATGGGATACAAAATTGTACACCCCCCATGAAGGACTTTCCCACGAACCAAAACACCGTCGTACCAACCCTAAGCGATGTCGGGGACCTACACAAATACCACATGCCCTCTTGAAATTGAGATCTCTATCCAAGCTAAACTATCGGTTGCCACAATGGAGTCAATCTAAAACTGTATGTGTAACCGGCTCAAACTAAACTTGCGGCTCTCTTACTAATTTGTTGTTTGAATATCCACATTTAGTCTCAACTAGTTTAGTATCCGTGCTTGCACGGATTTGGTAAAAATGTAAACAAAATAGTTATCAATGTAACAAAAAAAATCAATCTCATAATGAAATAAATATAAAGTTTAGGAAAAATTATATCATAATTTTTAAAAAAATAAATTTTTTCAATAATAACAAATAGACTTATAATTATATTATTAAATAAGTTAACTATGTATATTGTGTGATATGGAATATATTAATAATAGTATAACATATTTCATATTTATGAATTTAGCATATAAAAAAAGTAGTTTACTTTAAAGTGTATATATCTATATATAAGATAAAGATACATTGATATATTCTCACCAAATGACTAAAATTGGTACATAAATCTTAAATAGGAAATATGATAATAGGTCAAACTTCTCCTATAATTACAAAAAAAACATTAAGCAAAAAAATCAAATAAATTATATAATCTCCTTATTTAGATGATGATGACATCATTTTGTATCTTAATTTGGAGAGAACTAAAGTTAAAATAATTATGTACACATATGTGGCGAAACTTGAAGACGACATGTGGCAAAATCTAATGTGGCGCGATGTTAGGATGACAAGTGGTCAAAATCACTTATGTTTTAGTATAATACTAGTGTATTACCCGCACCTTATGCGGGTTGAGTTTTAATAGTTTTTTTTGACAATTATAAATGATATATATCTTGAATGATAAGTAAGGAGAGAGAAAAAAAAATTACATTTACCCGTGTTTTTTTACAATTACACTTCCTTTTTACGGGTGCATTGTCTTCCTTGATCGTACATATACGTGCAAACTATGGTTCATTTTAAACATTGGAAATGCATATGGGCTGGCTCGCTCGTTCAATAACGCCCAAAATGCCACCTTTGGGAGGTTTTGTTGTTGATAACTCAGTAGAGGAGGAATGAGTGTCATCATTTGCTTGATACAATTCTAAATAGGGTAGGGTGCAAGCTTGCTTTTGTTATACATCGTTGGCGGCTATATAATAGAGTGAAGAGTAGAATTAAATCTTCTTAACAAAGATCCTAACTTTTTTTAGTTATAAAAGATCTTAATAAATTAGATATTAAAAAAAACGTCTCCATATTTTTAGGCTTGTGGTTTTTAAAAGATTCCGATTACAAATATTAATTTTAATTACTTAATCAAGCAATTAAAATATAAATTAGAAAGGTTTTTCTTTGAGATTTTTTTACGATATTACAATTAAATTATAAATGATTTTCAATTGAAATTGGAGATAATTTTTTTTGCCGGACGGAAAATCTTGGCGACGACACGTGGCAATAAGTGCGTCCGCTTTAATATATATATATAAGATAAGATATAGTAAAATAGTAGATTCTTCAAGCCCAACACAACACGCCTACGAGATTCATTTCTATAACCAATTGATTAAATTGAATATAAATAGAGCAACTCATGTACTTATATGCTAAAACTCAAACCCATAAAAGGCCATAGAGACAACCAAGTGGACCCATAAAAGGCCGAGGTGGGAGAGGACGTGGCAATAAGTGCGCCCGGATCCTGAGGTTTTCCGAGTTGGGCGAGGAGATCCGCTATGTCTGACACTTCATGTAAGAATTATGTGATTGTTATGTTGTCTTTGGTGACGGCGTTGAGCCGTTCTTTGAGAAGGCCAATTTGAGCCCAGGAGGGCTTTGCGTAAGTGGACTCGAGAATGGTCCAGATCTCACGAGAGGTGGTAGCACGGGTGACCAGGGAGGACACCGTGGAGGAGAGGGTACCGATCAAGCCACCCTTGAGTAGATGATCTTGACGGCGCCAGGTGGTGTAAGCGGGGTCAGTGCCGCCGTCGTCGGCCGTAGGAGGATTAGAGGGAGGGGAAGTTTTTGTGCCATCGACATAGTTAATTAGGTCATGGCCAATTAGCAAGAATTCAACTTGGTTCTTCTAAGTGATATAGTTTGTAGGAGAAAGTTTGATGCAATTGGAGAAATTGATGATGGTGAATGGTTGTTGAGGGTCATTGGGGTGAGGGATTTGGTGAGGAACAAGGGCCATTGAAGTGTTTTGAGAATCAAGCCGGGGGCGTGGTGGTTGGGAGGATGAACTTATCGAGATCAAAGGCTTCAAGAGACGATTTGATCGTGCTTTTCCACAAAGAGTAATTATGTAGATCGAGTTTGAGGTTGAGGTTTGGTAAGTTGAAGTTTAGAGTGGAGGAGGAGGTGGTTTCGGAAAGCAAGGAACTGGTAGTGCTGTTTGTGTTTATGTTCGTGCAAAAGTTGATCCCGATTGTGGAGGAAGAGTGTAAACGAGAGAGGTATAGATCGGTGAGAAGAGGGACGAAGGAGTGGACAACGAGGCGTAGATTGGAGTCGAAAGACTGGGAGGTGTCGTAAAGCCATTGACATAGTGGATCATCGTTAGATCCGGAGACAGGAGAGGCGAGTGAGGAGGAGATGACGTTGTAGGCGTCGGGAGGCTCAAGGAGAGAGCGAGCAGGGCGTTCGGAGTCGGCGAAGGAGGAGAGAGAATCGAAACCGGAGAGATTGGTGGTGGTTGTTTGTGTGGACGGAGATAGAGGATGAGGAGGAACTGTTGTTGTGGTGGTTGTTGTTGAGATCAGAGGTATAGGTTGGATCGAGTGCCGTTAGGAAAAAAAGCTCGGATATCATGAAGAGAATAATGTCTTGATCAATGTTTTGATATATTTCACATTAACCTGATTAACATATTTATACAAGGAAATAGATAATGGGAATGAAAGATGGAGAGATTCTCTCAACTCCCTTAATAGCTATTTGACTAATTCTATTCTACCTAATTAATGTAAAAATAAATAAAAAATACAATCCTTTAACAACTTGACTAATTTTATTCTACCTAATTAATGTAAAAATAAAGAAAAAATTCAATTACATAATAACATTACGCATTTATTCTATTACAACCTTGTTAAAAGAGTACCGTGTAGAATGAAAAATGTCACTCAGGGGATTGAAGCACAAATTTCGGTACATAAATTTATAGTTTATTTAGAACCATATTGTTAAGATATTTTTATGGCATCCAAGATGTAATATTTGATTCTGAATCAACTAATCTTACCTTCTTCTTTTTTCATTTGGTCGAAATCTAAACTTACTTTTATCAATATTTAATATCTATATAATTAAAACAAATTGGTCAACAACTAACACATCGTTCAAATTCAGCAAAACATTTTTATAAGTCCCACAAGATAACCATGACATGATGCATTAGAATTAGGGTTTGAAATTCATCTTAAATAATGCATACGTCCAACAATATAATGAAGTCTAATTAAAATTTGCATATACGTGACATTTTATTTACAATTTGAACATAATTTTGTCTAGATCATTTGTAAACAATGGATACTTTGCACGCTCTAACCCAATATGAACTATAGCTTACGTGTGATCACCCACCAACCTAGACCATATATATTGACAATTTTATATTCTTACCATATGCATTTTGCATATTGGCAACGGACAAATATATATATATATATATATATATATATATATATATATATATATATATATATATATATATATATATATATATCTCAAACCCAATAGAGAAAAAAGTCGATCAGAACCCTAAATAGGTATCATAGTTAGGTGAAGATGGCCATGACAAAATCTCCAAGTAACTCTCCATGTTGAGAGCCTCTTCTTGTAGTTGTGCACATGTATTCTTCTCCTGATCATTACCAATAGTTGTCATGATTTCATGCTCAAAGTTCTCCGGCATCCCAAACTGCCAACCCAAACTATTGTTATTAGTATGGTGATTGCTATGTGTGTTCCCTTGAAACGTCGCGAAGGTAGTGCAGTCGGAGATGGAGGGTTGTTGACGATCATCTAACATTAAGGAGTCCCATAGTTGCACCATGTTAGGCTCGTCGGGGATTTCAAGTACTTCATTAATGTTCTCGTCGGTAGTGCAATTGGAACTCGTCGGACTCATAGAGTCGTTTTTTGTTGTTGTTGAGGTGCGTTTCTTCAAGTGTGTGTTCCAGACGTTCTTTATCTCATTGTCGGTTCTTCCGGGAAAATGAGAAGCTATTTTGGACCACCTGTAGTGCAAATACAAGAAAAGCGCTAAGAATTATTTTCGGTAACGGAATGATTCTGAATCTATCAAAAGTTATGTTTCTTTAGAGGTATTTTAACACATGAAAGTAATCTAATCAAATTCCATTTTCTTTCAGAATCCTTAACCAATTTCATTTTATTCTTCATTCCACCACTCCCACCAATAGGTATCATTTCATTTTATTTTTCATTCCACCACTCCAACCAAAAGGACACCTAGTAACTTCATCAACGTCAACGGTCTATAAATAATTAACTAAGAGAGTCCATCGTTAGATAATATTATTTATCTTTAGATGCATTTATCTTTATTATTTAGTATTTTTATGGACTTTAATTTAGGCACAAGGTAAATTTTGTGTATATATACATTTTTAACTTAGAAAATAAAGCTTTTTTTTGACCAATTTGTATCAGAGAATATCGATCCCTAAACACGTTTCCGCCTAAAATCAAACCCTAAAAGATTGTAGGTGTACGTACTTGTTTCCGAGTAGGCTTTGCAAGCGGATAATGGTTTCCTCTTCTTGAGGAGTAAAACACCCGCGCTTGACATCAGGTCGAAGGTAGTTCACCCATCTTAGTCGGCAACTCTTTCCGCACCTTGCTAACCCTAAACACCCAAACATAAGTACTTGTTTAGGTAATATGTGAACTATCACATACGGATATGAAATAGATATCAAAGCAAGTAACATCAACCTATGACTTGCCCAACCAGATCATAGAAACCACCTAATATTGATTGTGACTCGATTTTTAGAAGCACTCAAGTGTTATTTAAATTGATACTTCGACATCAAACGAGAAACATGAGCTATTTTAATTTTGTATTTATTTTTAAATGACATTATTTAGACTTTTAATATATTCAAACTTACTTTGACTTAAAAAAACAACGACTTGGCTTGCTCAAATTTGACTCTTTCTCTAGCTTGCATGTTGTTGGAGGGTTCCTATCAATCTAGCTGCAACTTTTGCCTCATCAGATTAAATCTAAAATCAAGTTAATCAAACAATCCTGCAAAAACTATATATAACTCCATATTTAATTAATTTTTATACAAAGTGAACATTGAAAAGTGAAGATTATGTGTTCCATAATATAAATATGAGTTAGTTATTGACATGATCATTTGATTACTATATACTGCTTGAATTAATTAATAATTATCAGGTGATGATTGAAATAATACGTCTACAATCTAGATTGAGTAGTTAATATTTCTCTTGTTGTAATGCTTATAAAACCATTCAACGCTAATATATATATATATATGAAATGGATCTTGACAGAGGGAGGATACAACGTTAAAAGTCCGATACAGATAAACCATGGAGTAGGAATTGGGACATACACATACACATTAAATTTAACAAGGTTTCACCTAAAACCAATTGAGTAAGTACCTGCAAGTTTAGGGAGGGATCGCCAATTGGTATGGCCATAACGTTGAACGAAAGCGAGAAGCTTCAAGTCTTCGGCTTGAGACCAAGGACCCTTCTTGACCCTAGCCTTGTCGCAACATGGTGTTCGTCCCTTTCCCATTGATCCAACTCAATATTGTTAAGAGGCTTACCAGAACACTTGCAGAATATAGGAGGAGGTTCACAGCTTCAAAAAGAAAGAAAAAAGAAGCCCCTTTGAGGATGAGGTTAGCCTCCAAGGAAAGGCAGCTAGCTTTGTGTGTATTTATAGGAGGAAGTCATAAAGTAATTAATACACGCCAAGGAAGTCACTAGTGAGAGAGTAATATGTGTTTATTTACATGCTTACGCTACGTACAAATTACATAATAAGATTGTCTGTTACTTCGCTTCTCACTGCCACTTGCTACCCACCAAACCCCAATTGCCAACATCATGCCTTCATTTTTCTTTTCAATTTATCGCTATAAGAGTCTATTTTTCCTAAATTTAATCGTTCAAAACGCTAACAACAAGGGAATAAAATAATACCCCAAATGCCAACATCTCTACAAAACTCTATTTCTCACATTCAGACTTGATACCAAAGATATCAGTCCAACAAAACAGACCAAACAAAATTGGTAATGCTTGAATTGTGATTTAAACCAAGGCTAGTTCTATTGACTCTTGTAAACTGAATATTAACAGATCTAAAGATAGTCTCATATAGATATATGAGATCAATATAGAGTGACTGATTTTAAGAGTTTCCAAGAACATGTTTGTTTCTTTATGAGGTTCGGATCAAAGTCCTACGTCTCCGGAATTTTTTATCGATCCAATCCACTATAGTTTCAAAACCAAAAACAGACAATAAATAAATAAGAGGTAGATTAAAGTGTAAAATCAAAACAAAGAAAGCAAAGAATAGAAACAAAACAAGATGAACCAGGATCACATGAGTATGGAGATCCAAAGTATCGATAGAGATTGGATGTGAACCCCTTCCATGAGAAAGAAAGGAGCCTAGCTGTAACGCCCGGAATTCTATTAATTTTATTCCGGACTTAGAGCACCTTGTAGTTATCCCGTAATCCCGAGATGCCGAGAGTCGGGATTTATTCCTAAGAAAACCCCGAGCCGACTCGGCATTTTTCCTCTTTTTCCGCGTTTCGACCCTTCGTTCCGGGTTAAAAATGCCAAGGGATCATTTCCGACCCCTCGGTCCGTGTGAGGGACAAGAGGTCAGTTGACCCCTTGATCCCCACACCCACTTTTCAGACTTTTGTCTTCCCTTTCTCCTCCTTGTCTCCTTTCTCACGTTAGTTTCCCTCCCACTCTTTCACACTCATCTCTTCTCCTCTCTTTTGCCTCTCTTCTTCCTTGGTGCTGAAGATCCATGTTGTGGACTGCAGAAGGTGATCTCAAACTGTTGGTAAGCTCTCCCTGTCCCTTCCCTCTCTTCCTTGTTGTTCTTTCCCTTCTTCTTCCTTCCTCTTTCATCCATGGCTATGGAGGAAGATCTTGAGGAGTTTTGCTCAACCCTTGTGCATGTCTAGGTTCTTAGCTCGTTTAGGTCAAGGAGAGGTGCCTAAGACCCGTGGTGAGTGTTTGGAGAATATCCAGCAAGAGAAGAAGGACTTTGGAGCCAAGGATCCAAAGTCGAAGACGAAGAAGACGACGTTCTGCGCAGAACCCGCGGGGCGGCTCAGCACAGCCGCGGGAGCGGACGGGTGCGGGAGCGGCAAGGCAAGGCCGCGGGTGCGGCGTGACAAGGGCACAGGTGCGGCTTGGCAAGACCGCGGGGGCGGCTCCTAGCAGGCGACGCAGTCCTCCACGGGTGCGGCTCCTAGTTCCGCGGGGGAGGCTCCTGTGTCCGCAGGGGGCGCCAACTTGACTCCACGGCTGCGGTTTCGGCAACAGTAGGTCCCTCCTCTCCTTCACTCTTCGTTCCTTCCTTAGATTTGTGTTGAATCATGTAGTAGCATGCTTAGGATGGCCTAGAGTAGTTTGAGAATGCCACTTAGTGGTTGTGAACCTAGGAGCCCTTAAGGCTCGATATAGTTGATGGATATGAGCATGTGAGTATGTTGGATCTTCTAGGCTAGTTTGTGCCTCTTTGGTTGAGGATTAATATCTTGTGGAAATTATGAATTGCTGTGGGTTGTTTCATGTGTGGAGAGTGTGTGGTGAGTACTTGAGACCTAGGATGCATTCCTAGTTTGAGGGTTAGGTGATGTTGCATAGATCACTAAGAGTGAAGTCTAAGACTTCTTGAGAGTGAGTATGTATTGATATGCATATCTCTTGTGAGCAGGTTGTGGGCTTCCTCCTTAAGGAAGCAAGAGTGTGGTGACTTGGGTTTGGTGACGAGGTAAGTCTCCGGACTTACTTAGCTCGTATTCTATGTATTAGCATTGATATGTGTTTGGTGGTGTGTGTTTATGTTATGTTATAACAATTAAACCGGTAATTAGGACCACCGACCTTATATGTATATGTTGGCCCAAGTGTATGATAATGGGCGGTGACATCACTGCCTACGACCGAGTGAGTCTAGGGGGATCTCGGCGACTGGCCCTGCGGGTGATATGGTCGGGTGCATCCGTACCATTCTTGCCGGAAGGGGGGACCGGGGCGAGACCACGGTGGTTCTCGTGTCACAAACCGAAGTTGAATTAGAACGGGATACGACTTAATAATAAAAAGATAATAAACCGGATTGTGTGTTTTATGTTTTGTGTTATGTATGTGTTTGTGCCTTCACCGCTTTTCTAATGCTTCGAATATGAGCTAACGGTTTTAAACCGTGGTTGTAGATGACTTGCAGGTTAGGGACGCCGCCGAGTGAGGTGGAGGAGTGGACAGTCGGGGGCTCCGTACATTATAGGACGGGGACGTTTTTGGGTCATGTTATCATATCGTTAGTTGTGGATGTTGTTGTATGTTTTAGATTTCCGTATCGGAGTTACGTTGTTTTGAGGACTCGGCTGAGTTTCCCCCTTGTAGTCTTTACTTTCGGGTTTCCGCATACATGAAAAACGTTTTGAGATTTCGCCTTTATTTGTGCCTTGTTGGAAGGTCCGGTGAAATTGTTGTCAAGCTAAGGGTCGGGACCCATTGTGAGGTCTCGCCGTAGCACTCCGAGTCCCGCGGATTTGGGGTGTTACACTAGCAGCCTTTTTTTGTTGATTTCAACTGATCTACGACTACCCTCCTTGTCATCGTATATTCTTTCACATGATCTCCTTCATTGCCACGCATATGGTAAATCAAAGTTTCCTTTCAAGAGAGACGTTGTCAAATAATCAAGTGTTCAATCTCTCTTTTTGTTGTAGATGCTAACACTCAGCCATGAAGTTTTTCTTGTAAGGAGAAGAAGCCCTTTGGTAAATGAACCCTCAGAAAAGAAGTGAAGAAGGGAGCAACGAGGAGGAGAAGTGACCAGATTAGAGCTTAGGTAGTGTTAGCAAACACTGCCTTATATACTCTTCTCTTCCTCAAACAGTGTCGTCTGGTTTAATCAATCGTCATATATAAAATGAACCCAGTTCATAAGCAAGTTTGTCTCATAAAGCGGATGAAATTAAAACCCAGTTTAAACCATTTTAGATCCTACATAACATGAGTATGTTGAGCTCATTAGTTTGTTGGGTCTGACCAATCAAATTAGCTCAGAATGTCATCAATCTTGCTTGAATATGATCATCAACCGAAATGCTTCACAAGTTTTTTTCATCACATCTTCGAGACTCAATAGCTACACAGGAATTACAGCTTACAATTCACCCTCCTAATTATTATGTCATTGGTTTCAAAATCCTAGAAAAGTTATTTTATAGTGGACTGGTAGTTTTCATCTATCCATCTTTCTTCGATTCTTCTATTTGATGTTCGTGAGATGAATAAAGATCTTGCTAAAAAACAATTTTGTCGTTAATCATTATTTATACCAAAGTCAACTAGGTTTATCTCTCCTTTGATCTTCGAGATGTATAATTCCTTATACTCGAACTTTTGTCAGATATAATGACTTCTCATATCTATATGATTTGTCCTCTCATGATAGACAAGATCATTACATAAGAAAATGCACTTTGTCTATCAATATAAAGTGCAGTAGCAGTGTAAGGCTTGTTTTCAATATCTTTGAGAATACCTTTCAACCACATACGCAGCTTAATAGTAGCTATATGGTCAACCTCTATTGATGAAAAAGCAACAATAGACTGTTACATCCAAGAAACATAGTTTTCACACCAAGTATATACATAAGCAGCAATAGATTTCTTGTTGTCCTTATTATTGGTATAATTTGAGTCAACATAACCTAACAGGTCAGTAATCTTATAATTAGACATTTATCTACATAAAACACTTACTACAAAAGCAAGATCAGGCTTAGTACAAATCAAAGAATATAGAATAGAACCCACAACAATATCATGAGGAATTAACCTCATACTTTTCACCTCATATGGAGACATATTAATGGTCTTGGTGAGATCAAGATGTGCGTCAAGTGGTATGTTTATTGTCTTTACAAAGTTCATGTTCATGTCCCACACATTTAGGTGATGCAACAACCATATTTTCCTCTTGTTTTTGTTTCTTACTATCTTGACTCCAAGTATCTTTTAGGCAGGACCAAGGTTCTTCGATCATGTTGATGAGGGTGATGAGGGTGATGAGGGTTGAAGTACGAGCCTCACATCTTGCAACATACTACAAGACCCAATATAGTGTAGATAGTAAAGGAGATGTAATGATTTGACGCATTAATAATGAAACCAACATATAATAAGACAAGACTTGAAGATAAAGTCGTCAATCGATCAATCGATGTCACTGTCAATTGATCTCATACATAGACTCAACAAACACAAAAATATAAGCAACATGTGAGAAAAAGAAAAGATTGTATATGTTATGCCGAACCAAAGGTAGGAGATTCGAGAGCAATCTCAACAACAAAAAGTAACAATAATAATGTAATTTCAAAGTCCAAATCACCACAAAATGCATAATATAGATCTCGGTTGGAAATTTCACAATATCGAATGTAAGTCATGGTTATGTAGGATACAACTTCGTCCGATACCATACCGACCCATAGAGAAATGTCCCCACTTATCACGTGGTCAAGACTTTGCTTGTCAAACATCAATTTTGTCTCCTATTGATTGTCACGTGCCCAAGAACGATGCTTCACATCGAAATCGGCATGGAGGTATGAGAGTTAGACTGACATCTGAAGCCAACATCACCTTAGGTTGTAACAAGAGCTATGTTTAATTAGATAGTTATTATGTTTTGTGTATATAAAGGTTGTTGTTTGCAAGATGCGAGAGTTATGTGAATGTATACCTTATTAGTATGAGAGGTGCGAGAATTGTATAGGAATGTCTTCAGATAACATGATTGACATAATGATTGATGTGTTTGGCTTATGAATCGAGATTCAATATTATGGTGATTTTGGATCATGGAATTTTTTTCTCTTGATATGTGATTGTACTTGTTGTTTCATGTGCCAATTAATTTTTATTGCATGCTATAAATCAAAATCATCAAAATTATCCCTTAATTATATTGTGATCGAGTCGACTCCTTCTATCGATCGACTAAATTGTTTATATTTTCTCCTAGTTTCATTTCTTTTTATATTTTGTCTCGACTTCCTCTATTTTCTAATGATCGAGCCGATTGATATTTTTCATCAACTTGACTATATGTTATTCTTTTTTTGTTTTTCTTCCCTTCCAACTATACATTTAATTTCACGGGCCAAGGTGTTCTTACTCTGCATATTCAGTATTGACCATGTACTACATATGGGTTCTTGTAATATAATTGCTATAACCTCCCATAGGTTAAGGAGTGAGAACCTCTATGAAGTGTTCGAGTTAAAATAAACAATGGTCTTGATTTTGTCACGTGTCCCTCATGTGGGTTATAGTTTCATGATTGTGCGCTCTTAACGCACGACCATGCGCCTTGTATTTGTGAAGGGGTACACGATCATGCACTAAGAGCTTGATTGTGCATGCATCTTGTGATCATGCATACAAGGTCCACTATCATGCTCTTTGTACACGAGGTGCATCCTAAGTTGTTCATTTCTATGACTTTGTTGTTCATTTGTTTAGATGAACAATACAACGTGAACAAGTTATGAAAAATATAGCAAACCCTCTTGGACAATTATATTTTTGTTATAAAATAAAAAATAAAGAGATATAACTTGGCCAATTGTTAATAGGATGAGAGGGGGGTCTTTCAACCAGGGTTAGACACTCTAGAGTTGTGTTATACATATATTTAAGATGAACAAAGGTGCATAATTGTGTTGTTCATTGGTGCACGATTGTGCACCAAGAGCACGATCATGCACTATGATCGTGCACCCACTTCTTAAACAAAAGGCGCACTATTGTGCATTAGCCCATGTGTAGGACAAGCGGTCAAATAAAAAGAGTTGAATATTTTAGATCAAATGCTTCTTAAGGTTCTTACTCCCTAGCCTAAGATTGGTTCTCGCATGATCGTATTCATATATATATATATATATATATATATATATATATATATATATATATATATATATATATATATATATATATATATATATATATAAAATAGGGAGAGTGTTTGTTATCTAATTGAAGACTCAACTTCCATAATTTCATACTCTTACAGTCCAATCATTAATGAAAAAATTATAAAAGGTATTTTTCAATAAATTAATACAAACACTACTCAACAACCATCGAAGTTGAATGATAGCTCCCTCTCACAATAAGGAAGAAACACGCTAATTAAGCACAATTTAGTTGTTGAAGCAATTTTTACAATGTAAAGTTTCAATCTTTCAATGAGCATACATAATGAACTTAATAATACATATAAAAAGCTCTTATGAAATAAAGGTGATCAACATAGACAATCTATAGGTTGAGATGATATTTGAAAACCTAAGAATATGGGTGGACTTGAAATCTCAAAATCCTCTTAAAAGACCAAACTCTTACAAGTGAAACTCATGTGGAAGATTTTTGTTGAACTACACAACACGTGAGTTTATGGTATTAAACAAGAATACCTTAAAGACAAAGATTTACTAAATTAGAAAATAAAAGGATGAACGACATGAAAATGAAATAATCTTATGAAACTCAAACTTAATATCATATGATATGTCTGAAACAAGTTGGAAATAAGATCTAGAGATGAGAAATATGAAGAAAACTAAGAACTTCTCCATTTCCTTCAATGCCAAATGGCCAATATTCTTACAATGAGAGAATAAACTAGAGATTTGTTGTAGAATGACTTGGTAGTCAAGTGGTATGTTTACTGATAACATGATTTATCGACCTACTTTAGTTGATCATTTAGGTAGTTTTTCCCTTTCTGCATGCATGTTTTACCCATAGTTTATGTCTTTTATGCTTGTTTAGTGTTACTTTGCAAGTATGCAGGCCTACACACGCTTGTGGTTACTTTGTAGGTACTTTGGCGTGTTTTGGAGCTAAAACGATGCATTTTGAGGACTAAGCCTCGGAGAGGACGCGTAGGAGATGTCATACGAGCATTGGAAGGGAGAGAACTACACTTAAGGAGCAACCGATGCAAGCGCCCGAGGTCGTGAAGAATCTCGTCCGAGATCCACCAATCTCGGTCCGAGACAAGAGGCTTGGAAGCCACTGCAGTAAAATCTCAGTCACAATCTCGGTCCACATCTCGGGTGACCCAGACCGAGATCCCATGACGCTGAAGTACGAAGTCGAAATCTCGGCCCCGACGTCGACCAATCTCGGCCGAGATATTTCCCTGAGCGTCGAATCTTATTTTATTTCGGACTTTCAGCCCAGCCCGCGAGTTTCGTAGGGTTCCAAGGTTATAAAAGAAGAGATCTGAAGTCCGTGAAAAGGACATCCACCGAAGAGAAGATTGAAGATTGTTTAGGTTGTGAAAGTGAAAGTTCAATTATTGAAGTAAATTTGTCTTTTTGTTTCTTTTTCATCATTGTTATTTATTTAGTTTTGAGGAAGATCTAGTTGGAGTTTATTTTGGAAGTTTGTTGAAGTTGTTAGAGATTGCAAGTTTGGAAACATTTTGTTTTAATTCAATAAAGCTGGGTACTTTCCTTATTCCTTTTCCTTTTTAATTTGGTTGCTTTCCTTTACCATTTCAATTTCAGGATTAGCCATGAGTTTGAGTGGCTAAAAACCTTAGGTGGTTCCAGGGTAGATAGAGAGTTGTTTATACCTTGGACTATGATGGATTGAATTGTTCTTATTTCTAGTTTGTGTAAATCGCTTTAAATCCTATGGAAAGGTTGGTTTTTGCAAGTTTAGTATGAATCTAAACCACTTCAATCTAAGTAGGAATTGAGTCGTAACTGAGATATTCTTATTTAGATACATAAGAGAACATGTTCCTAGGTAATAAAGGCTTAACCTTTATTGGATAGAATGTGTCATTATTCCTTCCTTTGAGGCAATAATTCTTGAGACGTAACTGTAAAAGGTTATTGTGATTCCTTGATTGAAAGAATAAGGTTTGTTTATCATGTCTCCCTTTATTATCTTGAAAGCTACAGATTTTAGGTTGCGGACATTTGTGTTCTTGATACGTAAATGTGAAAGAACATAGTTGCAAAGAAACATTCATCCAAAGCGTTACATTCTAATATATGCCACGTGT